>JAMWET010006381.1:1532500-1725000 GCA_024036415.1 Prochilodus magdalenae | reverse complement strand
TGGAGCAGCTTCCTTACCCTGCAGTGGAGCTGATAGAACAAGGTTTATTACTAAGCAGGTTTGGAGCGATTCTATTGGTCGGTCCATCATGAATATTCACTAACCTGAAAGGAGAGCTAGAGCTTTTACACTGTGCAGAAAAAGAGATCAAAGTTTTTACACCACTAAATATATATTAGAGGTGGAGATATGGAGGAGTACCATACTGTGTACATCAGGAGTAGATGTGGTGGATCAGGATATGGACTGGTTCAGACTCTCAGCAGGTGGAGCTGCTCAGTGTACGACTGTAGAGTCTATAAGACCACCAGCTACATCCATTTAGAGAGGTGTACCTAAACTTTTGACTGGTAGTACATTATTTGAATGCAGTCGTTTGGATTTTACTACAGTGTGAGCAGCTGCTAGATACGAAGGAGAGAGGCAGGGCTGTGGAAGCTGAATGCTGAGGTATATTGGAAAAATACCTTTAGCATCTATATGAGGGGCCTGATAAAGGTTTCAGGGGGTCTTCAGGGTTGTGCCACTCTGAGTTCGGTCTGCTGCCTGTGAACGTCTGAGATGAGCTGAATGATCTGACCTGATGAGTCCTGTCCACTATGGAATCTCGGCTGAATGAAATGCGTAGTGACCTGTAAACAGCAAAAGTCCAGTAGGCCCACTAGAGGGCACCATAGAATCATGAAACGAGTCCCGGCTTACTGTCTGGTTCAATGTGTGAAGCAGAGAAGACACCCCGTCTGGTGGTCTCCCCGTTAAAGTCCTTTGTTGTGATTTATTTCAAACTGCCTTGTCCATCAACTTGACTGTCCGGTTGAGCATCTCAGGCACCACTGCAGGAGGTGGAACCATCATCTCTGGTGCGTGATGAAACTTTGGCTCCTTTCTCATCTACACACCAACACTGGCCGCGCTGCATGCCCCGCGATGACCAACACTGTGACACAGGAGCCAAAGACAATATGCATTATCAGGCATGACTTCAAAACCTCGTATCTAGGAAACGGCAGCAGGAAAAAGTACCAGTGATGTACATCAAGCCCTGTAAGACCAGGTTTCCGTTCTTTACCAATCAGAGCTGTGTGCTGCTGTGAGTAGGCCTATGGCAGTATCACCCCACAGTTATCACCCCACAGTTATCAAGCTGCACTATGTCAGATTTGGGGATTTGGAGACCCCTCTGGTGGAACTCTGTAATTGCACCCAATGTGCAGAAATACACTTTGTAATGGGGGTTGTGCTTCGGCTTCCTTCTCTGGGCGGATGAATCTGAAGACTGAATGAGTGTGCCCTCAGCGCTCAAACTGTTTTGTATGTATTATGAAAATCATTTACATACACAACCAGTCAAAAGTTTAGAGACGGCTCCTTATAGCAGGTTCTCTTAAAGCTTTACTGTAGAATAGAAGTGAAGACATCGAACAATAAAACAACACTCATGGAATTATCCAGTCCACCTTAAACCCCACCAGAGTGGAGCTGTACAGGAGGATGGAGCAGCTTCCTTACCCTGCAGTGGAGCTGATAGAACAAGGTTTATTACTAAGCAGGTTTGGAGCGATTCTATTGGTCGGTCCATCATGAATATTCACTAACCTGAAAGTAGAACTAGAGCTTTTACACTGTGCAGAAAAAGAGATCAAAGTTTTTACACCACTAAATATATATTAGAGGTGGAGATATGGAGGAGTATCATACTGTGTACATCAGGAGTAGATGTGGAGTATCAGGATATGGACCGGTTCAGACTCTCAGCAGGTGGCGCTGTTCAGTGTAAGCCTGTAGAGTCTTTAAGATCACCAGCTACATCCAGTTAGATGAGGGTCTCTAAACTTTTGAGTGGTAGTGTATATCAGGAGTATTTCAGCTTTTAGAATAAAGCTCAAAACAGGGAAGCCAATCAGAACAGTGCTCATTTACATATAGGCATATGCACAACACCTTTGGCCAAGTGACACGCTCTGGCTAAAGTGTTTTCCTTCATGTTTCTGTGCACAGTTTATATTTGTTTATTATTTTAAAGCATGTATAAACATATTTTCACCGAGATAGTCAACAAACTCGACCTTTGCACGACCTTTGGCCGGATGTACGCATTTTCAGAATGTCTACATGCTAAATTTCCTTCGGGATCAATAAAGTATCTATCTATCTACATCATTAAAGCTGCACTGTGTCAGATTTGGGGATTTGGAGACCCCTCTGGTGGAGGTGTGTAATTGCACCTAAAAAGCTGGAGTGTATTTTGTAACGTGGGTTGTGCTTCGGCTCTGTCCCCTGAGCGGATGAATCTAATGATTGAAAGAGTGTGGTCTCAGTAGACGATGCATTTACAGCTATAAAACATGAATTTTGATCTGCGGTGCTCAAATCCTGTATGGATTATGAAATGTGAAACGTGGTGAGCGTCAGGCATCTGTTGTCCCTGATGTTTGTATCTGGAGCTCAGACTGACCTGTTTCCTTTTGAAGAAGCCTTTCTTGTCGCAGTTGGGGATGTAGATGTCCAGGTCTCGCTGGATCGCTGTGAGGTCGATTCCTTGGAGGACAGTGTTGAGCAGTTTGCGGCAGGGGCCCTACAGGAAGAGATGGGACAGGTGTAGGTGTGTCACATCATGATGTATCTGCCTTTAGTTCTCACACACACATAAAAACACTCGTGCTGAAAATACAAAATGCTGACGTCTCTGAATGTCTCTGCATACACCCAATACTGAGCTAATCCATCCAGCCAGACACTCCGAGATAGGATAATTACCTTTTCACTGCTCTCGCTAATCGCCGGCCAAATCTCTGGAAACAGAACAGAACAGGACGTCAGTGTGGAGAAGGCTCAGACGCTGAGAGTGGATATTGAGATGGTTATGGTATTGTGTTATTGTCTATGTGTATAGAAGTTCCACACCCTTAACAGACACACACCACTACACACTCTAACACACAGTTAAGGTTTATTTGCTGGCTTTAACACACTGGGTATTTAATATATATATATATATATATTTTAATTATTAATAAAAATTATTCTTATTCATTATTATTATTATATAACAATTTTATATATATATATATATATATATATATATATATACAATAATTATATATATATATACAGCATAATATACTTTATATATATATATATATAATATATATTTAATATAATATATATAATTACATATTATTAATTATATATACAAATTACTAATTATATACTATATATATATTATATATATATATATATATATATATATATATATATATATATATATATATATATACACTTATTTTCTTTTATTAATCTGAATATTACAGAGGGTCTGTAATTTAAGGCAGATGTAAAAAGCTGTTCACTGTTTATTTGCTCATAAAATAAACAAACAAAAACACTGATATTATATTTGATATGTTTGAAGGGTTTCATTCCCAGTATATCAAACTATGAATGTATTTTTCGGTTACCATGTAAATCATGTTTAATGTCTCTGTTTAAGGTCGTATTAATCCTGGAGCCCAGAATGGAGGTCTCCGACTGTGTGAAGCCCCTTCCCAGCCTGGAGGGATGTAGACTCCTAACAGTGGTCTAAGTGGTATAAGGTGTGACGTATGTGATTCCGGTACTTGTGATGTTAAATCTCAGGTCATGATGTAATAAATCCATCTGAAAGCTGGAGACATGCAGAGCCCCAGTGCTGTTCTTCAAAGAAGTAGATCACAAGATTTGATATATATGATATATAATTTACTCAATAACAAATTTATTTCACATATAGACTGCACGTTACGCTGAGTTTCAAGATGAATGGACCAAATGAAATGATCCAGTTACTTGATTACTTGGATAAAAGTCTGGTTCCAGAATAACAGACTATTAATATGTATACATGAGGTTTTGTTCTGGCAGCAGAAGACACATCATCATCTATACAGAAACAAAAAATAGCTTTTTATTTTAATATTTATTATTATTATAACTGTATATGATCTTATGTAGAATATTGGTATTTCATTTAAAGCCCTTGAAGCTGCTAGATGCATGCAAAACGTTTCATAAATATAATATTACTGTTGCTGTTATATACACAACACTATACACGCACACAGCAAGTCCAGTTTTAGACATGATTTAAAGTTGCCTCTTCGTTGCATAGTGGGTAAACTTTCAAGATGTCCAAAGAAATGTAAAAATTTAAAAAAATATTTTTTTAAGGCCAAAAATTCCAAGGGTTTCCGTAAAGTTTTTTTTCCCCTTCTTTGAAGTTATTATTATGAATATATCAGGTTTTGTTTTGACAGCAGCAGACATATATACATATAAACCAACCGACTTAATATCCCTGTTATTATCTTTATATACTATATATCTTTAGATTTTGTTATATAACTTTAATTTTAATGAAGATGATAAAAGTCTGGTTCTGTTTATAGAAGTGAAGAATGTTCCTCCTCCTCCTTTAAGGTTATCAGTTTGGAGGTACGAGGTTTTGCTCAGTAACCGGAGATCAGCTCCAGGGAGACTGTACTAGTTGTCATATGAGATTAAGGTCAGCAGCCTTACCTGTTGGTGGGGCGGTCCCGGTGCTGGTCTTGATGCTCCTGCAGACCCCTCTTCCGTGGATCAGCGCCTGAAGGGGGCTTTGGTCTCCTTCTGGAGGCAGGCAGCGAAGACCCCTCCCGCACCGCAGTGTGTAGACCCCGCAGGGTTCTCCTAGCGCTAGCACGGCCGTGCCCTCCTCCCTGGATTGAGGAGCAGCCACGTGGCCCTTCATGACCCCTGTGGAACCATGGCAGGACGGGCAGATCTTCCTGAGTCCGGCTTGAGGAACGAGGGAGTGGCAACCATACAAGTGGAGCTGTACGGTGACGAGCAGTGTGAGCATGTCATGAAGAGAAGGCATGTCTGTCCCGGTCTGAGCACCTGAGACGTGGGGGGAAGGGTCTTCTGGTTCTTCTTTGCCGTCTTCTGTCCAGGAGGCTTGAGAACTTGTGCTGGGAGTGGAGAGCACCATACGCCGGTGATGTGGAGATAATGACTGAGTAGCTGCTGCTGTCTAAGCCTGCAGCCTCCACAGCTTTTAAAGACCTGAGATGTTGAGGTAGGAGGGAGTTAGATGAGAGGTGGCATGCTGAGATGGAGAGGTGGAGTTACACAATTAGAGGCCATCAAAGATGAAATTCCCTCCCGTTTTTGCATCACCCACTCTGAATTTACGGCACCGCGAAAGCTCATTGTTCACCCTGTTTGTATTGGTAGCGATCGCTGGGAGAGGAGTTGAAGTCATCTGCTCGTTGGGTGTGTTCAAGCCGTGATTTACAATCGAATGTCTCCAGATAGCAGAAACTATTACACATGTACAGTACCTGTCCAAAGTTTAGGCACACCCCTTCACCGAAAGGGCTCCACACTTTTACCAAACAGTCCTAAAGAAAGTGATATGAAGATTCTTTCAGCCTAAGAGAGAGCTGCATTAGGTAGCATCCTCTGAAGAGGCTTCTTAAAGGAGCCATATGTAAAATTCCTAGACCCAAAACGATCAACAGAATGTGAGGGAGTAACAGTTTCGACGTCTACACACAGTGCTACAGAGATATCTACAGGGGTTAGCATGCTAACCAGCTAGCCCAGGTTCGCCCTGTCTTGCAATTCCACTGTGTACCTGAAGAGGCAATAGTGAGTCACTGTAGGAGTGGAATCACTTGACACTCTTATCCAGAGCAACTCACGAGGTTCATCATATTTGACTGGGATCTTATTAATGTAGCGCAACACAGTGATCCATACCTGGAGTTGAACCCCCAAGTGGTGTTATCTGTTGCACCACACCAACCATAGTCCAACATAAGGGGATGAAGAAGTAGAGCTGCCATGCCAACGGAGTATTCTAACCTCATGGCAGTCCTGTTAGGGGTGCTGCTGCTCCTGCTTAGATCATTTAAGGGCAGTTAGCCAATGGAAGCCATAGCTAATGCTACTGATGTTAGCATGCTAACGAGCTAGCCCCGACCCGTCCTGTCTTGTAATGCCACTGTGTACCTGAGGGGGTGATAGTGAGCTGTATGAATCCGTCCAACATGGTAGAATGAAGACTTAGCTCTGCTGCGCTGACGGTGTATTCTAACCCCCTGTCAGTCATGTTGAAGGTCCTGCTCGCAGTTAGATCCTTTAAGGAAGGGTAGCCAATGAAAGGAGCAGAAAACACAACCACAGCTGAAGCCATTGGTGAGCGCTCGCTGCCACCGACGGTGCCTCCGCCCGCACTCGGCAAGAAACCACGTTCAGCAGTCAAACAAAAGAAGAAGTATTAATAGAAGCAGAAGAAGAGTTAAGGTTGGTGCTGGTCTCCACCGTTGGAGAGGAATCTCGGAATGTGTCTTCTAGACTGGTAAGGAGTGAAGAGCGAGGAGGAATCTGAGAGATTGTATATTGTTCCTTTAAGGAGAAATGAGATACGTTCCCAGCAGGACTGAAGACACAAACCGTCTTTACTATCAGTGTAGGTTAATGCAAAGATTCATTCCAGGTCATTTTGGAGCAAAACAACCACTTCTGACATGAGCTCAAACGGTCACTATGGAAACATCTCCAGAACAGTTTCGGAGGAGGCAATTTTAGACCATTTTGAGCAGAACTCAAAAACGCAGGTAGTGCATGACTAGCACACATGGTCTTGAACATGGTGCATACACAGAATCATCATACCACCACAGAAACGCTGGTAGTCTGTTTGGGTAGTGACCGTAACTAACAGCCCACCACGTGGCCATGAGGGATAGGGATGCACTCTCACTTCCTTCATTACAATGCAGGGGCCTGGGCGATACACACACTGTACGTATCAGTGCTGGATTATGATTCATTTTAATAAACGTGTTTTCATTATACATTTTCAGAGACGTGTCTCCAGAATATCATCCTGATAATACTTCTACGGCTTACAGAATCATTATACATAAAAACCCATAGATAAATACAGTACCCATAAATACAGTACCAGAAAATTTCAATTAATGAATGAATGAATTAATTAATAACAAATACATACAGTGTGCTATTACTTTTTTTAAAATTTATGTATGAAATTTATAAATACATTAGTAAAACACTAATGATCAATCAAATCCTTAATATGCTTAATAATCCTTATATATATATATAAATATCTCGCTGCTGTCCAATGAAAAATGTGTGTCTCCATTTTATGCATCACTTAATCACAACCGACTGCTTAGAAAATTAACATTTTAAATTTACATTAAAATGAAATGAGGATTTTTCCCTCTCGTGTAAAGTTGGCATTTTGGAGAGACTAGTTTTTCTTGGGACAACAACAATATATTGTCTATATATCTATGGTGTATGTGTATATGTATAGAGAGAGAGGGATGGATGAGGGATGGATGGATGGATAGAAAGAGATAGATAGACAGATAGACAGACAGTTTCCATTGACTTCCAATATTTGTTTTTATAATCCTCTGTTAAGTTTTCATTGGAGATAAAAGGATTTGTTCCAACAGAGGCAACATGGTTCACTCATCACCTTCATTACGCTTCCATTCTTCCCAGGAGACTCACTTTCAGCTCCTCAAAGAGACACACCTCCATCACACCCATCCTGCTGCCCATCCTGTGTGGTCTGATGCTGTTGCTACATCTGCTCTGACTGGGAGCCACTGCTCGCCTTTAACCCCCACGGAGCTCCAGGCTGTCCTGCACTGTGGAAGCCTGGCCTGTGTCCTGCTGACCCATCCGATGACCCGACTACTTAACTCCAGACCAATCAGACATTTATCCTTCGACCTGATTTGATACCCACCATCCAAATAACACATTGAGTGGTGTTGAGGTTCTGGACTCTGGGGTGGTCACTCCCCGTGCTTCTTGAACAGCTACACCTCCTTTCAGGCCCCGATAGTGTGGAGGTGTCTACTCACAAGGGGAGGATGGACAGAAACACCTGTGGATGTTCTCATATCTGAAGCAGTGTGTTGTTCTCCTCTCTCCCAGAGATGAAGGTGCTGGGGACAGTGTTGGTGAATCTACCAGGTCTTCCAGGTGGTTGTTAGGAGGCCCATTACCTCCGTCCCTCTGCTTATCCTCCTGATAAACGAAGAGCTTGATTTGATGCATGCTTTGACTTTGAGATTATATAAATGATGGTGTGTTAGAAGCCTTACCAGCGGCACACAGCCACCTTGTTACCCTGCACCCCCAGAGCCGCATGCTAAACACAGTTTGTGCCATGTTGTTCTGCTGTTTGGACTTTTTCCTCTCTAACTGAAGCCGGATGTGCAACAACAGGCCGTGAATAACGAATGCTACCCATGGGTATAAAATGCTTTGTGATCAACAGTCATGACACGTGCTTCTGCAATGTGTTGGAAAGGAACTTATCAATGGCTGTTTGTGTCTGAAGTTGTCATGGTAGGGTTCGTTTATTAGATCGACTGACTAGTAAGTCATCATGTGTCATTTTCTGGCAAAACTGATTTGGCGTGACACGACATGTTTCATGCCCTCCGAGTAACGGTACCGGAAGTAGCACCTAATCATTACACAGCATCTAGGAATGGTACAGTAATGCAGGATGTCGGGAGGGAGCTGAAAATATGCGTAACATACATGAAAGAGACCATAGAAACTTTCAGCGTTTTAACTAGCTCTCTGGTGGTCTCCATAAAAACTGTTTTCCCTTTATTGGTGCGCTGATGAATAATTAATGAGCTCTGCTCTGATTGACTGGTCTACAGCGAGACGCCGTCCACAATGATCACACAGAAACACCATGTGGAAATAGGCCTAATAAAATGAGCCATCGTGTATAAAAGCTCTGCCCTCATATTATTTAGTTAGCTTTGCTAGCTGCTTAAAGCTAATGCTAGTAGCTAACGTTACCTATACTATCTACCCGCTTTCTTTCTGGACATCAACACAAAGCTGAGAACAATCAAATAAGTTCAGTTCCAAACAAATTAAACATTAAAGCTAGAAATTTCTAAATTAAACCATTAAGCAGCAGGAGATATAAGCTGCATCTACAGCTAGCATTAACTCAGCTAGCATGCTCCCAGCTCTGTTCACCACAGAACAGGTTTAACTCTGACTTACAGAAGCTTTACTGACACAAGCTTAGAAGATGAAGACTCAAACAAAGTTTGAAAGCAGATATTAAACCTATTCTGTGGTGTATGGCGCTGTAGGAGGCTAATCTCTACTAGCTAACTTAGCTAATGTCACCCAAACACCCCAATACAGGTTTGATTCAAACTGGTGCTCTGCCATCACATGTATTCAGGAGATAAACACATGACAGTGAGAGTAAAGTTGTCTGATTGTTGTTGGAGTGACAGAAAGCAGAAATAACACCTGTTCTGTTGTGGTTTAAGCAGTAGCCTGTTAGGCTAAGCTAACGTGAGCATACTGTGGCTCCCATCAAAGAACTAAGTGATGCTTTAAAACATATTTTAATTAGATATTAAGTCTTAAGTCTTATTTTAGTTTACAAATTCCATGATTTGGTCTTGAAGTTAAAGAAAGATAAAGAAATAGAGCTGTGGTGATTTGAGTTGTATCCTGCTGGGATACGCTAATGCTAACACAGTTAGCCAGCTACGGTTGCAGCATACCACGGCGCAGGCTCAATCTCAGTATCTGATTTTAAATAACACACATTTAGAGGACAAATAATCTGAGGAGAGAGCAGGAGACTGGAGTTGGTGTGGCAGACCCAGACCCAGAGAACCAGATGCACCTGGTGGTGGGTGCTGTGTGTGTAGCAATTAGCCGGTTAGCATTTAGCGAGTCCTTTGTGTAGTTTATCCTGGTATTTCCTGATTTAGCTGCATAGCAGACGGAAATAGAAACCGTGACTAGTCTCACGAGTCCGCACCAGCGTCACGAGTCCGCACCAGCGTCACGGGTCCGCACCAGCGTGGAAGGGCAGGGTAGAACCCGAAGAACCCTTTGGCTCGCCAGTGGACAAGAGGCCTAGGTTCTTCCTTATATTTTAAAGGTCTTGTTTAAGCGGATGTGTTCCCGTATTTTCACTTATCCACCGCGGAACAGGTGCACATTCCTTTATATTTGCTTCATATCTCGCTTTGTGTTGCCATTCAGTGTTAAGTCCTTAAGCGGTTTTGTGGGTTGTGGATACTTGTTCACTGAAAGACCGCCGGAGCCAAAACAAGCACATTTACCAGCGTTCTCACACGCTCGCGAGCACGGCCGCTTTGGAAAACTTTCCAACTGATCCACCCCAGCAACGGGGTTCTGTTTTCAGAGGCGGTGCATTAATCTTAATTCCACCCACCCGCCCTGTCTGCGTCCCGCTTCCAACTGCTCCTCTTTACGTTGGCACGGCCTCCGTCCATTTCTACATTAGCGCAATAAAACATAAATATAACCCTTCTGACAACATTCTGAATTATTTACACTTATTGGCCCCGGGCAAACCTAAGGAACCGTCTCTAGATGTTACACTAACTTCCTCTCTTCTTTTTCCCCCTCGTGATGTGTCTCGTGAACGCCTTGTTATTAAATGACGCAGCTAGATTTCCCTGAGGGGACGGCCAGACATACGATAATGCATCTTCATGCACATTGGAGAGTTGGGAAGAGTATGTATCTGGGCCGTCTTGATCGAGACTCAGGCTCTGTCTGGAGCGAGACCTTTCCTTCCAGATGTTGGTGAAAGTGGCTATGGATGGCCACACCCGACTGATGATTAACGCCGTGCTGTAGCTGTGGATCTGCATATTTGGCTGGATTCAGCATGAGTGGCCACCAGCTCTTTTGTTCCTGAATCAGGTGCCTGATTCGCAGGGGTGTAGCCGCGGGTTGGCCTGGGCGTGGTGCCCGGGCCGACCCAGATTGATCACAAGACGTGTGATGACATTTGATTTGTTTTCTGTGAGTGCTGCCATCGCATAAGAGACGGTGGACTCTCCGCCAAACTCCGCCTTCCTTTTTCAGCCTTCCAGTCGCTGCTTGGCAGTCCTGCTCTCCAATGCCTCGAGCCTTTAGTGCTGGTGTTTGAATTTGAGGCTTCTTACGTCTTTAAAGGCACGATGCCCTTATGTTTCATATCACAGTGCTTTGTCTACAATGTCCAGAACCGCTGTACCAACTTCAGCAGCTGTAAACGTTTTGCTTGCTGTGAGTGAAGGGTTAAGCCTTTCCAATGTGATGGGTAAGTCCTTACTGATGTCCTGAGTGTTCATCCCTCCACCAGCTTCACACAAAATGTAGACAGGTGCATGAATTCACCAATTACACACAGTGACTCTTGTTGTGAGTCACATGTGGTCTCGCAATAAAGGCTGACTCTACAGGTTCAGGAAATGTTTGAAGTGCATTTGTGCTGTACCTCAAAGACACAAAACACAAGCTCACAAAGAAACGAGTCCCCTGTGACGGAATCCTATTTAGGGGCCTAGTGGGGTTGGATTGGGCATGTACTGGACACGTTTCTGGATGTAGGCAATATCTGTGTTCAGCCACTCTTGCACCAAAGAATTGCACAGTTGGTCCAGATTTGGTTGATGCTCTCCCTGGCACAATTCCGAGGAGAATTCCCTGTAGGCTGGGATTTTTACCACTGCTGGTAGACCCGTATGACCGTACGCTTCCATACACAAAGGGACCTGAGATACCATTCCAAACACCTAGAAATAACCTACTTAGCCACCTGGGATGCCATAGCCACTGCCTATCAACACCCTAGCAGCAAGCTGAGGTACCACAGCAACCACATAGCAGCACTTAAGCAACCACCTGGGATACCATAGCAACCATTGAGCACCCCATGTACAAACTGGGTACAAACCTGGGTTAACAACATCCAAGCAGCAACCTGGGATACCACAGCATCTGCCTATAAACAGCCTAACAGCAACCTGGGATACTATAGCAACAGCCTCTCAAAAGCCTAGCAGCAAACTGGGATACCATAGCAACCACCAGGTAACACACCAGGAACAACCTGGCATATTATATAGCCACCTCAGAGAAACACCCTAGCAGCAACCTGGGATACTACAGCGACTGCATAGCAACACCTTGTAAACCATTTGCTATACCATAGCAACCAGCAAGCAACAGTCTAGCAGCAACCTGGGATACTACAGCAACTGCATAACAACACCCTGTAAACCATTGCAATCACCAAGCAACACCCTAATGACTACCTGGAATACTGTAGCCATTTCACAGCCACGTCCAAGCAACCATCTGGTATACACCATAGCAACCACCTGGTTAAATCATTGCAAAACCTAGCGACACCTTATGAACCACCTGGGCTGCCATTGCCACCACATAGTAGACCCTAGCCACTACCTGGGATACCATAGCAACCACCAAGCAGCACCCTAGCCGCAACCTGTTACACTACAGCCATTTAACAGCCATGTCCAAGCAACCATCTGGCATACACCATAGCAACCACCCTGGTGTTACACCATTAGAAACCACCCATAGCCAGCAACACCCTAGCCACCACCTGGGATACCATAGCAAAGACCAAGCAAAACCCTAGCCGCAACCTTTTACACTATAGCCATTTAACAGCCATGTCCAAGCAACCATCTGGTATACACCAAAGCAACCATCTGGTGTACACCATAACAACCACAGAGCAACACCCTAGCCACCACCTGGGATACCACAGCAATGACCAAGCAACACCCTAGCCGCAACCTTTTACACTATAGCCATTTAACAGCCATGTCCAAGCAACCGTCTTGGTATACACATGAGCAACCATCCTAAATACACTAAAGCGAACGATACTGGTGTACTGACCATAAACACCACAGAGCAACAACCTCAGCCCCACAACTTGGGATACCACAGCAATGACCATAGCAACACCCTAGCCCCGCCAACCTTTTCAGCACTATTAAGACCATTTACAAGCACATGATCCAAGCAACCGTCTGGTATACACCATAGTAACCGTCTGTTATACACCATAGCAACCACCGAGCAACACCCTAGCCACCACCTGGGATACCATAGCAATGACCAAGCAACACCCTAGCTGCAGCCTTTTACACTATAGCCATTTAACAGCCATCTCAAAGCACACGTCTGAGTTAGCCCAGCAAACCATTGTTTAAATCTGGTATACACCATAGTAACCATCTGGTGTACACCATAGAAACCACAGAGCAACACCCTAGCCACCACCTGGGATACCATAGCAAAGACCAAGCAAAACCCTAGCCGCAACCTTTTACACTATAGCCATTTAACAGCCATGTCCAAGCAACCGTCTGGTACACACCAAAGCAACCATCTGGCATACACCATAGCAACCACCGAGCAACACCCTATGAATCACCTAGGATGCCATAGCCACCACTTAGCAACACCCTAACCACCACCTGGGATACCACAGCAATGACCAAGCAACACCCTAGCCGCAACCTTTTACACAATAGCCATTTAACAGCCATGTCCAAGCAGCCATCTGGTATACACCATAGTAACCATCTGGTGTACACCATAGAAACCACAGAGCAACACCCTAGCCACCACCTGGGATACCATAGCAAAGACCAAGCAAAACCCTAGCCGCAACCTTTTACACTATAGCCATTTAACAGCCATGTCCAAGCAACCATCTGGTATACACCATAGCAACCATCTGGTGTACACCATAGTAACCATCTGGTGTATACCATAGCAACCACCGAGCAACACCCAAGCCACCACTTGGGATACCACAGCAATGACCAAGCAACACCCTAGCCGCAACCTTTTACACTATAGTCATTTAACAGCCATCTCCAAGCAACCGTCTGGTATACACCATAGTAACCGTCTGTTATACACCATAGCAACCATCGAGCAACTCCCTAGCCACCACCTGGGATACCACAGCAATGACCAAGCAACACTCTAGTCGCAACCTTTTACACTATAGCCATTTAACAGCCATCTCCAAGCAACCGTCTGGTATACACCATAGCAACCACCTGGTTAAATCATTGCAACACCTAGCGACACCTTATGAACCACCTGGGCTGCCATTGCCAACACATAGTAGACCCTAGCCACTACCTGGGATACCATAGCAACCACCAAGCAGCACCCTAGCCGCAACCTGTTACACTACAGCCATTTAACAGCCATGTCCAAGCAACCATCTGGCATACACCATAGCAACCACCCAGCAAAACCCTATGAAACACCTAGGATGCCATAGCCACCACTTAGCAACACCCTAGCCACCACCTGGGATACCACAGCAATGACATAGCAACACCCTAGCTGCAACCTTTTACACTATAGCCATTTAACAGCCATGGGATACACCATAGCAGCCATCTGGTAGACACAAAGCAAAAACCATCCTGGTGTACACCATAGAAACCATAGAGCAATACACCCTAGCCACCACCTGGGATACCACAGCAATGACATAGCAACACCCTAGCTGCAACCTTTTACACTATAGCCATTTAACAGCCATGTCCAAGCAGCCATCTGGTATACACCAAAGCAACCATCTGGTGTACACCATAGAAACCATAGAGCAATACCCTAGCCACCACCTGGGATACCACAGCAATGACCAAGCAGCACCCCAGCCGCAACCTTTTACACAATAGCCATTTAACAGCCATGTCCAAACAACCATCTGGTGTACACCATAGTAACCATTTGTTATACACCATAGCAACCATCGAGCAACACCCTAGCCACCACCTGGGATACCATAGCAATGACCAAGCAACACCCTAGCTGCAACCTTTTACACTATAGCCATTTAACAGCCATGTCCCAGCAACCATCTGGTATACACCATAGTAACCGTCTGTTATACACCATAGCAACCATCGAGCAACACCCTAGCAACCACTTGGGATAGCATAGCAATGACCAAGCAACACCCTATGAACCATATGGGATGCCATAGCCACCACAAAGTAACACCTTAGCCACCACCTGACATATTATGGGGTCACAGACGCCGTAGGACCCCCACCCTGTGTGTTCGGTGGGTCGATGAAGCTGGCTGAAACATCACCCCGAAACCTGCAGTTCATTTCAGTCGCTGCCGGGCTCGGGCCGGGGAGCGGACCTCCGGTTTGTAGGGGCACCTTCGGCTTTGATGTATCTGTTCGAAAGCATGTAAAAAGGAACGGTCTTCTCCACCCATCACCCACGCCAGCGCACTTCCAGAGTGAGGTCATGGCTCGGGGCTTAATGGCCACTTGTTTTTTCTGCCTCTTGATCTGTCACTGCGCTGATTTCGCCTCCGCAATGATGTCATAATTAATCCTTCGCAGTAGGAAAAAGAGCCAGGGTGTCTTTGAGTGACAAGAGGGAAAAATTAGCAAGCCCCCCTCCGAGCTGATGTTTAAACTCTGCCTGATATCCAAGGAGACCGGCCACGGAGGCAGGATCTCCACAAAACCTGGACTGCTCCATCACTGTTTATCTATGTTTGCCCGACGGTGCCTCTTTAAAGTGGTTTGTGTAAATGTTGTTGGCAACCAGCAGCCCACCTGCACCGCTATGTGTGCAGGCCCCTATGCGAGCTGGAGTTAAGCTCTGCACCTGCACCCTCCACCTGGGATTACCACACTCTTCTGAGGAACGGGTGGTGATCTTATGGGAAGAACGTACGGTTTGGGAGAGGCTTCATCATCGCTGCAAGGGGACCGTGAAACGGATATCAGTGGTTCTGTGACTCAGTGGCGTCTTTCAGACATGTCATACGTAGATGTTCCACAGAAGTCCATCTCCCTCGGAATGGCTAACACCAGACTGGGGTGTGCCAAGGTGCAGTCAAGCCCAGAACAGTTGGCACCCTTAATGAAAGCGAGCTAAAGTCAATATGCTAAGTAAGCCCCACGTGTGGTGGGAGTGAGTGACACTTCTGGCTTGCCTGATGGTTTATCTGCATAATGTTGTTTCTGCACCGCGTTTTGGAACGCTATCCCTCCTCTGGAGAACGCTTGTGGAGGGATCTTGGGTTTCCCAGTGGCTGCTGCCACATTTCCCCATTCCCAACCACACATCCCTACGGTGACCATGGTTAAACCTCTCTGCCACAGTAGCTCTTCCCTTGGTTCAGGCCAGATGGGATAGATGTGCTTTGGTCACCCTCACCCGTGAATGAGCCATGGTCATGGTCAGTTTGGGGTATTACCCTCCTCGGACTGCTGCCAGTAGGCACTCACCACTGCTGCCCACAAGGGTCTGGCCCATATCAGGTCCTCATGCTCTCCCATTTCTTCCACATCCAACACGCCAGCTACAAGCACTGTTCACTCACCATGTAAGATTTCCCAGACCTAGACATTCGCCATGGTTATGAGATAATCAGCGTTATTCATCCGTGAGTGGTCATAATGTTTTGGCTCATTGTTGTGTAATTGGAAGGTTTAGGGGATTATATTGTCGTACGGGTATCGGCTGATATTTACACGGCAAGCAATGATATCTGGGCAAATATGATAACCTTATATTGAGGTGATATCTCAAAAAAATAATTTAAGATTGGTGTAAGCTCATTTTAAGGTTATTCATCTGATTTCCAGATCTTTTTTAAAAAGTTTATTTAGTTAAAGTCATTTTAATAAGCCAATTTTTCTCACTATATTAACAGACCATGTCGCTTATGTTAAGAAATTTGCAGAGTAGTAGTGTAAACATTCAAAAATCTTACAAGAGTCAATTAAAGCAAGCACAACATTCTTAGAATCTCAAAATTAGAATTTTAAAATATATAAATTAGATTTAAGATCATTTTACTTCCCGATGTGTAATTTTAGCAGTATATATATTGGCTTAAACTGGTATGATATACAGGGGTTGGACAATGAAACTGAAACACCTGTCATTGTAGTGTGGGAGGTCTCATGGCTAAACTGGACCAGCCTGGTGGCCAATCTTCATTAACTGCACATTGCACCAGTAAGAGCAGAGTGTGAAGGTTCAGTTAGCAGGTAAGAGCACAGTTCTGCTCAAAATACTGCAATGCACACAGCATTATGGGACATACCAGAGTTCAAAAGAGGACAAACTGTTGGTGCACGTCTTGCTGGCGCATCTGTGACCAAGACAGCAAGTCTTTGTGATGTATGAAGAGCCACGGTATCCAGGGTAATGTCAGCATACCACCAAGAAGGACGAACCTCCACCAGCATCACGTAGTGACCTGGCCACTATCCTGCAAGAGGAATGGCTTAAACTCCCTCTGACCACTGTGCAGGACGCAGTATATGTCATTCCCAAGACCAACTGACGCTGTATTGGCCGCAAAAGGAGGCCCTACACCATACTAATAAATGACGGTCTAAAAACCAGTGTTTCAGTTTCACTGTCCAACCCCTGTATATATCATTGTGTGCAATGTGCATAATTATACAGCACTGAAACAATTATGACCCCTCATAGATTTTGACTGGCAGTAAGAAAATTTGGCTTACTGTCATCATTAAAAACAAAATGTATATTTATATATCTTAAAATTAGCTTATAACAGTCTCTACCATAAGATATTATATATATATGTATATGTGTAATTTTTTATTTTTTTGAAAAATGTGAAAATTTATTCATCCCTGCTATTACACTAAGTGACTTTAGGGACCCTTTTTACTTAATGATGTTCTGTCTAAACTATAAATCTCTATACATAGCTAAATCTTTTCATCTTTTTTTATAATATTTATAAATATTTTATAGGACGATTGTAATTTATTCCCATTGCATCGGAGCAATGCTAACGCCAGTCTCAGCGCCTCTGGCAGCAGTGCCTTTCTCTTTCTCCTCACACCGTGTGGTTCCAGTTGTATGAAACTGGAGATCTTATTAAATATATAAATTCACTGGATATTTTAATGATATATTGATTGCCGAACTGGAAATTTCCCTGGTTTTCATTTCAGAAATCTGGTCACCTTAACTCAAAAGCACACATTTGGACCTGGCTAGCTGGCTAACACTGTCTATAATTTAATATTCCTAATCATAAAACATAATCCTTATTAATGTCTAAGCTTTAAAGACGTGGAATGGTCTTTATACAGACCCTGCTGTACAGTAAACATTACATGTCTATAATATATGGCTGCATCGTTCGTGTAGATAAGTCAGCTGATCGGTGGTCACCTAGTCCTCGCCATTCTCCAGTTGCCACGTGGCTCAGTTGGTTCGGGGGCAGTGAAACCTCTGGCTAAGATGCTGCATAAGGCAGACTCATTCCCCCCGCTGCCAGCAGGAATGCTATGCAACAACCCAAACTTTCCTTTTACAGTGAAAATAACTGCACACATGATCCGCCATCCATAACCTGCTGCTGGGTTATGAAAATTTTATCAGTGCCATATGTTCCCTGAAGTACCCTGCTCCGCACGCTTCGGTGTTTCCCTCCTCAAACTCGAACCCAGGAAAATCTTGTCACTGAGCTGATTAGTTGGATCAGGGGTGTTGGAGCAGAGAACACTAAACTCTGTGGGGTGGGAGGAACGTCAGGGCCAGAGCGGGGAAACGCTGATCTACTGTAGGCTGTTGCACAATGTTTTAATCATCAGTGACACATGGTGACGGACAGGAACAGGACATATCAGCGTTACTGTTTTGAAGTCTGTAGTTTATTCAAGGAATTGTCATGGCTACCTTTACCACTGTTACGCCTGCTCCACAAAAACATCAGATATGCTTTTTGAATGTCATGCAGTCATATTAAAAAAAATAAAAATGAAAATAAATATATATAAAATGTTTCTGTAGTTAATCGCAATAAATCACATTGTTTTTTTATACTTAATAATAATTAGGTACCTTAGATTGTGTAGTCAATCACAATAAATTGTATTAGTTTAGTTAGTTAGTACCACAATTAATCATGTTAGTTTGTAGAATTAATCACAATTGCATTCGTTTGTGTGATCTGTCACGATTAATCACATTAGTTTGTGTAGTCAGTCACGATTAGTCACATTGGTTTGTGTAATTGGTCACAATTAGTCACATTAGTTTATGTAGTCGGTCACGATTAATCACATTGGTTTGTGTAATTGGTCACAATTAGTCACATTAGTTTATGTAGTCGGTCACGATTACTCGTGTTAGTTTGTGTAATTGGTCATGACTAGTCGCATTAGTTTGTGTAGTCAGTTATGATTAGTTGCGTTAGTTTGTGTAGTGGGTCACAATTAGTCACATTAGTTTGTGTGATCAGTCACAATTAATCAAATTAGTTTGTGTAGTTTGTCACGATTAATCACATTAGTTTGTGTGATCCGTCATGATTAGTCACATTAGTTTGTGTAGTCAGTAACGATTAGTCACATTAATTTGTGTGATCTGTCACGATTAATCACATTAGTTTGTGTAGTCAGTCACAATTATTCAAATTAGTTTGTTTAGTTGGTCACGATTAGCCATGTTAGTTTGTGTGATCAGTCACGATTAGTTAAATTAGTTTGTGTAATCGGTCATGATTAATCACATTGGTTTGTGTAATTGGTCATGATAAGTCACGTTAGTTTGTGTAGTCAGTGACGATTAGTCAATATTAGTCACATTAGTTTGTGTAGTTAGTCACAATTAATCAAATTAGTTTGTGTAGTTTGTCACGATTAATCACATTAGTTTGTGTAGTTGGTCATGATTAGTCACATTAGTTTGTGTAGTCAGTGACGATTAGTCAAATTAGTTTGTGTAGTCAGTCACGATTAGTCATATTAGTTTTGTGTAGTCGGTGACGATTAGTCATATTAGTTTTGTGTAGTCGGTGACGATTAGTCACATTAGTTTTGTGTAGTCGGTGACGATTAGTCACATTAGTTTGTGTAGTCGGTCACGATTAGTCACATTAGTTTGTGTAGTCAGGCACGATTAGTCACATTAGTTTGTGTAGTCGGTGACGATTAGTCATATTAGTTTTGTGTAGTCGGTGACGATTAGTCACATTAGTTTGTGTAGTCGGTCACGATTAGTCACATTAGTTTGTGTAGTCAGGCACGATTAGTCACATTAGTTTGTGTAGTTGGTCACGATTAGTCACATTAGTTTGTGTAGTCGGTGACGATTAGTCACATTAATTTGTGTAGTCGGTCACGATTAGTCACATTAGTTTGTGTAGTCGGTCACGATTAGTCACATTAGTTTGTGTAGTCGGTGACGATTAGTCACATTAGTTTGTGTAGTCAGTGACGATTAGTCACATTAGTTTGTGTAGTCAGTCACGATTAGTCATATTAGTTTTGTGTAGTCGGTGACGATTAGTCACATTAGTTTGTGTAGTCGGTCACGATTAGTCACATTAGTTTGTGTAGTCAGGCACGATTAGTCACATTAGTTTGTGTAGTTGGTCACGATTAGTCACATTAGTTTGTGTAGTCGGTGACGATTAGTCACATTAATTTGTGTAGTCGGTCACGATTAGTCACATTAGTTTGTGTAGTCGGTCACGATTAGTCACATTAGTTTGTGTAGTCAGTGACGATTAGTCACATTAGTTTGTGTAGTCGGTCACGATTAGTCACATTAGTTTGTGTAGTCAGTGACGATTAGTCACATTAGTTTGTGTTGTCAGTGACGATTAGTCACATTAGTTTGTGTAGTCAGGCACGATTAGTCACATTAGTTTGTGTAGTTGGTCACGATTAATCACATTAGTTTGTGTAGTCAGTCACAATGATTCAAATTAGTTTGTTTAGTTGGTCACGATTAGCCATGTTAGTTTGTGTGATCAGTCACGATTAGTTAAATTAGTTTGTGTAATCGGTCATGATTAATCACATTCATTTGTGTAGTCGGTCACGATTAGTCACATTAGTTTATGTGGTCAGTCACAATTAGTCACATTAGTTTGTATAGTTTTTAATGATTAGTCACGTTAGTTTGTGTGATCAGTCACTATTATTCAAATTAGTTTGTGTAGTCGGTCACGATTAGTCACATTAGTTTGTGTCGGTCACGATTTTCATCCTTTACGACAAAAAGTGTGGACATCATAACTTCATCAGAATGTATTGGATATGTAATGTAGGGTTCCATCTCCTCCACAGTCGTGGAGTTATATACTTAGTTCTGATGATGGTAAAATAGCGGTAAATCTAAATTTGGAGGACATTTTGGCCTAGAAGACCACCTCAGCCGAACATGTGAAAAAAATACATTTTAGGCCAAAACTTTATTAAAACCAGGGTCTGGGGCACTGGGCGGCTCACTCCAACCCACTTTGAGTAATAGCATTCTGCGAGGGAGCTTTTAGAGGAATCAAATGACGTCTGGTTTCTATCACTACCACTGTTCTGAACACACTCTGACAGACTCTGACTAATTTCTTCTGGCACACATTTCAGATCAGTAACAGTCAGTTTGTGTGTTTAGTGTGGCCCATACTTTTTTGTTTAGCATATTTTGTTTGTTAACCCCGGGAAGACTGTCGTTACAGGCCATTTCCATTCCAGCATAACAGAGATATTAAATCCAGATAAAATAAGCTTCTGATTTTTAAGTTTAGGTGTTTTAGCCACACGCACTGCTAACAGGTATGTAAAATCAAGCACGTGGCCACCCAGTCTCTATAGACAGACACTGGCAGTAGAAAGGGTCATACTGAAGAGCTTAGTGACTTACTGACTCATACTGTGACTCAGTGACTGTCAGAGGACTCAACCTTTACCACATGTCAGTTTGTGAAGTTTCTGTCCTGCTAGAGATGGCCTGGACAACCGTAATAGGAAACATCCAGGAACAGCAACATCCCAGCCACAAAGTGGTCGACCAGGCAAACTCACAGTACAGGGGTTCAGCCATAGACCCATATGTGCAGTGCCGAGAGTCGGCTGGAGTGGTGTAAAGCTCCACCACTGGACTCTGCGGTTGTGGAACCTTGTTCTCTGGTGTAATGAATCACGCTTCACTCTCTGGCAGTCTGATAGAGGAACGGGTGGATGAATCCAGGAGCTAACGGAAGGCAAAGTACCAACTGTTTGGTAGAGGAGGGTTAGTGGTCAGGGGGAGGGTCAGGGTTTGGCTCCAGTAGGGACTTTTGAAAGATACACAAGGCGGTTAGGATATCTATGGTTTGCAGTCGGCGCTTTGGCCTTGTACACACTAGTCACCTTCACATGCAGCCCTGAAAACCCGTTACTTATCTGACCTGATAGCTCGACCTGAACACGACGTCTACGTCCATGTTTACATCCGAGTTGCAACAGACCAGTCCAATTCAGGCCTTTCCAGAGACAGTTTCTATCCCAATATTGAATTAGCTTAGATGAATGATTTAGCATCTTGAAATGACTTAGCATGTCCAACATTCACTCAGCAACTCAAATTAACAACTCAGTATCTCATAATAAAGACCTACCATCACAAAATAATAACTTAGTATCTTACAATAAAGACTTAATGTCGCACAATAATAGCTCAGCAATTAAAATGAATGACTTAGCAACTCAAATTATTGACTTAGTATCTCAAAATAAGGATTTAGTATCTCAAAATAATGACTAAGCAACTCAAATTAATGACTTAGTATCTCAAATTAATGATGTAGTATCTCAAAATAATGACTAAGCAACTCAAATTAATGACTTAGTATCTCAAAATAAGGATTTAGTATCTCAAATTAATAAACAACTCAAATTAATGATCAGTATGAAGTATCTCAAAATAATTACTCAGCAACACAAATGAATGACTTCGCATCTGAAATTACTGACTTACTATCTCAAGTAAATGATTTAGTATCTCGAAATAATGACTAAGCAACTCAAATGAATGACTTAGTATCTCAAATGAATGACTAAACAACTCAAATGAATGACTTAGTATCTCAAATTAATGGCTAAACAACTCAAATGAATGACTTAGTATCTCAAATTAATGGCTAAACAACTCAAATTAATGACTTAGTATCTCAAATTAATGATGTAGTATCTCAAAATAATGACTTAGCAACTCAAATTATTGACTTAGTATCTTAAAATAAGGATTTAGTATCTCAAATTAATAAACAACTCAAATTAATGATCAGTATGAAGTATCTCAAAATAATTACTCAGCAACACAAATGAATGACTTCGCATCTCAAATTACTGACTTACTATCTCAAGTAAATGATTTAGTATCTCGAAATAATGACTCGGCAGCTCAAATTAATGACTTAGTATCTCAAAATAATGACTTAGTATCTCAAATGAACAACTTAATATTTCACAATAAAGACTTTATATCTGAAAGTAATTACGTAGTATCTCAAATTAATGTCGAACATTTACTCAGCAACTCAAATTAACAACTCAGTATCTCATAATAAAGACCTACCATCTCAAAATAATAACTTAGTATCTTACAATAAAGACTTAATGTCGCACAATAATAGCTCAGCAATTAAAATGAATGATTTAGCAACTCAAATTATTGACTTAGTATCTCAAAATAAGGATTTAGTATCTCAAAATAATGACTAAGCAACTCAAATTAATGACTTAGTATCTCAAATTAATGGCTAAACAACTCAAATTAATGACTTAGTATCTCAAAAAAATGACTTAGCAACTCAAATTATTGACTTAGTATCTCAAAATAAGGATTTAGTATCTCAAATTAATAAACAAAACTTAAATTAATGATCAGTATGAAGTATCTCAAAATAATTACTCAGCAACACAAATGAATGACTTCGTATCTCAAATTACTGACTTACTATCTCAAGTAAATGATTTAGTATCTCGAAATAATGACTCGGCAGCTCAAATTAATGACTTAGTATCTCAAATGAACAACTTAATATTTCACAATAAAGACTTTATATCTGAAAGTAATTATGTAATATCTCAAATTAACGATATAATATCTCACAATCATAATTAACCATCTCAAAATAATGACATAGTGAAACCTACTATTTAGGTGCTGGATGATTAGTAGTAGTTTAAGTTTATGTGGTGGAAATGAGCTTCCATAGGGTTTACACCAACCACAGACCATATCAAATACAGGCAGGAGCCAAACCTGTGTGCTACCAAGCTCAGAGCCGGAGGGATAACAGCACCTCTGGTCCGTTCACTTTTCCATTTTTAGGAAATTATGGATCATTAATGAACCTCTATGATCCGGATGTACTTATGAAGTACACTTTCCGGAGTCTGCTATAGTCCTAACCGTGCCAGCTGAACACTCAGGTACCTCGCACTGCTGCCCGCCCCATTCCGAATGGACTCCCATGGTGCTTGCTGTCACACATGCAGGTGATTTAGGATCTCATTAGCTGTATTGTGCATGTAAACGGTTTTCAAAGGAATTCAGGGAACCGGTGGAAATCTTTACATGTAAACACAGCCCATGTTTCCTACACAAATACGGGGGTAGCTGTCCCAGCCGCGAGCCTGCCGGGAGTCACGTAACTCTCCTCGTGTAAACGAAATCGAGACGGCAGCGTGTGGACGCCACTGCGGCACAGTGAGGTCCTGTATCTGAAACACGTCATCTGAAAGAACTGCAGACCACAGAAGATAAACTGCAGGGTGTCATGTCAGAACTGGAGCGATGCCGCACAGCTTTCCTGCTGAAAACACGTTTGTGGTGGGACGCCTCTGGCAGTGGCGGCCTCTGGTTCAAGAGAACAATGAGGGTGAAAAAGAATTAGACCTTTGTTGGGGGACTCTCGCTCTCTGAACGGAGCTGGTGTGTCATAATACAAACCAGTGTTGCAGCTTGTCCTCCCTTCCTCTCTGCCTTACGCTCGTCACTCCTCCACGCCAGAGATTTACAGTAGGAGTCTGGCCAGCTGATTCTGTCGCAAATAGCACCGAGCGGAGGTCTGACTCAGAAAGGAGGCGTTTGAGGGAGGGCGGGTTATGGTGGGGAGCACAAGCACAGCTGAATGGCTTGAAGCGAAGCTGCTCGCATTCCCGAGTCACTTCGCAGGGTAATTACTGCATTCCTCCTTAAATCCTCCATCCTGGGTCATACAGCCACACACGGAGTCCAGGGGAACCGCAGTCCGGAGGGCTGAACCGGACTCTCTGCCTCATACAGGCCCACATAAACGCTGACTGGCCTTCCGCTCACTGGCCACTTTATCAGAAACACCTACCTTGTGCTTTCACTAACTGGCCACTTTATTAGAAACACCCACCTAGTGCTTCCGCTAACTGGCCACTTTATTAGAAACACCTCCCTTGGGCTTTCACTAACTGGCCACTTTAACAGAAACACCGACCTTGTGCTTTCACTAACTGGCCACATTATCAGAAACACCTCCCTTGGGCTTTCACTAACTGGCCACATTATCAGAAACACCTCCCTTGGGCTTTCACTAACTGGCCACATTATCAGAAACACCTCCCGTGGGCTTTCACTAACTGGCCATTTTATCAGAAACACCGACCTTGGGCTTTCACTAACTGGCCACTTTATCAGAAACACCGACCTTGGGCTTTCACTAACTGGCCACTTTATCAGAAACACCGACCTTGGGCTTTCACTAACTGGCCACTTTATCAGAAACACCGACCTTGTGCTTTCAGTAACTGGCCACATTATCAGAAACACCTCCCTTGGGCTTTCACTAACTGGCCACTTTATCAGAAACACCTACCTTGTGCTTTCAGTAACTGGCCACATTATCAGAAACACCTCCCTTGGGCTTTCACTAACTGGCCACATTATCAGAAACACCTCCCTTGGGCTTTCACTAACTGGCCACATTATCAGAAACACCTCCCTTGGGCTTTCACTAACTGGCCACATTATCAGAAACACCTCCCTTGGGCTTTCACTAACTGGCCACATTATCAGAAACACCTCCCTTGGGCTTTCACTAACTGGCCACTTTATTAGAAACACCTACCTGGTGTTTTCACTAACTGGCCACTTTATTAGAAACACCTCCCTTGGGCTTTCACTAACTGGCCACTTTATCAGAAACACCTCCCTGGTGATTCCACCCACTGGCCACTTTATTAGAAACACCCACCTTGTGCTTCCACATACTGGCCATTTTATTAGAAACACCCACCTTGTGCTTTTACTAACTGGCCACTTTATTAGAAACACCCACCTTGTGCTTTCACTCACTGGCCACTTTATCAGAAAGACCTCCCTTGGGCTTTCACTAACTGGCCACTTTATTAGAAACACCTCCTGTGGGCTTTCACTAACTGGCCACTTTATTAGAAACACCTCCCTGGTGATTCCACCCACTGGCCACTTTATTAGAAACACCCACCTCTTGCTTTCACTAACTGGCCACTTTATTAGAAACACCTACCTTGTGCTTTTACTAACTGGCCACTTTATTAGAAACACCCACCTTGTGCTTCCACTAACTGGCCACTTTATCAGAAACACCTCCCTTGGGCTTTCACTAACTGGCCACTTTATTAGAAACACCCACCTTGTGCTTTCACTAACTGGCCACTTTATTAGAAACACCCACCTTGGGCTTCCAGTATGTGTTCCGTTACGGCTGCAGCCCATCTGTTGCTCCACATGGTCACTGATGCTCAGATATCATCTGGGTGGTGGTCTATTCTCAGCACAGCGGTAATACTGACGTGGGTCTTACACACATCACTGTCACTGCTATCCTGAGAGTGGACCACCACCCAAACATACCCAGACTAGAGTAGCTCTGAGGTCAGAAACGGACCACTGGTGAGGGACTAGAGCATGACTAACACAAATTACGCATCAGCAGATGAGCTACAGCCTCCAACTGTACACCAGCAAGGTGGAGCGACAAGGGAGGAGTTTTTGATAAAGTGTCCAGCTCTGTAACGGGGGGTGGGGGGGTGGGTTGTTGCTTGCTTTCCAGGATCTGATGAGCTCAGCTAACGGACATTCCCTTCCTTAGGGAGGTTTGTCAGACGTTTAATAAAAAACTGAGATAGGAAGTCGGGGAGTCTCCCAGGCTGGGTGATGCCCAGTACAAAGGTGGTACTGTACGTCTCTCTAAAGGTTAAGAATTTCCTGTGAGTCAGTAAGAGCGCAGTGATGCGTTAATGAAACCTGGCCCTGGCTAACAGCCCTCAGGGCAGCTTCCTTCAGATCAGATATCTCAGTTTGGGGTGGATAAATCTGATTCTGCTCTCCATACAACACCGTAAGTGACGTATGGTGCAGGGTCATCAGTGATCTGTAGGATGTGACTACTAGTTATGAAATACCATCCATCTGTGCACTCTTTCTGCAGGCTGTGGCTGCTCGGGTATTTCAGGTGGTTGCTAGGGGCGTGCTATGGTTCCTTACATGGTTAATAGGGTACTGTAGCAACCATACAGCAACACCCTAGCAACCATGTAGGATATCATAGCTACTACCAAGCACCCCAATAGCAAGCCACTGTGATAGCATAGCAGTTAATTTGCAACTATGTAGCAACAACCTAGCAGCTATCTAGCTACAACCTAGCAACCACCTGGTATATCATTGCAGCTATATAGCAACTGCATAGCAGCAAACTAGCAGCTACCTAGCAACTACCTAGCAACCATCTGGTATATCACTGCAGCTACTTAGCACCTGCATAGCAGCAAACTAGCAGCTACCTAGCAACCATCTGGTATACCATAGCACCTACTTAGCAACTACATAGCAACAAGCCAGCAGTACCTAAAAACAACCTAGTAACCTCTTGGTATATCATAGCAACTACCTAGAAAGAACCTGGCAACTACCTAGCAACAACCCAGCAGCCACATAGCAACATCCTGCCAAAAACCTTGGAAACCATAGCAACCATTCATCCACCCTTTGGCAACCACATGGGATATCATAGCAACTATCTAGTAATTCTTCAATGGTCAGGACCCCCACAGGACCACCACAGAGCAGGTAGGATGTGGGGGGTGGATCATTCTCATGCAGTGCAGTGACACTGACGTGGTGGTGGTGTGCTAATGTGGGTGGTGCTGGTGTGAGTGGATCAGACACAGCAGTGCTGCTGGACTGAGAATTGCCCACCGACCAGAACTATCCAGCCAACAGTGTCCTGTGGGGCAGTGTCCTGTGGGCAGCCTCTTGTGGGCAGCATCCTGTGGGGTAGCATCCTGTGGGCAGCGTCCTGTGGGCAGCGTCCTGTGGGCTGCATCCACCTGTGGGTCCTGTATCCACCGATGAAGGACTAGAGGATGACCAACACTGCACTGTGCAGCAGCAGATGAGCTATCGTCTCTGACTGTCCATCTGTCCATCTGACTGGTGGACCAGCAAGGTAGGAGTGTCTAATAGAGTGGACAGTGAGTGGACACAGTGTCTCAACACTCCAGCAGCACTGCTGTGTCTGATCCACTCACACCAGCACCTGACCATTGAAGAACAGGGTAATACAGTACACAGAGAAACAGATGGACTACAGTCTGGACCTGTACACCTACAGAGTGTCCTGTATGGTCAGTGGAGCTGATATGATGATTAAATAGTTGTAGCTACATTGAGGTGGTCATAATGTTGTGCCTGTGTGGTGTATATTGTAATCGTTGGTACTCGTAGTCTGGGAGGTGCAGAGTAAAACGTGCAACTGCTCGTTTCTCCACGCTCATGTTGAATGACATAGTATCCCCACGATGCTGCGAGCTGACCTGCAAAGCCGGACAACAGCCAGAGTCGTCAGGTCGGGAATGTTCATCTGATGGTGGGGCCGGTTTTGGAGGCCATGCATTTCAGGCTGGTCTAAGCTAGCCACTCTAACCAGCATACCAGCGTCCACAACACAACGTAGGCCGGGGTGCGCTGGTTTCTCTCGGTATCCCAGGTGGTTGTTAGGAGCCCCACTGTCTCTGGAGCTTTTGGACAATTGTCTGAACTCCGGAATCTTCGCGCAAGTGGATTATCTTTTATTTAAAGTCTGCAAAGTGCTGTATATGAAGGCCACTGCTGCGTTGCATTATGGGTCCAGAGGTCATGTTCAGAATCTACACTGGTGCTCCTTCCAGATGGTCAGAAGAAACGGCCCTACGATGACAAAGTGGTTGTTGTGGGTAGGCCGAGCGAGCAGCGGAGCCAGTGATCTCAGCTCGTGCCATATGCCATGAGAGTGAGGCTTTCCTGCATTACTCAGACATGCTGAGCTGTGGAAGATCGATTTCGATGGATGTCGAAAGCCCTGGATGTCCGTTTGCCCTATTTGATCTTTAAGGCCTCCAGGGAGTTCACGGTCTAGGCCATTCATTTGTTTTATCTCCAGCTCAGGACAGCTTTTGGTAACTCCTTAGAAACTGAACTGAAACAGTGAGCGTAATCTTCGCTCCCGATTACAGAGATGGCACATACCGGAGGTATACATGCGCGCCCGTATGCGTACGCAGGCGGCGAGCGGGTGCGGAGTTCTCCTTCGTCTGCTTCATGGGCCGAGGTTAAAGGGTCATGTCTCTGGCTTTGAGTGGCACGTTATAAGCATGACACATACTTTGTCTTGATTAATTCGAGCCATTATCTCATCAATCACCAGTTCAACAAAGGTCAGAGGCCTCCGGAGCCAAGCTGCTACCAGCTCTGGCAGCCGAGCCCAGGACGAACCACCCACCTGAAAAACTGGCATCCACTTTTCTCTCATAAAACGCCGACTACAATATTTAGTGGAGCGATAATCACGGAATGCCTGCCCGCCGTAACGCAGCTGTTGCCAGGGCAGCGGGTCAACAAAACAAAGCGGTGTCCTGTCCACACCTTCCATCTGTGGTTAACTTCAGAGACAGAGATTTAGGGATCTGTCTACACGCTCGTCTGACGGCTCTGAACGTTTCTGGGAAAGCCCAAATGGGAAATCAGGTAACCTTTAGCTTTCGGGAGGACAGAAAGGTGTGGTGAGCATTAATCAGGCCTCCCCTCGTCCTTCGTAACAACAGGCGACCGTTCGTGTTAACGGAGGACCTCGGAGGCAACGCGGAGGGCAACTGATGGACGGAGAAAACCATGAGGTCTTCGGCCCCTGGGCGAACGAGAGGAGGCTTAGGAGGGAAGGAAAAAGCGAGACGGGCTAATCGTTGATTGCGAAGTGGGGGGAAAAAGGGGAGGCGGTGACAGGTTGTCACTTTGCAATAATTACGGGTGTTCCTTCATCACATTTCATTTATAATAAAGTGCGCTTTTTTCCCACTGCTGGCACACGCCTCGGGTCATGCACGGAACAAGAGCGCACGCACGCGGTGATGGACGGTTTTGGCACTTTAGTGAGCTAATCACCTGGCCTACCCTCCAGGGCGCTCACGTGCTCTACGTGCACTCATGTTAAAACTGTATCCCTCACCTGCACGGCTCACTCGCTGTGAGAAAATAATCACTGCATCATTCCGACGTAAACAAAGACATTCGGAGTGGGCTGGTGTTGGATGGTCTGTTCTAGAACACCAGTGGTGGCAATGGGAACCAGACGTCCACCTATACAAACTAGCCAACACCAGTAAAACAGAACTGGTAGTGTTCTCCTCCAAGCGTGTTGAGTCTCCAATAGCAGTGGCATATCACATGACTCAGACGAAGCTCATGTTGGCCCACACTCTCATAGCATGCAGCTACTGGTTGGTGTAGCTCAGCAGATAACACCACCACATATGGGAAACTGGGGTTCAAATCCCGATCTGGGTGACCATGCTGTGCTATACCAATAAGAGTCCTTGGGCAGGACTCCTAACACTACATTGGTCCACTTGTAATATGATTAACCTTGCAAGTCGCTCTGGATAATAGCGTCAACTAAATACTGTAAATGTACTGTGCGATGACTAAAGTAGGAAGACGTTTGTCAAAAAAAGCCCACAGTGGCTAGCTTTCAATCCACGCTAACCGAGAGCCTGGGCACCGGTGGAATATGCGTACGTAACATCAGAACGCACATCACACAGAAACCGGAATTTATATAAAGAAATACGTGGTGGGAAAACAGCAATGCATTTTTACGGAAGCTTTAGCAACTGGGTACAGCCTGAACTAAGCGGGAATTGGCGACACCCTGTGGTAAATTAGAGAATCGCAGCTGAATGCCTGAACCATTTGCATGTTCCTACCCATATTAGTAAGCTCCATATTAGCCCTCAGGAAAAGCGTTCTGACCTAAGCATCGTTTTGTTTGAGGTGTTTATTGATGTATTTTTCATGTTTACATCATATTTTAACATTATGACTATACAGACTTGGACACATTTGTTGGTGCCCGTCCATGATAAAAGAGCCTACAGAAATAACAGGAATAACATGAAAAGGATCTGAGAGTCATTGGCATCCATCATCGTTAATTCCATGATAGTCCAGCTGCCTGGAGATGGACTTATAGACATTACCTCTCGGCGGACAACTCCCTCAACTCCCTCCTTGGTCCACGTTGACCCATGTTTGGAATGGGACAGGGCTTCAATGAACTCCTTCTTACCTGTACATCAATTACTCAGGCGTGTTTAAAGTGGTAGTAACTTTAGGCTCCTGCAGATGGCGCTACAAATAACTGTGAGGTGTGAGTGACGGGATCCATAGATTGGGAAGAGGTGCTACAGTGCAGGGAATGTCTCGTTCCATGTGTGGAAAATGGCTCCAGAGCAGATGATAATGATCTGATAAAATGATAATGATAATGATAAAAGGAGGGACTGCATGTGGGCGTGGCCAAAGACCATAGTGTGAAGGAAGTAGCTGAATCTGCAGGTGTATGGAAGCGTACGGTCATACGGGTCTACCAGCACTGGATACAATCCCAGTCTACAGGGAATTCTCCTCGGAACTGGGCCAGGGAAGGCCTCCACCACATCTGGACTGACAGACTGTCTGAATTCAGTGGCTACATCCAGCAACTTGTCCGGTCTATGCCCAATCCAGTCCCAGCTGTTACAGGTGCTGGTGGAGGTGTTAGAGGTTTGTGAGTTCAGCAGTCCTAGGAATCTCATGTTTACCAGAAAGACACTAGTGTAGGCCACTGGGTCACCTGACCAGTCCTGGTGTTCTTATCTGGAGCGGGTTTCCAAACTGACAGCCGGAGAAGCACTATGTATTCGGAACCTTGCATCCCTGACATGCCACAGTGTTTCTGCGGGGACATGGAGAGGCCCGGAACGCCGCTTCGGCAGCCTTGGCAGCTGCACCTTGTAAGCATCACAATACGCGGCTGTTCAAGAGCCGTTTGTTTTCCAAGCCCGGCTAATTGTGCTTGTAAGTGATGTCATGGACGCGGGGTTTCCTACTCCTGGAGTCAAAAATAGCAGCTCTGTCAGGAACATGTCCTGCTACGAGATGTAAAACGCCTGTAATGTTTTTCCTAATCCCGGAGTCTAAATCCGCTTCAGAAATGCCCAGAATGGCATGTTTTGTTTCGGGCTAATATGTCACTCACGCCCCCGCAGGGGCCGGGGCTCTGGCGGCCCGTTTGTTCTGAAGGTGATGTCATGTATTTACCTTGATCTCCAGCTCATTTGGAAGCAGATGCCTAATTGTCAGTTAGGGCACTCTTCACTGGGCATGAAGACAGGAGTTCCTGTAAACTGTGTTTATTAACAAAATGGCTAACAGCTACCAAACCACTTCCATCCCCCTCTGAAGCGTCCTCTCCGAGTTCCTCAAAGGGCCCAAATCACCGAAAACCACATTTTCCTCGGTTGTTTAAAGTAAGAGACTGAGGTCGTATGTAAACATCGTTAAATCTGCAGAAATATGGAACCTAATATTAAAGATTAAACAAAATACCAGCCCAGTGACTTCAGTTCTGTGCACAGGTCTCAAGCAGGCCGTCAGAGATGTATCATGTAATGTTGTCTGGGTGATAAATTCATTTTGCCACACTGTTTTTTTTAAAAATTTATTTAAAATTATTACAATATCATTAAATATTAATAAGGCCTCAACAATGTCTTTTATGGATTATGTAAAATCAGCACTGACTGCATTAATATGACCTGTATTGATTTTAAAGTGACTGACATTTTACTGATGCAGCCAGGTTAGCCCCGCCCACTTGCACTGTGACTTTTGGAATTAATTTTTGAAATTTGACAGATCATTTTACTAATATTAAGAAATTTTCTCCCCACATAACGCAAAAATCTGGCTTACTAAACCACATAAAACATCTGGAAATGAAAAAATAACCACAACATCTGGAAATATAAATAAATAAATCTTAAATTAAGTTTACAATGAACTTAACATAAGAATTTTAAAATATATAACCTAGATATAATATATTAGATATAATCTTATCAAACATTTTTAACATTTAAAAATTTAAAAAAATATTTTGAAATATTTTGAATTTGGATACTGTACCTGCAAGGCTGATCCATATGATATGCCAGACAAGGCTGCACTGCAAAAACTGAGATCTTATCTGATCTGATCAGTATGATCTGCGAATGGTGCAGAATCTTCGCGTTATAACTTTTCGTTGTTTTTAAAAGTTTCTAAATCTTTTTTATAAACTTTCCGGTTTTAATAAAACTATATACCAGATTTTTAATGTGATTCTTTGGATACTGGACAAGACAAGACTGCACCACAAAAAAATTATCACCATCTCACTTTATTGGCAATTTTTTTAAGCACATTTCTTAAAATATGCAAATTATCTACCCAATAGAGGAGAATATGCCATACAAAATTACTTACAAAAAAAGTTAAACAAATAACTTGAAAAAAGAAAATGATCTTACAACAATCTCAAAATTGCAGCGTGATCTACAAAAGGTGCAGATTCAGAAGTATTCCTTCCTGTTTTAAAATTGTAAAATTTTATTAAAATTTTATTATAATAATAAATAATTTTTTAATATAAATATTAAAAGCTATTTTCAGGTTTGAATGAACAAAATACCACAATGTCCAATATGGTTCTTACATACAGCCGATCAGTGTGAATGCTAGACAAGGCTACAATGCAAAACTGATATTTAAGTGAAATAATCTTATTTCTAGTTTATGTTTATTAAATCTCTAATTCTGAGATTTGTCAAAGTTTTTAAGATTATTTATCATATTTAAAAAAAAATTTAATTTAACTACACTGGCAAATAATTTGACCTGTTTCAGGTTAGCTTTGTAAAATAAGCAACTTATGACAATTTAGTGCTGGAAATTTGGCTTACTAAAATTACTTCAAAATTTGAAAAATTGAAAATGGGATGAATAATCTATAAATGCATTTACAGCAATATTCAAATGAGAATTCTAAGATAAGATCATTTTAAGGTTAATAAATATATTGTTTTGCGGTGTGACCTACGAATGGGGCAGAATCTTGAGTTTTTCTTTTTGTCATAACTTTCATTAGTTTCCAATTTTTAAAAAAACCTTTATCAAAAGCGTATTTACAGTTCTGAATGAAACTTGACGTGGTTATATGGACGCTCTAGATATTAGGCCTAGGTTTATAAGACGAGACCATTGCTACAATGCAAAAAATTAAATCTGGGAAAGAAAAATGATCTTACACCTACAGATTGTCTTAGTTTCTGATTTTGTTGTGCTTGTTTTTAGTAATTTTAATAAACCAGATTTTCTCACTACATTGTCAGATCATTTGTTCTGTTTCAAGCAAATGAACAAATATGGAGAAACTGAGCTTATTAAAATCACCAAGTAAAATGATCTGACGATCTCAGGGTGAGAGTTTGAAGATGTAATAATTAGATCTCATTAGATTGGACCTCATTAGCCCGGGATGCGGGGGCTGGGGTGTAGTGCTGTTCCCACCTCTATGGACCTGCTCCCTCGTACAAAGAGGACCCATTGTTGTCTGTCACTGAGCCTCCCTGGTCATTGTTTTACAGCTGTTGCAGGCGCAGATTCCCTCGGAGATGGGAGTCTTGCCCCCGGCGTTCCGTAGTGAGAGTGGTGTGTAATGAGACGTTGTCGTTTCCAGGAATAATACAAAGAGCCACTTTAGAGAAGGCTTCTGCGTGTGGAGTTGGGGGGCCCAGCCAAGCTTTTGTTATGACTTTTGAAGTTATCAACAAATTACATAACTGCCTTCAGTGCTTCAGCCCTGTGGGTGATGATGCAGCGCGGGGAGAATGAGCGCCTGTTGTTGCTGCGCTGCTGGAGGTTTGCAGGAACTGAGAGACAACAGTGACCTCAACGTGCCGAGAGCCTGAAGGCCACCATTCCGATTCAGGAACGAGCGGCCGTTCCCACATCCCACAGGAGTCTCCCCCTGTGCTGCTTTACACTCAAAGCTGGAACATTGCTGTGAGGATTTGATTGAGCATTAGTGAGGTCAGGTACTGATATTGGAACATTGCTGTGAGGATTTGATTGAGTTTTAGTGAGGTCAGGTACTGATTTTGGAACATTGCTGTGAGGATTTGATTGAGCATTAGTGAGGTCAGGTACTGATGTTGAACACTGCTGTGAGAATTTGATTGAGTATTAGTGAGGTCAGGTACTGATGTTGAACATTGCTGTGAAGATTTGATTGAGTATTGAGGTTAGGGGCTTAGATGAACAGGGCAGGTACTGATTGGAGTGTGGAAAGGTACATGTGCATGTGAGGATTTGATTGAGTATTAGTGAGTATTAATGAGCTGTTATTGCTGATGATGATTTGATTGCTGTTAATGAGGTCGTGTTTGAATTGTGAGAGTGTTAGTGAGGTCAGTATTACTGATAGTCGTTTACTAATGTTGCTGTGAGGATTTGACTGAGTATTAGTGAGGTTAGGGGCTGATGATGAACATTGCTGTGAGGATTTGATTGAGAGTGTTAGTGAGGTCAGGTACTGATGTTAAACATTGCTGTGAGGATTTGATTGAGTATTAGTAAGGTCAGGTACTGATGTTGGAACATTGCTGTGAGGATTTGATTGAGTATTAGTGAGGTCGTGTACTAATGTTGAACATTGCTGTGAGGATTTGACTGAGTATTAGTGAGGTCGTGTACTAATGTTGCTGTGGGGATTTAAATGAGTATTAGTGAGGTTAGATGCTGATGTTGGAACACTGGTGTGAGGATTTGATTGAGAGTGTTAGTGAGGTCAGGTACTGATGTTAAACATTGGTGTGAGGATTTGATTGAGTATTACTGAGGTTAGGTAATGATGATGAACATTGCTGTGAGGATTTGATTGAGTACTAGTGAGGTCGTGTACTAATGTTGAACATTGCTGTGAGGATTTAATTAAGCATTAGTGAGGTTAGATGCTGATGTTGGAACATTGCAGTGAGGATTTGATTAAGTATTAGTGAGGGCAGGTACTGATGTTGAAACATTGCTGTGAAGTATTAGTCAGGGCAGGTTGAGTATTAGTGAGGATTTGACGTGTATTAGTGATTAGGGCTGATGATGAACATTGCTGTGAGGATTTGATTGAGGTGTTAGTGAGGTCAGGTACTGATGTTTAAACATTGTTGAGGATGATCAGTTCTGGATCACTCCAGCTCATCCTGATGGTTACATGGATGGAGCTCCCATCACTCCAGAGAGGGCAGTTCCACTGCACTAATGTTGCCCATTGCTGTGAGGATTTGATTTAGTATTAGTGAGCTGTTGTACTAATATTGCTGTGGGGATTTAAATGAGTATTAGTGAGGTTAGATGCTGATGTTGGACATTGTCTGTGAGGATTTGATTGAGTATTACTGAGGTATGGTATTGATGATGAACATTGCTGTGAGGATTTGATTGAGTAATAGTGAGGTCGTTGTAACTAATGTTGAGCATTGCTACTGAGCGCATTAGAGAGCTTAGATGCTGATGTTGGAACATTGCAGTGAGGATTTGATTGAATTAGTGAGGTCGTTGTACTGATGTAAAACATTGGTGAGGATTTGATTAAGCATTAGTGTGGGATGCCTGATGTTGGAACATTGCAGTGAGGATTTGATTAAGTTTAGTGAGGGCAGGTTACTGATGTTGAAACATTGCTGTGAAGATTTGATTCAGTATTAGTGAGGTCGTGTGTTGATGTTGAACATTGCTGTGAGGATAGTCCAGGGACTGTTGTTGGAATCAGTTCTGGGATCACTCCAGCTATCCTGACTGGATGGAGCTCCCTCACTCCATCTACAGTCCCACTGCACCACAGCCCCATGCTGGGGGGCTTTAGCCCCTCTAGCTGACTCTATTATGAGGTGACACCATGTGAGGTCTTTACATCTGACCAGACTGAGATAGTCCATCTGTAATTTAGAGGTTTGCTGTATTAGAGCGTTCTGAGCGCACGAGGGCAGGACTGATGCTGCTGCTCAGGACCACCACAGAGCACGGTGGATGATGTGGGTGGTGGGTCACTCTTATTTACTCAGCAATCTTAGCACTAAACACTGCCTCATGTGCTCTGTGTGAGGCAGTGAGGTAGTCTGGAGGGAGCACCTCAGCAGCACTGAGAATACATCCTCTCTGTAGCTAAAAACTCCCTGTCCACTCTATCAGCTCCACTGACCAGCGGACACTCTGTAGGTGTACAGGTCCAGACTGTAGTCCATCTGTTTCTCTGTGTACTGTATTACCCTGTTCTTCAATGGTCAGGACCCCCACAGGACCACCACAGAGCAGGTAGTATGTGGGTGGTGGGTCACTCTTAGCACTGCTGTGTGTTAGTATGTGTGGTGATGCTGGACACCTCAGTGTCACTGAGAATCATCCACCAACTAAAACTATCTAGCCAGCAGTGTCCTGTGGGCAGCGTCCTGTGGGGCAGCGTCCTGTGGGGCAGCGTCCTGTGAGCAGCGTCCTGTGGGGCAGCGTCCTGTGGGCAGCATCCTGTGTCCACTGATGAAGGGCTAGAGGATGACCAACACTGCACTGTGCAGCAGCAGATGAGCTATCGTCTCTGACTGTCCATCTACAAGGTGGACCAGCAAGGTAGGAGTGTCTAATAGAGTGGACAGTGAGTGGACACAGTGTCTCAACACTCCAGCAGCACTGCTGTGTCTGATCCACTCACACCAGCACCACACACACTAACACACCACCACCACGTCAGTGTCACTGCAGTGCTGAGAATGATCCACCACCCACATCATACCTGCTCTGTGGTGGTCCTGTGGGGGTCCTGACCATTGTAGAACAGGGTAATGCAGTACACAGAGAAACAGAAGGACTACAGTCTGGACCTGTACACCTACAGAGTGTCCTGTATGGTCAGTGGAGCTGATAGAGTGGACAGGGAGGTGGGTAATGTTCTGAGATGAGTGTTATATATATTGATATATCCTTAAATGAGTTGGAGGCTTATGTTAATTTATTTGCAGATCATTTTTCTGACCGGTTTTAAGTACGTTCCTAAAAAACTAACTTATCTGCCAGAAATCCACTTAAGTGAGGTGGATAATGTGCCCTAAAGGGAAAAGGTCAGAGTGAGGTCGAAACGAGGGAGCCGCAGATAACTCTGACGTCCGTACGTCCCTCGACTGCAACACCTGGAAACTGAATTCTTACAGAGACCCAAAAATAACAGCTTAAAATCTGTTGATGTTGGCATCCGGCTCTCTAGGTATGATAAGGTGCCACCTTAATGCCAAACAGGTATTTGAAAGGGTTGCCAGACAGTCATCAAAGCACAACATCAAAGCACAAACATAAACACTTGGAATTTTCTAATCAGGCTCCTTCAGGACTTTGTCAGGCTCTCTGGCTCCTTAGACTCTACATATGGATAATGATCCGATACATCAACAGCGCTTTACAGTATACACCCATCATCCACAGAATAGCTGCACCCAGACGGAGTCAACCCACAGACATCCTGAGACATGCTAATGGTTCCAGTTTCACACTCGCCGCACACGTGACGTAACCAGGGACGGGTTTTATCTCTGTACCTGACTGACCCAACAGCCACCATTACAGACCTCCAGCGAGCAGTGGTGCCTCCATGAGTCATCCTGTTAGTGCAGCACCATCGGCAGACGGCTGCACCACGCAGGACTACATGCACACAGACCGTTACCACGACTGTCCTTAACACCGCGTCACCGTCACCAACACTGCACTGGTGTGGTACCAGCCGGTCACGGAGTGCCTCAGATGGCAGCGGTCATCTTCAGTAGACGAGTCCCTCTTTAGTTCTTGGTGGGAGACGCCCAACGATCCGTGTGTGGAGGCACCCGTGGTCAGCACCAAGATGAACGGTTTGGTCGGATCACACGTCCAGAAGGTCCGGTGTCCCTCCACCTCCACCCACTTACCGCACCATCTGCAGGAACTGTGTGAGGATGTTCAAGCTGCATGGGATGGATTAATCACAGGACTCCATTAGGAACCCTCTACAGCTCCCATACCGAGACATTCTGGCGTGTTGGGTTAGCGAACACGGCGATCCCAACGCCATACTGAGAGACAGACTTAAGAAACTGCTTTGTAGTACTACTTTTGCTTCAATAAGAGCGTATATTGAACTTGTCATGGACACCACAAGTATATGCAAATGCTTCTGATGGGTAGATCAAATCCACATTTGAACACGTGTTTCAATGGAATGGATATGATAATAATTAAAAAAATGTAATATAGGCTTTGACATATTCTTTTTTTCCCCCAAAATTCGAATATTTGAACAGTAACAGTAATTATGTAAAATTTTGAAAATTGTATTGTTCATACATCATATAACTTTTCTTTGTTTTATTTATTCGTTTATTTTGATTTTTGGGTTTAAATGAAAATATATTGTTTTTCAAAATATTGTATTTTTTCTATACGTTTAAGTGCCCAAAATAAACTGGCTTCTAACTAAGACAGCACCCAGAACATCAGATTTTAGGACAGCAACTTTTTTTTCAAAAACTGTATAAAATGAAGCCATGACTGTGCAATTTTTTTTTAATTTCAGTGTCTTTTAGATTAAAACATTCCAAAAAATTCAGTTCAAAACTTTAAAAGTATGTGATCACAGTGGATAATGAGCAAATGTCTTTATTCACCATTAGATCTGTGTTCATATGGTTTGATTACTTCAAGGAACCAGTTTGGCAGACAAATTACAAACACTGTGAAGCAGCTAGAAGGTCTTAAAAAGCAAGACACACTCTAATGAGATTCAAATACAGACACAAAACAAACTTTTTGGAGTTTACTGTCTGGTAATGGTTATAAAGGCATTGCTAAGGCTCTGGGACTCCAGAGCACCAGAGAAAGACATTATCCTCAAATGGAGAAAACTGAGAACAGAGAACAGTGGCGTGAATAGTGGCAAACCTTCCCAAGAACTGCAGGCCTCACTTGCCTCATGTACTTGCCTTATCTAAGGTCAATGTACTCAGCTCCACAATAAGAAAAAACACTGGGCATAAATGTCATCCATGGGAGAGTTGCAAGGTGCTAACCAAAACAACAGCTCATCTTACATTTGCCAAAAAAATTAAGACAGACTGCGTCAAAGATGGGAGTTTTTGGAAGACTGAGGTCCTATTACATCCGGCGTAAAGCTAACACTGCATTACAGTGCTGTGGTGTGTGATGCTCTGGGGCTGCTTTGCTTCTGCAGGACCTGGACGACTTGTCATGAGTGATGGAACCATTCGAGAGCGGGCTGCGTGGAGGTCCAGGTCTACGTCCAGGTCCACGCAGCCCACTCTCGAATGGGTCTGTCCACTTTCAGTGTCCCTCGGAAACACTTCCGTTGTGTTATGAGGCTTTCTGCATGTGTTTTGGAAGTTGCACGTGTTTTCAGTGTTTGCTGCACGTTTGAGACTTTGCAGCGCGTTCGGTTAATGGTTTGCAAGCGGTCTCATTTTGATGCTTGTGTTTTCAGATCTTGCAGCGCATTTGGCTAATGTTGTGCAAGTCGTGTCATTTTGATGCTTGTGTTTTGAGACTTTGCAGCGGGTTTTTAACTTGCAGTGCGTTGGGCTTTCTCGGCCACCGTATTACGATCTTTAATAAATGGAGTGCTAATATAAAAGCTGCATTTTGTGTTTACCTGCGTTGTCTATCTAAAACATATAATACCAACAGTTTGGGTAAGGCTCTCCCCTGACCCAGACTGACTGTGGTTTGACAAGTTTGGTGTGGAGCCAGGCCTGGTTGTCCAACATCTGTGCCAGATCTCACAGAAGCTCTTTTGACTGAATGGGCACAACCTTCCAGTATATTGAGGTTTGTGATAGGGGGATCCACATTAGTGTGCATGGTATAAACTGAGGGTCCAAACCTTTTTAAAGGGGTTTGGCCTAAAAAATATGCTCCTAGGAAACCTAGGCAGACAGACAGCTGGGAGACAGGCCATGATGGACAGAGCACGATAAAGAGAAGGAGACAGGCCCTGGGCCCTGCAGCTTTGGACAGACACTCAGCCCGCTGCTAGCCTCGCCTGTCTATCACCCCATAATCCTGTTACACACACACACCCTCTGCTCTCTCTGTCACACTCACACAGTCACTGATGCATCACTCTGTCTAACTCTCACTCCTCCTGTCTTTCTCTCTCTACTTCAACCTCCTCACCTCGCCCGCCCATCTATCTCTATCTCCCTTCTATAAGACAAAAGAGTGGCAATTGAAAACGCCACTCTGCCGCCTAATGCAATACCTCTACCCTATCATTCAAGCTGACTTGTTAAAGTTTCTGCCATCATTTCAGACCTTTTATGGCCAACATCTGATACCCAGCATCAACCAGTTTATCCTTGAAAGTTGAGGCTTTGACCTCGTGCCTGGGGAGCCTGGTTAGTGGAAATGCGTAGTATTAAAGTGATAGTTCGCTAGAAAACTTAATTTACATGATTTTCACATTAACCTGACCATTCTCTGGTCTTTCTCTTTCGCATTAAGTCTTTTTCTTTGTCCCCATAACATGTTAAAATTTGCCTTCAGAGTAGGTGATGTGTGGCATGTCCATGTTGGACATAGTACCAACATGTGTAATTGCAGTATTCCGATGCTACTGTCTGTCCTAGCAATAGGTAAAAGAATGTTGCCTTTATGGTTGAATGCGCCATAATTTGCTAGCTTAATATTTATTATATACTACTGTTTATTTATTTCATCAGAGCAACAGTAACAGGCCACGTGTGCTTGCTCACAATGAAGTTTAAATTTTTTCAGCAAAGCATACAGGGTTCTGAGGAGACACAGGGTTCTGTGTCAGACATGGGTGGGTGAACACCCAGTGTTATTAGGTGATGATGAGCACCATATAGCACCAGATACTTTCAGAAAATACCATATTTATATTTGTCTTTCCCCAACATAGTATGTGGCGTGACGAGGGGTTTAAGGCAAGATTGTCCAAGAATTATAATCAAAACCATAATCACAAAGTCACAAAGATACCAGAGCAGATATCAAAACCAGTAAAAAGAAACCCATCAAGATACTCAGGAGAACACAGGAACATGTCTTAGAACTCTGCTTAGCAACGCAGAGACTTTGCAAACAAGCAGACCATACAAAGGCGTGTAAATGGGAGACCTAGTTGTGTGAGCAATGGGTGGAGCCAGGGTGGAGCTTGAAAAAAGCCATGTGCAGTACAGCACATACCCAGGAGGGGGCAACATGTGATATGTGGTGCTTACCAACCAATTGTGACATGGTGCTTACCAAATAATAAAAAGACAACCTAATAACATACCACAGCATAATGTACAATATACTGTCAGCTATAGCAGAAGACTAAAAAAGGTTGGAAAGCTAAAAACAGGACTAACAGCTGTCTTGATGCCCGAGGTTTGTTCCGTAACAGTATGTCAAGCAGTGCCACAAACTGCATGAGCTATTTAAGATTACTATTTGCGCTTACGTAACAAATTTAAGACACAGTCTAAGGCAAATATGGGATGGCAAAGTCAGTCATGCAGTTTGCACAGTGCTAGGTAGTACAGTATTCCACGGTTTAGCATGATTAGCCTTGTAGCTGCAGTACAAAACTAAAGAATCAAACTTCTCACATCAAACACATCTCTGCTGATGAAGTGATGTTTGTGGTAAAGAGAAAGACTGTGCTTGTAACCTATCACTTTAAGCCCTAGAGGATATAGTACTGTAACCTGAGTGTCCTACATCACCTCAAATCCAGCCTGGCGCTCATAGATCTCTCCTGAGGTGTCAGCTCGCTCCCTCTCAAGCCCTCAGAGGGGTTTCTGGGTCACAGCTTACTTACAATTCACTCGCTCACATCGAGCTGCGGGACGAGGCCAGACTAGACGAGGCTGGAGAAAAATATAGAGTACACTCATCTCTGTCTCATTTCATTCTGTTTTATTTCCCTCCAGAGATGTGCCAATGAATATGTCATGTTTCCCGGTCATGCCACTGTTTATCTTCTGTAATAAGCAGCTAATTTGGAGTTTTTTGGGATTTTGGGAAGCAGCCTGGGCTTGAGTAATGCTCAGTGTGCTGTATATTCTTTTTGATAGTGTCTCATTTGTAAATGATACTGAAGTTCCTATGGGGGCATCTGTGTAATGATGTTTTAACTTGACAATAAAGCCTGCCAACAACGTGCACAGACTTTTATGTGGGCAGGGGCTTTCTGTGTAATTTTTGGGGGGTTCTTCTGTTTTCCAATTTTGGAAGTACCATAATACACAAAGTTGTTTTAATATTGTGGTATTCTATGTACAGATTATTATTATTATTATTATTATTATCTGGGGCACTTTCTGTGTGGAATTTGCTGTGTGGAATTATCTCTCTGTGTCTGTGTGGGTCTCCTACGGGTGCTCTGGTTTCTTTCCACAGTCCACCAAACTGAAGATGCTAAGTTGAGCCCTGCTGGTTTTGGTCTGATGGTATTCAGTCAGACCTAAAAGTGTCTTTCAGCCCCCACATGACAATTTAAGCAACCCAGTGGTCGCACAGGATCAGTGCTTTTTTAAGATTTAATTTTGGGAACATAGTAATCCAAATACAATTTCTATCTGATTAGGCAATAAGGATAATCCTGTAGAAAATACATTAAATAGTAAAATAATATCCGGTAAATGCCTGAATCTGATTACATTCCCAGTAGGAAACTTTTTAGTAGGTTTATAACTATAGAGCAAATCACTAACCAAAATTACATCAAAGTTTCTCAAATTTGTGTGCTAATTTGGCCAAGTCCATCAACATTATCCAAAAAAGAGCAGTGTGGTTTGTTGGCTACAATAGACAAGAAATCTAATTTTTCTTATTTATCCACATGTTGTGAATACATGCACATTCTAACTGTACACTTTTAAAAAGTCATTACAATTGATATGTTTGGTTTCTGTATGTGTTTTGTAAAAAAAAAAAGGGTAAACAAAAAAGAGGAAGAAAGCAGGTAAGTAAAAAGAGAGAAAAGAGAGGGACAGAAGAACGAAGAAAAAAAATGGAGGCCACAACCTCATGGCAGTTTAATCCGAAATGACTGCTGTTCTCTAATGCCCTTACAATAGACATCAGCTAATGAAAAAAACGCCTCTGACCTCTCAGCTCCTCCATCACCCTCTGCCACACCAGGCAGTGCAAAACGGAAGATAAGGCTGGGTGTTTCTTTAGTCCAGTCTATGAGGACCACAAGTCAAATCGTTCCTAACATGCCAGAACCCCAAAACCCTCTGGGCTCCACCTATTTATGGCGATCTAAAGAAGGTAACTCTGAGCAAATTCAGATACACATGTTGTCCTGTATTAGGGTACTGTGTCTTAATCCTCCTATACAGACCCACTATTTCCTTCCGCCCATTATTTCCTTCCTGAATGCACCTGATGGAGGCGAGATTCATGTTGATCACGATGATGTTCATACCCATAAATCTTAAAATGGACTTAATAATTAGCTGAATAGGAGGACCAGAAGGGTTGGGAAGGGGGAAAGAGTATTAAGAATAGGGGGTACTCCAGAACCAAGGTCGGGACTACTGGAGTGGACCATTGATTCTGTGTTAGATACAGTCATCATCAATAAAATAAAGGAAGCAATGATGGAATGAAAGGATGATGAAGGTTACCAGGAACAACAAATGATGAAATATTTATTGAGCTACACATACAGAAGTAGTGTCTCTCAGTAGGGCATGTGCAAAAATCCATCCCATGCAACTTGAATGTTCTCACGCAGTTCCTGTTGATTATGCGGTAGGGGTGGAGGTGTCTCCACACACAGATTTGTTTGTCATTTCCAAGACAAAAGTGAGACTCATCACTGAAGATGACCTGCTGACATGGTCTGTGTGCATGTGGTGCTGCATCGTGGAGCCGTCTGCCAATGATGTTGGCACTAACAGGGTGGCTCATGAAGGGCATCACTGCTTGCTGAACGTCTGCAATTGTGGCTGTTGGGTCAGTCACCTGCACAGCCAGGCGTGAACCTTGAATCATACGCATGTCTCACAATGTCAAACATACCCACCAAGCCTCATTCCTGTGGGCCGCTTCCTTCTGGGTGCAACTGTTTTTTCCTTTTTTACTTCTTTTTTTTTGATGATGAGTGTCTATATATATATGCATCTTTTTCAACAACCAGCAACCTTCAAACCCTCATGACCTCCAGGTTCTCAACCCACTGGGTTGTAGCACGTGCCACAGTGTGCCTCTTCCAGAATGCCAGCTCAGTTTAGTGTGAGTGGGCTGGCCAGGCCCGTGCCCTCCCTCTTCCTCTTTCTTTCTCTCTCTCTCCGTACGCTCACGCCTCGGCATCTCAAAGCACCAGCCTCCGGTCCTGTTCCCATGGCAACCTAATGAGGTAAATGGATGCAGGAGGATCTTCATTTCTGCTCTCCGTGTGTCTAGGAGTTCTGTATTTAGGCTTTTCTTGTTAAGGATAAGTGAGTAGATAATGCCAATAACTACTTTAGTGAGAGATGACGGACTTGTACGGCCACTCTCTGCTTTATACTGTATTCCGCAGTGGTGTTATCATGTTTATGGCAGCCTGTTTATTTTCAGTTCATGGTTATCTCTGTGTAAATATGGATTTGTATCTTTTGTTTGAATGAATATTTTTAGAGTCTCATTGAAAGGATAGGGGTAAAATCAGCCAATAAAAGCCTTATCTTTCTCATCTTCTAATAGTGTACAGTGTCTGTGTACTGTTTTGTACCTACCATTAAAACTGCATATTTAACATGAGTGTGAATATCTGTAGAGCGGGTTTTAGATCAAATCAGCATGCTAATGGTTTGACCAAGGTCATGTGTCCTACTCACCCTACATCGATTTTATTTCCAGGAGAAAGGCATTATTGAATATAATAAGTTATTCACCTATCTGGGATGGTCAGTCCACTGTCACTTTCTTTTTTGTAACAACTACACATACTTTCAGACTCATAGCCTTGAGTTGTCCTCTAACAATGGAAGGCTAGAAAGAAAAAACAGACCTGGAGCACCTCTCAAAGATGAAGCTTTTAAAAGCCACCTTATATAACAATGTTATTTTAAGACAACAACCTTCAAAATCATTATGATGGTACACAGACGTATAATAGGAGGAATGGCTGAGTATGAACCTGAGTATGAACAAGAACCATCTAATGCTTTATGGTACCACATCACACACCAAAACGTATGAATCTTTAGCTAGCTATAAGAAAAAACTAGCTCAGTATTTCAAGCGTGGACATCATGCTGCAAGGAGACAGAGGAAGACACTGTGAGAGGAAGCGAGGAAGCTAAAAAGAGAGAGCAACTGAGCAAAAGAGGCCGGTGAAAATCGCAGACTGATTTTTACAAGAGCTAAAAGAAAGGCTGCACAACACTCACGAAAAACACTGGGGAAAATAAACATCCGACAGCAGAGCGTATATCCCTGTTAATGTTATTTATGAAAAAGTTGTGGTCTAGATGGTAACCTTATCTGTATCTTCCATCTCCTTTTTGTAGTTTTGTGTTTTTTCCAGATGCCAAAAGTCATCAATCCCAGGTGTTCTGTCCACATGAGTCCAGATGTTGATCTAAGTCTTCCCTTCTGGTGTTGTCTTACCTGATGCCGTGCCAAATTCCGACTCACTACCAGAATCCGATTTCTGCATGGATGTGACATAAGTATACAGATGCTCCAGATTTTGAGTCCGTGTTCTTATAAAAGTAAAATTTGTATTTACAGCAGTGTACAAGTGAATTACACTCTGCCACTGTAGAAGGACCGTATAAGGTAGAAACAATTATCAAAAATGGTGCTTCAAATACTGTTTATGTGATGGTGACAGTTTGGGGGGGGGTTTACCAGGCCTTGCAAGCACAGTTGTCCCATCATTCCTGTATGTTTTAATAATGTTTAGAATTCCAGTTTTCAAAACTCCTGTTGTTGAAAATAACAGATTCTTAATGGCCATTTTGACTGGAAGTTAAATAAATGAGAGACAGGTGGTTTTGGATTTTTCCACAGTGAGAAGACCTTAAATTATTCCCTTCTTCACACTTAGCATTATGTTATTGCTTATTTTGTAACTATTTACACCTTGCGAGCTTGTATTTTGCTCCCTGCTGTTAAGCAAATTACCCTTTAATGCAGCAGCTATTACAGACCAATTGACTTTAATTAGCAGATATGTCGGCAGCAAGGAGTAGGGGAGATGAGTGGAGTGGAATAAGAGACAGACTTGTTTAGACCGTTCCTGCTCCGCTTGTCATTTAGTCAATGAATTAGCATAGTGCTACTGAGATAACACTGTTTACCTGTCTAAACACACGGCTAGATTATTACTGAAGGGCTAAAGCCAATGAGTTGGAAAAGCCCTTTTTGTTCTCGGCAGATAACTGAAATTGACCTTCTGGTTAATTATCACCTATATAGGTACTTCATGAATGCTGATGGTGCTCTGTAAGTAAACACACTGTAATGGAGGCAGAGGGGTCTCAAGCTATTTTATGTCTTCTCTGATTATATCTCCTAAAAGCTGCATAGCTGCATTTCATTAAACACTTTGATCCATTTATTTATAGTACTGTGCAAAAGTCAGAGACCACGCTTTGTTTATTTAATGCCATGTTTTCACAGCCATTAAACACAAAATATTAATTTTTCAGTGTCAGACAAAAGGCAGGTATGTAAAACATACGGACACAAGTATTGGGAATCAAGCATTGATCTGTGCGGCCTGCCTTTACAAACCGTGATGTTCCAAAGAGCTCACTGATTTTGAGTGTGGTACTGTAATAGGATGCCACAGAAAATGTATTCCCTCCTGGACATTCCATGATCAACTGTGAGTGGTGCCGTTAGGGGAGGAAACGTTTAGGATTAGAGCAACTAAAATGGTAGATCTAGTGGAGTTCTAGAGTGAGGTTGCCTACACTCTGCTGACTGTATAACTGCAGAGTTCCAAACTTTCTCTGGCTTTAACATCGCCACAAAAACTGTGTGCCGGGAGCTTCATGGTATAGGTTTCCTCTGCCGAGCAGCTGCATACAAGCTTTGCATCACTAAGTACAACACCAAACGTCAGATGGAGTGGAGTACAGTACATTGCCACTGGGGATTGGAGCAGTGAAAACGTGTTCTGGCAGACAGTTATTTTGGACAATTGTATGCTTCCAACTCTGTGGAACTTCATCTGTTCCAACATGACTGTGGCCCAGTGCACGAAACAAGGTCTGTGAAGGCATTGTGTAGAAGAACTGGCCTGTACAGAGCCCTGACCTCAACCCTAACAAACACCTTTGGGATGACACAAATGATCTTCTGGATGAACAGCTAATGGACAATTACCACAAACACACTCGAGAATAGAAAGCCTTCCGAGAAGGGTGGAAGCAGTTTTATCTGCTGAGTGTAACCAACTCTATATTAAAGCCTATGCATTTAGAATGGTATATCCAAAAGCTGGTGAAGATGAAATGTGTGGGTGTCCCAATGCTTTCAGTTCAGGGTGTTTCCTCTTGCAGTGGAAGGATGGATGGAAAGATGTGAGGATCTTTTGAGATACGAAGTAAGAGTGGAGCTTGAAAGCGTGAAGTTCTCTTTATCTGATGGTGGGTCTTCTTGTACTCTTGCACGGTTCTCCCACTTCTCCTTTCACTGTAAACAAGTAAACTTGAGTCATCTTAAATTGTCCGGGCTCTTTTACTTCACAGCTGTTTTGGGAATGAGGACACTGGTTAACTGCTCAAGGTATCTCAAAAACGCCATGAAGTGAAATGCCTTTTAATTTGTCTTTTTTATTAAAAGTGTAACTTTTGATAATCATTGAACTTAAGTTGTGGAAGTTCACCTTATCCAAGTGGATTATCATATATATATATATATATATGTATATATATATATATATATATATATATATATATATATATATATATATATATATTATAATATATAAATATATATATATATATATATGATAATCCACTTGGATATATATATATAATATATCATATAGTAGTATTAATTATTAGTTTAATTATATTACTTAAAATAAAAACTAAATATTTTGTATTGCATGGTTGTTCCAAATTAAATTCCTTACATGCATAAAAGAACAATCACTGACATTTGAATAGTATAGCATTTTCTTTATTTTTGCCCAAATTTTTACTACCCCATCATACATGATGCTACCAAGTTGACAGGGTGAAGGCTAGCATGTGCATTGCTCCTCTGAGTCACATCAAACATTGCCACATCTTTTCAAAACTAATGCATCATAAACAGAAAGCTCAACACGCTTGGAGGAGAAAGCTAACTGCCAATTCTGCTACATCAGCTTACACTGAATGGCTACGATTGCACTGAGAAAAGAGACGTGAGGGAGCACTAGCTAGAGATAGCTGTGACAATACCAGGGTGTAACTTTCCAACAATGTATGATGGCTGCACCGTTTGGGCCCCAGAGAAAAGCACTTTTCAATAAAATGCAGGATGTATAATAAATAGTGATAAAAATATTAACTCAAGAATGTGAATGTCTTTAATAAATTTTACTTAGTAATATAATGTTTCATGAAAAAAGAAAGAAAAGTTGAGTAAATGTCCCCAAGAATATGTGGGGGGAAAAAACCCAAAAATAGCAAAATTACAGATATTTATATATATATATTTTTCATTTTACTGTAACTACATAGTAGTTGGATATCTACTGGTATACATGGTGGTCAATTATGATTGAGGACAAACATTTTTAACTCCATGTTATCATAGTGTTACACACATACTACTTTACACTTCAGTGTAACAGCAATGACATGGTACAAGATACATATGACAAGTAACACTCCTTTCTACGACCTTCAAAGACGCACAATTACTGAATTCAGAGACAGGCAATAGAATATGCAGTTGCTTTGTTTAGATATGCACGAAAGCCATGGAACTAGCTTGGTACAGTATTTCTGCAAGAGTAAAGTTGCAATCTAAATGCAGCTCGATAGATGGTTATCCTCCTCATTGGTTTGGACCACGCAGAAGCGCGAATCCTAAATATTGCATTCGGAAATCACTGCATAGAAAGCATCAAGAAACATCATCAGCCATTTCCTGTGGAGAAAAGCTTTAGGTTCTGAAATCTTCGTGATTCATCATCAACCACCTTAGCTTTGTGCTTTGAATCCATCATGTTAACATCTATCATCCGTCTCTGAACACCGATTGTGGTGATTCCACCCCTCTGAGCCTTTGAGAATTTGTAACAGCAATGGAAGTGCCAAGCACAGATTTCATTGTAAACAATTAGCGTGGAAGATGATGCAACAATTCACTTGCTAATACTCAATAGTATACACTGAATATAGTTCGACATATTGAGTATAATGAGATATATTAGGGTATATATGTATATTTAGTCTTGATGCAAGTCCAACTCATCTGGAAATGGATTCTCAGAATATGGGTCAATTGTAGGCCTGTGCAGACTCCTATAGGCCTTTTGCAGAATGCGGAAAAAAAATGGCAGGAAACAGAACACTGAACACATATCCAACCGTAAAAGACAACATAACTAGATTCGTTTCATGTCATAAATTAGTACCAGTGGTCTTCATCATAAGAAAATAATGAACGTATATGATTTTTTTCTCTTTTGCCATGGAAGAGTTTTCGTTTTCATGCTGCTTGGTTACTGACAAATCTGACAAAGCTTCATTTCTCATATCCAATAAATTATTCATGCATTAATACTGTAAACTGTGGCCCTGTTTCCTGTCTGCCAAAATAAAGTAATAATTATAATAAATAACTGCCCAGAGTGTTTGGGAATAACACACTTAAACATCTGCCAGTGAACATGATATCTGGGAACAGAGGACACAAACATGTAAACAGTTCCTGGGTGTGTTCATCTGCTAAAAGGTTCAAAGGAAGAAAGACATTTGAATAAATATGTTGTCCTTTAGAAGATGCCATGACCTCCATGCTGAAAGAAAGCTATTCCTTTATGCTCAGTAGTCATGCAGAGAGTAAAATAAAGCCCTTTTGTTAGTGAGTATGCAAATAAAGGGTAAAAGAGCATTATAAAACATGAAAAAGAAAGAATTCAGTAGCTTCCTCTCTCTGGCACATTCCCAAATATAAATTGCCTCACATAAGACCATGTTTCATTCAATAAAACTGACAGATATATGTACATAAACACACCATAAGAGTCACCTAATGGTCAGTGACACTGACACGGTGATGGTGGCGGTGTGCGGGTGTGTGTTGTGCTTGTGTAAGTGGATCAGACACAGCAGTGCTGCTGAAGTTTTGTTTTCAGCACCTCAGTGTCACTGCTGGGCTAAGAATAGTCCACCATCCAAAAGTGTCCTGTGTGCAGAGTCCTATGGCCACTGCTGAAGGACTACAGGGTGGCTAACACAAACTGTCCAGCAACAGATGAGCTGTCATTTCCAAGGTGGAGGATTCTATACAGTGGACATTAGGTGGACACAGTGTTTAAAAAGTCCAGCAGCACTACTGTGTCTGATCCTCTCACATCAATACAACACACAGTAACACACCACGACCACCACATCAGTGTCACTGCAGTGCAGGGAATGATCCACCACTGTGGTGGTCCTGACCACTGATACACAAGAGTAAAAGTGAAACAGAGATACAGTGCATATATAATAAATATACAGCCAAAAGTATGTGGACACCCCTTCTAATTATTAAGGTCATGTGGTTCAGTCACACTGATTTCTAATGAATGTGTAAGATCAAGCATATTTCATTTCCATAGACAAACACAGGTTGAAAAGAATGTAAAAGATTGCAGTTGGTAGGTAATGGTCTAGGGCTGTTTTCAGGGTTGAGTTGCAGCATACAAAGAAATTTTACACAATTACATGCTTTCAACTTTGTGGGCACAGTTTGGGAAAAGCCCTTTCCTCTTCCAGCATGACTGTGCTCCTGTGAACAAAGCCAGCTCTATAAACACATGGTTCAAGAAGTTGTGTGGAGAACCTTCAATGACCTGCACAAAGGCCTGACCTCAAGCCCACCAAACATGTTTGGGACAAATTAAAACTCTGACAGTGAGCCAGACCTTTTCATCCAATAGCAGTGCCTGACATCATGCTCGTTTGACTGAATAGTCACATACCCTCATACTTTTGGCCATATAGTGTATATGCCATGTAGAGTATACATATATTAAGGATGTGCTCTGTACTTGGATTGTTTAATCATCATTCGGATATGCGTGACACTATCATAGATAGTCAGTTAGGTCCAAAAACAATGAAAAACATCGTTCTCTTATATGCTAAGATGTTGGCACATCATCCACTGAAAAGAAAATATTCAGAATTATATATTCACCAGCATCTAACTTTGTGTTAACTAGCTGTAGAGTTAGCTTATTAGCTCATCTGAAGGGGCAGCCAACGCAAAGCCTATGGATTCTCTTTAGCTATTTTGGTGTATTAATGTTTTCAGTTGTGTGTTCCTCTTTGTGTTCCGGGGCAATGTTCTATTCTACTGACATGTTAAGACCCGTAACATCAGGGTGGTCATCTAAAAAATAACTGAACAGGCCTACGTTAATCTCAGCCAAAGACTGTTGTTTTTTCCTTGCCCTCGTCAGAAAGTCAGAATGCACATCTGTAATATATATGTTGCAGTGTATACACATATATATGTCATATATATGTGAGTGTATATATATATATATATATATATATATATATCACATATATGTCACATATTTATATACATGTATATATACTGTAAATTTGTCATATACACTGTACAGACAGAAATCTTGTACAATGTTGGTATGCCATGTTCCTATCAGTTCATACAGGACAACACCTAACACATGTATGAAGTTATACCAATAATTCATTTTGAGTAAGACATGATCAACAACATAATGATGCATAAAAGGAAGCTCTATGTTTCTGTGTCTTTTCTTCCTCAAAGTCACTTTCTGGAAGCAAAAAAAAGTGAAATCACGCTAAGGTAAATATGCATTATCACAATTACATTGAGTATGTAATTTGTTTATAAGACAGACCTCTTCGAAAGCAAAAATAAATCTCTATTTTAAACACATTAGACTCTCTTTCATTGCCCCTCATTCCTAAGCGTCTTTGGCAGGGAAAACAGTAACCATTTTAAAGTGCGGTATTTGACACAGCTACTTGCTTGAAGCTCTAAACTAGATCTTGCCACTTTTAAGTCTAATTATTTCTGAACTTAACACAAGAACCCACTGGATCTAGCCAGGAAAATGGCTTCTGTCTTAGTATAATGGCCAAATCATCTCACAATATTTTTTAAATATTTCTCTCCTGCACCCTTCTCTTCTGCAGGTCAGCCACAGTCTCGGTCAACGTTATTCAAACAAGGATGGAAGCTGCATATTTGTGCTAATTTGGCAGAATAAAACAGCAGCATGGCTATTTTCATGGGATTTGATAACTGGTTTAGAACTATTAATACCATTATTCCGTGTAATACTTTACTAAAGACACCAAATTGTAACACTGACAATCTGTTTAGATGGCAGGAAAGACATAATGCACACAGAAATTTGAATACTATGGCTAGTTTCCATAATACCTGTCCAATGATGATAGGAATAATTAGCTGTTCTTTGTAATACACTTGTGTTGCCACTTCCTTATTTCCTCAACCAGCACCTCAGCTCTCCAACTGTAGAGCTGATTATTCGGATTATTCTAACGAAGCTTAAGTCAGAGTTTCTCTTCACTCTTCACTCTCCTCGTCCTCTCCTTTGGTGCCTTTGCTCCAGCGCTGGAAGCAGTGGACGGTCGAGGCCAGGAAGAAGCTGGCCATGATGGCCGCCACCGACACAGAGATGCCAGAGAAAAGGATGATGAGGAAGTCAGTGAGGGTCAGCGTGACTTGGCACTCCCGAAAACTGTCCTGGGAGAGCTGACTGAGAGGCACGCGACGCCCGTCCATTGGTAAGGAGCACTCCATACTGTCTATACCTGTGGGAGAAGAACACAAGCCATTGTTGGAATTTGTGGTATTCACTGGCAGTCACAAGTTCGGACCAAACTGACTGAATGTGCACCTTTTGATAAGCTCACTGGAAGAAAAAATTGTCACCTGTGAGTGAGACATACCTAATACCATGTAATACCTCCATGAGCATGCGTAACAGCTGTGATTTGATTTGGCATGGACTGGACAAGTTTCTGGATATAGGCAACGTCAATGTTCAGCCTGGCATCTACTAGTGCTTTAAAGGAATACCCATTTTGGCTAGAGTTCATGGATCCCTTCCTTGGCACAGTTCTGAGGAGAATTTCCTGTAGACTGGGAATTTAGCCACTACTGGTAGACCCGTATCACCATACACTTCTATACCTGCTAATTCAGCTACTTCCATCAAACTATAGTCTTTGACACACCCAAATCCAGTCACTCCTTTTAGCCAGACATTAACATCTGCTTTAGACCTATTTTCTACACATGGAATGAGACATTACCTGCACTGTCCCACCTATTCTCCATCTATGAATCCTGTCACACAAAAAGGTATTCATAGCCCAATCATCATCGTGCAGCGCCATCTGCAGGATGGGCCTAAAATCACTACCATCTCAAACACGCAATGTGACTAAATTTCCGTCCAGTGAGCTTACATGGTTTCTTGCATGGATGTACAATTCTAGAACAAAAACTTTTGAACAGGTACATTACTTTTACATAAAGGGCTGGGTTTTAAAAGTCATAATAAATTACAATGCCGTGGAAAAGTATATGCCCTTTACCTGAGCAGGAGCTGCCCATTTAAGGTCTTACCATTGCATCTCAATAGGATTCAAAACTGGACTTTATTTAGTTTTTGTTACAGCCATTAAAAGGTGGACTTGCTTGTGTGTCAGACGATTGTCCTGCTTCATAACCCAACTGTGCTTGAGCTTTAGATCACAAACTAAGGTCGCACACTCTCCTTCTCAGAGTAGAATGCCATGTTCCATCAGTTATGACAAGTCATCCAGACCCTACAGAAGAAAAGCAGCCCCAGAGGTCTTTCTTGCCCACTTTTCCAAGATTTCCCCTTTTTTAGATAATAGCTCTCACTGTGTTTCACTGGTGTCCTCAAGCCCTAGCAATGGCTTTGTACCCCTTTCCACAATAATAGACGAGCTAGAATACGAGACTTGATGAGAAGATCAAGTTGCTTCACAATGCCAGGCAGGTTTAAGTGATATTTATATTCAGTAGGTCTGACAGTAATCACACCTGGGTGTGGTTAGCGAACCTGAACCCAGTAGTTAACTGAATTAGGTCTGAACAGAAAGTTTATTTCAATAAATTAAATCATCATTTAAAATAATCTTTTAGCTTGCTAACTTGTGAGATTAAGGCTACAGAGTAATGATGCTGTATCAGCAGTCATATATAACAGATGAAACAGTTTGGTACATAAATCCCAAACTGTATATAGAAAATATAATAAAGTTTTAAAATATTTAAAGCCTATAAAATATTTTATTGTTATTGCTCATGAACAGCTTTGCCCTCCTTTAGTAATTTGGAATGCAAAATGCTTCAGATTGGAATGATTCCTCAACAGCGTTCACCCTATTCCTAAACCATTCTGAAAGCTCACAAATTCAAAAACACTAAAACATGAAAAATAGTAGTAATGAAGTAAAACCCTTACAATGGAAGGTATGTTTAAACCTTTGACTGGTTGCTGAGGATTGGTACTACAGATATTTAATCTGAAAATCAGATTTAAACCATTTCAGACAAAAATGTTATATGTTGTTATTTTCCAACCTGCAAAGCAACAACTGAATCTAACCTGAATAAATTATACATCTTCATAACCTTGTTGGTGAATTTCCACAGCTTGTGTGATGATGCTGCCAGCTCCCTGAGTAGATGTCATCAGTCAGAAATGAAAACCCCGGGCTCATCATTTGCATTATTATAGAGGGCAAAAGATGGCAAAATGCAGAAATAGCACAATTTTATGGCATTGCTGGTGGGGAAACACCTTGACCAGTCATTGAGTAGGACAGAAGCATGATAAATCTGTCAGTAAGCTGGTCCTTCTGAATTTTAATTGGCTAATAAAATTAATTCAGTCACTGTTTTAGCGTCCTACATAGAGGGGTCCAAAGTATAAAAGAGTGTTGTTGCATGTGAATGAAGTGCAAATCAAGGATGTTTACGACGGGTGAATCTACATCAGAGACCCTCAATGGGAGATGGTAATCACATGCTTGCAGTCTCTACTGTTCTAGATGGACATTTGGCTAGATGAAGAAACATAGCTATGAGGACCTGATTACATTCAACCACAGGAGCATTAGTTAGGTCAGGTATTGATGTTGGATGATGATTGGGACTGGATCACAAACACTCCAGCTTCTCCAAAAGGTCAAGTTTAATCACTCCAGGGAATGCAGATCCACTGCTTGTCAACACTGGAGAGCTTTATAGCCGTCTAGCTGATGCTTGGGCCTGGTGACCTTAGACCTTTGTATGGCTGCTCCGGATCTTCCCATTCTGTTAGCATGGCTTTCCTAATGACTGTTAAACAAGCTGAACACTGCTGTCAGCAAAGGTAAAGTAGTGCGTGAAGTCACACATTAGAATGGGAACCTGGGTATTTCTTTAACATGCACAGCATGAAATCAACTAGACATTGAACATTATCTCAGTCCTAAAGATAGATTTGCTTCAATGTCAATTTAGACAAGTCCTGTTTTTTTTAATTAGCTAATGAGTGTGTGTGGCTTTGTCAAATCAATAGTAATGACAGCAATTTGAATGTTTAAACCAGAAATATTAGTTGAAACTAAAATCACGTGTTTAGCATAAGCAACCAGCTAGCTAAAATTAAAACTGTTTCATGTATTTAACTTTATCTAACAACATTTAGGTGATAAAAGCCTTGTTCACATGTTCATCTTTTCAGCAGAGAGTATCTAGTAGTTGTAATCCAGAGAAAAGGACTAAAATAAATCCAGATATTTAACACAGCAGCTTTGACAAATGCTATAAAGGTTAGCTATATGAATAGTACTAGCATTTCTTTGTAATGTGACTATATGCAGGACTAAATGCCTGCATTTGAGTGTTTCATATAATAGTGATCATCAAGGGAAATGTTGGTAATGTTGATGGATCAGCAAAGTCTGATATGATTGGCTTACAGCTTACAAGGTCCGATTTGATACTTTCTACCCAATGCAAACCAGCCATTTCCCTATATGGAATATAAGTCTACATCTTCTTGTCATCAAAGACGCAAATCTGAAAATCCAGCTGGAAAATTTGGAAACATATGAGTCAGGTTGTAAAATGTTTAAAATACATAAGCAAAAATTACTGCATACATCAACAAATAATGCATTAATAATAATAAAAAACAAAAACCAGGATAGATAAAATCATAACTAATAGGATAATAATAAAAATTATAGTGTTTCATGTCATTATTCTTCATATAAATAAAATTACTAATCATTAATTGTTCTGCTTTGTGTTGTGCCGTACCCATGGTACAAACTCTGAAATGCATAACCTTGAGAGGCTTATGTTTTATATGAAATGCCACAGACATTTTGTGACTCTTTAAAGATTTTTTTTTTTTCTACTATCATTGTTATTTATCTGTGGCTGGAGATAAGGTCGGATTCTAACTCATGCAAAGACTGTGATGGAAAACGTGGATGTATATAAGATCTTAATCTCTGCTTCCCCGAGATAAATATTCCTCAGGGTTGACAGCTTAACCTTGTAATGACAGATCTCACAAGATCCTGCCATACTACGACCTCTGCCTCCAAGACCTCTGAAAACATATTTTTCAGACCCTGTTTGGAATAAACAGTGCATTCAAAATAGGCAATGCTATATGCACAAGCCTACTGACCGAAATAATCCTAAATTAACTGAACAAAAAACTCCATAAAACACAGAAATTAATATGGCATGCATATTATATCTTCTGATGTGATACACTGAAGTGAAACAGGTGGATGGGCATAATAAGTGATTGTAAGGTGTATGTTTTTTTTAATGACAGCTATACATATTCCAAGCAATGCCTGGATAAGACAGACAGATATAGTATAATGTTGGACTTTTTTTTTTTTTCTTTAATTTCCGTTCTGTACTAAAGTCATAGGTATTGACCACCCCCAGTAGTGCAGTGGTAGTGCAGAGTTGCCTGGCTACATTTATCATGCCATCTGTGAGCTTGAAAAAAAAGAGCTAGAAAAAAAATTACAAGCATGTGTGCGTTTGAGATAACTTGATGTAGCCATGCGCAATCCTAAACTACTTCAGAAGTGCTTCATGAAAAAACCTGTCCTCAGCTAAGATCATGATATCATTAAACCCATTAAAGTTCTGTAGCACAGAATACAAAGTAGATTTGCAGTTTCTTCATCCATCATAGAGATAGAAATGCTGTTCCTCTCTGAAACTATTATCCAAAGTCACACAGCCCAGGACCCATTAGAAGAAAGGCTGCAGCAATTTCTCATTTCTTTCAAAAGGTAGGCTGTCTAGCCATGCTCCTGGAGATGAAGGTTCTGCGGTTCTCAGCCCTAAATGAACACTGATTCAGCTGAAGGAGGAAGCCCCCTGTGTTTTACATTTAAGGCACACGGTACAATAAAACCAGTGGCTTACTTTCTAATATGGATTACCTTTGTATTTTCTCATTTGTAAAGCACTCTGAATGATCTCCACAAAATGTGCTATATAAATAAACCTTGCCTTACCTATAATGCTAATTTAATCATTGTATTCATTTTTCAAAATGATCAGTGAACCTATATACTTTCTCCCTGTAATTCGGATGCTGGTAAAATAATGGCAAATCTGAGAAAAAGCTTCTATTGTTGTGAGGATGGACAGACTGTGACGCGCGCTAAGCTAAAAGCAAAGCTAGGTTTATTAACAGGCTCGTGGCACAACACAGCAACAAGTTACAAGCGGACATAACCAAGAGAGCAAGGACTGAGTCAGAGTAAGGAAACGAGCAGAAGTCAGAACCAGGCAAGACCAGCAACAATATCCAACGGGGAAAGACAAAGAGTAAACCAGAAAGTCAAACCATGTAAGCAAACGAGAATAACAACAGAGAGGGAAAACGCTCAGTACGCATGGTGAGGCAATACTTCGCAACGGCTTAGTGGGAGAGAGGAGTATTTGTACAAGAGGTTGGTCAGCTACAGGTGAAATCAATATTCTGGAGACTTCGACCTGAGAGGCGGAACGGAATTGGGAGACGGTGGACATGTGACAGTGACGTCTTTGAGTGGTGGATTATGGGAAACGGAGTCTGGGAGATTGGAGAGGAGAGCCAGCAGGCGTGACAATTGTTTCTCATAATGCCCTGCAAGTATCCATGTTGCCCTCCAACATAACTAGATTTAAAAGCAAACTAGGCAAGCCGGATCACCATCAGCTGAATGGCCAATTAGAACTGCTAAATCAATTACTATGGCTAAATTACTAAATACAGTACCACTCCATTATAAAACAACTACAAGTTACGTTATTTAAACTGTACAAATATAAAGGGCTCGTTTTATAAAAGTATGTCATCAAGTGTTGATAATGGAGCAGTAGAAGATAAAGGTGCAGTTCTACGTATACTGTATTTACATAGTAATTCGTTTAATTCTGACATGCTGTATTTTCTATTACTGTACTTTGCAAATTACATTAATTTACTAGTAACTCTGAGCTGAAATATTTTCTCTATAACTCTTATTATTGTTTCCCTGTGTTGGAAATGTTACCAAGCAATGAGAGGTTTAATGGGCCAGCTAAAAAGACCCTCTGTTGTGGGAAAAAAAATGCCATGCTGAATAAAATGAACAGTACAAAGCAACAACAATAAAATACAATTAAAAAAGCAAATTTCCACTTATATATTCATATATCCTCAAACAAATCTCATAAGCAGAATCATAAATCAAAAATAGAAATAAAATGTCATCTGTGCTAATATTGACAGCATTGTAGCTTCAGTGCTGGCTAACTTTGACATCGAGCACTGTTCTTAGTAATGATTTGAGGGCATACAAGCTAACTTGACATGATCTTTTCTTAGCTTAGCATAGCTCTTGGTTACATCTGAACACTTTAAAATAATTATCTTTTCGTGTTTGCCTACATTCCTGACAAAACACAGAACTTACTCAGCAACGTTGACATTTTGAGTTATTAGCTCTGCATGATTTACTGTCAAACATGATCCTTGTTTAAGATAACATTCTTATCAAATGCAAAAAAAATATACCTTTCATTGGACCAAAGCTGCTTAATCTTCTTCATGACCAGAAGAAAGACAATGATCATGATGCTGCTTTTCCTGTTCTGTAGTGTACAGACAGTATTCCTTCAGCATAATGTCAACATGCCACATCCACATGTCGAAACACTCAGTTTGATCTAAGGTATTGATCCATACCAAATTGATTAGCTATTTTTAAGTCCCAGTTAGGCTTTACTAACTGTGATCGCATACTGAGACATCTATAATTACTGTAAATACTGCATCAGCTCAAACATTGCAGGAGTTAAATCACTAGATAATTATATTACTTATATGTAATTATGATTGCAAAAGTGAATAATAGCTGGGTGTCTATTTTTGATGGGGTTAATCAGCTTTAGCTTAATGTTAGCTGTCAGTTATCTGAGCCATGCTGGTGTTCTGGTGTTAACTGCATTCATTCCCCAGAAAAAGCATTAGAGATTTAGACATACAGCAGAATCCAAAAGTCAGCCATCAGTACCCAGCTGTCAATTGTGAATGATTCTTATACAGTGGACAGTGGTCAAGGGCAAAACTACAGCATTCATCCTTCATCTATGTGTCTATTTCTCAAAGACAGATGAAAGAAAACTTTGGTAAAAGAACAGAGTTTCTTTTTTCCCTCTGTTTATTTTCACTATCATTTGCTGACTCAGCTGTGTCTATCTATCTCTCTATCTATCATGATAGACATATTTTTTAATCCAGTAATTTGCGAGATGATAGGTATAACCATTGTAAGCCACTGGTTTGGTCAGCGTACTTTGGACAAAGCTGAGGTTCGCTTCTTATTACTGGTTTTTAAAATTTTCAGTTCTGCCTTAAATGCTTATGGTGCCTGTAGAAAATTAAAATGTCTAGCTTGGATGTTTGAGTAGCCAAGCTGTTTGAAATACTGAGCAGAGACAGCAAGCTTGAGATGGAAAATCTCAGTTGAGTAGAATCTCAGTCCAGTAGAAATTTGATGGGTAGAGTGTGGTAGACTGAATAGTGACAGTGTGTCGACAGTGTTGACAACTGGAGCTGATACTTCAGCTATGCTAACACATTTGTGAAGACACCACTGAAGTGTGTCAGTTCCCAAAGAGAGAACAATAAGCTGTGACAAGTCGCCAAGTGCCAATGTTTACAGCTTCTGATAGCTACTCAGTAGCAGAGTACTGGATTTTTTACAGAAGGGAGTGAGCCACGTTAGAAAACACCCATTCAAACTCATTTCACCCAGAAGTGACATGCTTGCATAGAAACACTTCTGTAAATGAACTCAGCTTGTATAATTTTGCAATGTAGCCTTATAAGACCTGTAATAGCACACATTATTGATACTTACACTATTTTCACCCATAAATAAATGTATTTATTTATTTGTTTGTTTGCTTGTTTGTTTGTTTGTTTATGTTTAGTTTCTACCACAATCGATTGCTACTAAATCACCAGTTAACCAAATTAATTTGACTATTACCTTCAATTTCACTAGCCAGGTCCGATTACTGCCAGATCTACTGAATCTAAACACCACTTAAATAGAACCCGTCTGGCAACTTGAAGCAGCTGGAGTCTTCAAAAGCAGCAACCGTTCTGAGGATGATTCAAATACAGATTCAAATCTACTAGCCAGGAAAGGGTTACACAGCCATTGCTAATGATCTACAATGAAGCGGACTTGGAACAGTGGTGAACCTTCTCGGGAGTCGCAAGCATGTAAAGAGTGCAGGCCTTACTTGCCCAGCTAACACGATAGCACAATAATAAAGCTACTGGGCACAAATGGCATCCGTGGAGGAGCAGCAAGGTGTAAACCACTGCCGATCAAAAACAGCACAAATGCATTTGCCAAAAACATCCACATGGAATATTATTCACACAGGAAGGTAGAACGTATTGGAAGTTATGGGCCTTGATTTTTCTGACATGAAGCTAACTCTACAGTCCACCAGAAGAACATCATGTCAACATCATACCAACACCCAAACATGTGGGAGTGAGAAGGTCTGGGACTACATTGCTTCTGCAGGACATAGATGATTAATGGAGCCATGAATTCTGCTCTCTATCAGCACATCCTGAAAGAGAATGCTTGCTTATCAGTTTGTGGCCTAAAGCTCAAGATCAGCTGGCTAATGCAGCAGGAAGATGGTCCAAAACGTCAAAATTCTACCTCTGAAGGTCTCCAAAGAAACAAAATGGACGTTTCTGAGTGGCTGGGCCAAATTCCAGACATGAATTCTATTGAGATAGAGTGGCTACTCCTCTATGCAGCCATATGAAAACAATTCCACAAAGAAGAATGGGCCAAATTTCCTCCACAGAGATGTAAAAGACTTTTGCAAATATTTGACTGCAGATGTTACTGCACAAGAAGAGGTTTAGGAGGGCAATAACTTTTTATATGGGTAATATGGGAAATACAGCTTCAATAAATGAACATATTATTGAAAAGCAATAATAGGAGAAATTAGACAGGAGGCAAATTTTCTTTTCAGCACTTTCTCTTTAACTATCTATCCATCCATCTACATGATACAGACAGGCTCTGCAATGAAACACTGTTCACTCTTGCTGTCTTTTATCACCATCACTGTTTCTTATGCGCAAGAGCATGAGAGATTGTGAGAGGGCTGCGCTATATACAGCTCCTGCCTGCAGTTTGTGTGGGATAGTTGCTTACTAGCAAAAAACGAAGTGTGAATCTTTTCATATGCTGCCATTGCTCACTATTACAGCACATCATTTCTAACTGCATCTACTCTCTATGAAAGCATGTTACACAATTTTAGATAACAGTTCAAGCTGCATAAATCAGCAGCGAGACACCCTGCGTGCTTTCGAGCTGAGGATGAAAGCTCTTAGGCATTGCTCACCCGTTCTCCATTGCACACATAATAGCTGCTGACCTGTTATTTCCCTATCATTACTATGGCAGTTCATGTGTCATTTAGTCACAGGCCATGTCAACTCTGGTGTCCTACACATGTTGCTTTGTATAAGCTCCACATTGCTCAGCAAAAAAGCATTCAATTCACGTAAGCTTAAACCTGAATAAACCTCCTCCATGTTCTGAAGAAACGAAGGTGAAACATATTGACAGCAATGTTAACTTGCAGGTTTGCCCACAGAGACGAGGCTTGGTTCAGAGCGGGTGGGTGGATGGATGGTTGCAGTAGCCACACATAACAGAGACTAATGGAGAAAATGGAGAGTGTTCCAAATACTCCTCAGGCACACAGATAATAATCAGTGGAGTACATGTACAATGTCAGTTTGATGCCTGCAAGTATACTACTTACTCCTAGGAGAGAAAAGCAAACATGCACATCAATGAAGTTAAACAGTGGCCAGTGCTTGTAACGGTGCTTGCAAAGCAAAGATTTCATATATGCGTAGTAGTGCTTGACTTCCAGGAGAAATGCAGCATATTGTTGCTGTGCAAAGAAAAGTCTCTAGAAAAAGAAAAAAAAAGAACATTTCTAGAACAGTAGCTTTACAGCAGACGGTAGAAATAACTTAAAGCTGTGCTGAGCAATCGGGGGAAAGTATCTAATTGCATTTCTTCTGATCAATATACTGACTGTGATTTAAATTGTGATTCTCTTTATTTTAGCCAAGAAGACCAGAACATCCACTTTGTTGGATTTGAACTTTGAGCCTGCCAGACTGCCAGTTAGTTCTGATTGAAATGTCGGATGTTTTTTACTTGCAGTTGATTGGTCAAATCCAGGTCATTTAAAAGCTCTGATATTAGCTTCATATTCCCCTTAAAACACCACTGTTGATAATATGAGCTACAAATTAAAATGCAATTTGAAATATGCACTCTTTTTAAATTGGCAATTGTGATACAAAAACAAGATTAAAAAATCTGTTTATTTTTTATTAGATTTTATTCTAAGCAAGTTCAGAGCATTTCAATGGGCCCAATCATCATTAAATATTAAACACTGTAAGAGCCAGCTGTATGCCAGGTTTGATGTTCAGTGATGTAGAAAAGGGATAAAAAGCGCATAGATTTTTTTTAAAATGGAAACAAAATGTAAATAGAGAAAAAGAAAGCACAGAAATATTTGAACTGTTAATAAATGAAATTAAATTAAATGAAAGGATAAACAGAAATAGAAACACTTTACTGTTGAGCTAGTGTTCATAATACTTTATGACACTAGAGCTGCAAATTATGGAATCCATTTAGTCCACTTAAAGAAAAAAAAGGCCATACGGTACTCATAATTATGACTTACTATCTCATAATTATGACTTACTATCTGATAATTATGACAAATAGCAAAGATTGCTATAACTGCTTAATCATTATTATGGTTTTGTTTCGTTGATCTACCTGTACAGACTAGGGTTGGGTCTGTATACTGTGTACTATGGTATGAAGATTGATGATTACCATATTGTGAATATTTGCGTATTATCAGTATTGATATGCAATCAGCTATCACCAAAAAAAGGTGTACTGTCTCTTTAAGATGTGTCCAAAAAGTGTGTGCAGAGGCGTAGCTCTGCTGTGCAGTAGAGGTAGTGAAAATTTTGTGCTATAACATGACATGACCACTTTATTTTTGTAAGTAACGCCACCCCTAGGCTTTAGACCGCTTTTTGTTTAAATGTACAGAGCTGCTTTACATGGCCAGGAAGTTAATAAACTAACTAACTGCAATACTGTCAATGTGTGTTTGAGTCACTGGTTAGCCACTACTCCATGTGGTTCACCCCTCATCTGCTCATTTCACATCATCAAAGCCCCCTGTCTCTGGGTTGGAGTAGAACTTTAAAGCTAGACTGAGTCCAGGCATTACACGGTGCATCTCCTCCTCCGCTGCCTGTCATTGGCTATGTTTACAGATGGATTACAGATTAAGGCTGAGGTGTTTATATGTGCACTCTACTCAGCGATCTGATGGAAATCTCCACTTGCATGCACAGCAAGTAATCAGATCCAATACTGTGTGCATCCACTGCTACTCTAGTGACTGTGAAATACCATATACCATGATATTTTCAGAGTTTACAAACACTTATAAATAAAAAAAACATCTACCCTGTCATCTGAAAACGGGTTTTTCAACATTTTATGCCGGAAAGCCCACCTGATGACAGCACAAAGCATAGCAGAATCAAATCAGAGAACTGTGAAAGCACCTCAAGAAACCTCTCCATCAGTGGCTAGCCAGCGGCTATGTTGTCTCAAACTGAAGATGTTTACTTAGCCTCTGACTGGGAGGTTTAATATTCATACATGTGTAAACAAATTGACATATATTTATATTAATACATCTAATATAGCACTAATATGGTTACTAATAATATTATCCGCCCACTGCAAACTACTGCCTCCACCTAATCACAGACTCACGGACCACTAGAATGCACTTCATGTCCCACTGGTGGTCCGCGGCCCACAGGTTGAGAAATCCTGATCTAAACATTAATGAGGATGTCCAGATGACTTATGCATTGTCCTCAAACATGTTCTAATAAGCAAGTAGAGGAACTTGGTATACTGAGCAAATATCATCAAAACAACTGAATAAAATCAAAATTCACTGTCAATATTTGTTGGATTGTCAAGTTTTGTTTTGTTTTGTCAGTGGTATTGATATTGCATGACACCCACATAAGCTGAATATTTTAATTATACATACAGTCAAGAGAAACATGTATTTTACTTTTATGCATCATAAAACAAAGCATTTGCTGTTTACTATTGTGGAAAAATTACATGATGAATGGACCAACAGAAATGGCCCAAAATTGCTTGGGAAAATTCTAGTCCCTTTGACTTACATTAAAATGAATAAGGATTTTGCCCTCTCCTGTAAAGTTGCCACTTAGAGGATACTTGTTTTTGTCCAATAAGCATCACCTGTCATAAAGGCTACTGTTGTCATGTTGTGATGTCAAGTTGACATATACCAGTGTAAGATTGTTGTATGACACTGGGTTGTCAGCGAAATGACATCACACTTCATAACAGCTGACATTGTAACATAGACAATTCTGACAATGGGACATAGCAAAATCTCATCAATGGTAAAATAAAACTCACTTTAAACAAGCGCCACAGGAAAGTTCGCTTTTTCTCAACCACCCTGGATTTGTTCTAAACTCTGCCACATTATCGGTAGACCCGTATGACCATACGCTTCCATACACCTGCCAATTCACCTACTTCTTTCACACCATGGTTTTTGGCAACACTGGCAATCTTTAACATCTGCCTTGCTTCCAGACAATGAACGAGAGATTCACTGCACTGTACCATGTGCAGAATATATCCCATCACACACCCGACGTTACTACCACCTTAAACACACAAGGTGACTATTTTTGGCCTGGTGAGCTTGTGTACTGTATAGAATATAGTATGATTAGTAGTATTAATATATACATATAAAAGCAGATGGTGAAAAGAAAAGTGGCCAGTATTTACAATAAGTACACTATTTGACTTTAACCACAATTCATTGACAATTATTAGTATCTTAACTCCACTTTTCACGTTTTTCACCTGTTCTTTAAAGGTTTTTGGGGAGGGGGGATGGGGGGGGAGTCCCCCCTTGCTGGTTAACGTAACATGCTAAGTGTTAAACAAAATACACTTTTATCGTACCATGAGGAAAAAATGTGTGGAATGTTATATATACAAATGTGACGTTTATTACAAATGACAGCTTCTGGAACAAGGGTTTGAAAAAAGTCATGATGAACATATGGAGCCTTATGAACACGGCCCTACAGTAAAATGTTACCTAACTGCAACTTAGATAGTCCTTTTTATTATACCATTTTTATTTTCTCTTTCATTTACTTTCCTGAATCAGTCACATAGACCTACACCTCAAACAGAAAAGATTCCAAAACACTCTGCCAAAACATCTCAAATTACGCCGCCATGTCCTCATGAAATGATCAAGTGCTCAGATGGCATTACCAAATGTCAGCAGAAGCTAGATTATCAGCAAAAGCTATAAATGAGGTCCATGAGGAGTGCCAACCAATTTCTCCTCTGTTTTGAAAAAATTAGCTTTCTATTCACAAAGTAAGGCCTTAACGATTTCCACCACACGTTTAAAGAGGAGTGTTAAGGAAGCAGCGCTCGCGTGATGGTCTATCCAAACTCACAGGAGGCAAAAAAAAAGATAAATGGTTTCTATTTATATACACAGAGCTCTCTCCAGTGCAAGCTCATCCCCCTACTAGACTCAAGCAGTAGCTTCTGGATCCTTCTGGGACTGTTTGGTCTGTCCATGTGTCTCCGACCTGTCTCTGTAGGTTGATTAATGCCACCTATGACCCAAAGTTTGCCTGTTTAACATATGGCTTATATTTGGGTCATTAACTTCCCCTTTGCTTTCAAGAGGCAACAGCGACAGGCAGAGTTCTTTTGGACCTGAACGCACCAATATTCTCAGAATATTTTCAGCCTCCAAGGATTAGAACCTGGGAACAGCTGCCTTTTGATTTATTTCAGAGGCCTTGTACTGTACTTGAAGCCCTAGCCTGGATAGCTGTATGTGACCCGGCATATAAGTGCTGCGAAGAGGACTGGTTCTTGAAATTTCAATCATGTCTCTAAGAGGTGCAAGTCATATATCAGGTCTCAAGGACATGTCTCATGTTGACAATCTAGGAAAAGTGCATCATACAGGGGTCTGCATTAGGCTGCTAGGTGCAACTTTAAAGCACCTATATAATAAAAACCTGAAACCTTTTTAAAATGAGAAAACAAAATGTTTGGGAATTTCAAAATCAACCAATCATTCCTCTTTCCATTTTGCCTGCCATGTTGCAAAAACGGACTGCTTTAAATTTATGATATTTGTATTGTGATGTCACAAAAACCAATGCATTTATGTACACAAACTTTGGGTCATTACATACAACGCCCATTCAATCAGTCTCGCCCTTTGAAGCTTACAGTGTTTCAACCATGACTGCTAGAAAAGTTCTGTCCTTGTCCTGCTGGACAAAGTGCTGCGTTTGATACAATCAGTCATGAAGTTCTACTTGATCGACTCATGACCACTATGTTGCATTACGTACTTGTCCCTCTAAACAGCATTGAATAACTTGTGGGGGTCCCCCAAGGATCTATACTTGGGTCTTTACTGTTTGACTTTTCTATTCTTCCATTACCTCCTATAATTAAGCGATATGGCATAATTTATCATCAATATGCAGATGATACTCAGCTTTGTATTTCCTCAGAACATTTCCTCAGTGCATAGTGAGCTTAGAGAGAGCTGCATAGGTGAGAACCAGTTGTGAATGTCAAACAATTTTCTGCAACTAAATGAGGACAGGACCGAGGTGCTTGTTCTCGGAAATGAGTCACAAAGAATTGATATTCAAAGGTATTTAGATCAGACGCATTTGAAAGCCAAACAGTGTTTTAAGAAGTTAGGTGTCATTTTTTGATAATGCGCTTTTTCTCAGGTCACACAACATGGCCACAGGACAGCCTACTTCCACTTTCAAAATACATCACATTCATCACATTGAGATTAGATTATTGCTATGCTGTTTTATCTGCTCTCCCAAAGAGCTCTATTATAAATCTGCAGCATGTTCAGAATGCTGCTGCCAGTGTTCTGACTCACAAAAAGAAGAGGGACTATATTACACCTGACCTCCGGTCATTGAATTATTTACCTGTTAGTTATAGTTCTAAAAAAGATTATTAAATCTGTTCTTAGTCATGCTTAATTTTTACCTGGCGGTGGTAGTTATAATGGTTGATTGCCAAGAGCTCCAGCCATCATTCCATTTACTATTCCTTTTATTGGCTACCTGTCCTGAAATGATCTAACCAGGAACAGAACCCTTATTGATGAGATTGACAAGATAGGAAACAGTGTCAGAGCTGTGTTACTTCTTCATCTTCATATGCTGGACTGATTCCACTTTATGCTACAGTGACGGACTATCACCTCTTTAGGTACAAAGTGGTTTTTATAAGAGAGGTCATATTTTTTGGCATTCTGTTGATAATGTGAGTTACTTGCAGAATTACTTTTAACACTTTTTGCTCCTTTAAAAGCAGAGTAACAAAAAGAAACAAAGAGAAGTCTGGCAATGCCTGTGAGCTAGGATAAATTATGACTTTCCTTGGTGAAATAAAACAAACAGGTAGACTTGGAGAGCAAATATAGGATAAGGACCCTTAAAATGAAGCTACAAGCCTGTATTCTCTATTTACAATAAGTCTCAGTCCTCTAGTGCACTTTAAAGCATTTCCCGTAGGCACTCGTTTAAAGGGCCTATAATAACATCTAATAGAAGGTGAAAGATCTAATTGATGCTGACACATCTGTCTGTCCCTATCCCAGAAGAAAGTAGAGCAGCTAATATTATTCAGAACATATAAAAGGAAGTGTTTAAATTGGCACCCTAATTGGGATGTAACAAGTGCAGTGCGCACCGTCAGCTGAAATGTGCGACACTGGAAATAGTTCCAGTCCTTTTTAGAGGTTTCTTTTCATTTTCATTATAGAGTCATTAGCGCAGAAGTGTAAATCTGAGGTTATCATTTGGATTTGGTTAATACTGCCTATTACAGCAGAACTGGATTGCCATCACTAGCATTGTGATGTTGTTGAGATTTCGGGTGCAGGCCCTAAAAAGAAAGAAAAAATGTTTCAAGCTCAAAATCACATTAAGGTAGGTGCTGTACTGTCTGACTCAACCTGTGAATTAAGTACTTGACAGGGACCCACATGCAATCATATAAAAGAAGCTTTCTGTGGAAGCTGAGGGATTAGTGTCTGTGTCCATCCTGTTGTAGATTAGCTGGATTTTCAGAGACATAGCTGGGCCGGTTATGCAAATGCTACCCATTATGTAATTCTGAGGTAAGAATTAGGCTGGGATGTTCTTCTAATCAAGATTTCTCACGAGATCATTGTGGCAGTTGCGTTTATGCCTATGGGAGTACTTTTACTTTAATGTGGATTGTTGTTTTGAGCAGTACTGTAAGATAACACTGTAAGATGTAATATGGAGAAATATCTTGTTTTTTCTTTCATTTTTATAGTGCATCAAACACACGGTTTCATAATAAGCTGTAACCAGAGGCAACAGTATACTCCAACCATCTGGACCTTAAATCCAGTTTCCAGGTGGCCAGGTTGTCACTGCTGGGACGAGCCTGTCGAGTAGCCATTCCAGTGGCATTACCACATGGACTTGACACAAAATGCTTTTATACACAAACACAGAGTCACATTATTATGAGCAACAGCCAATATCCACAGTGAATGTCTTGAGCAGCATGGACAGCAGGTAGATGGGCTGGTAGTGATTCAATAAGGTCCTGGTAGGTTGGTAGGTATCTGGAGCCATGCTAACAACAGTACATATCACAGCTGTTGGAGGGTGCATGGGGGGAGGATGTGTGAACACCACCATCGAGGTTGCTCAATTGGGTTAAGTTCTGGGGAATTAGGGGTGCAGGGATGGGTTCATACCCAAACTAGTTGAGAGTGCCTTCCACATGGATGAGTGGGCCAGAGAATGCCATGAAAACGTGACTTACTTCATGAGCTATGTGCTGCTGGTTAGCATTAGCCTAGCATGCAGACAGCTCGTATGTGCACAGAGCAAGTTTTATTTTGGCTATGTTTTGATAATAATGACTATATTTAGAGGATGCAAAGGTAAGATACCGGTGTTAGAGTTACAAAAAGCCAAAACTATACTGAACTGAAGTGTAACCTTGTGAGCTATGCTAATGCTAGCTGGCTCCTCACTCTGATGTAAAGATGTGATTATGAGTACTGCATTTGGTGCCACTGCAAAAGGAGATGATTAAGGAGTTTACTGGAGTTTAAAGATAAACCTAATCAAACTCTTGTGGTATTTTGAGCTGTAGTTGCCCGTTCTTAGCCTGTTAGCAGTCACTAAGGCCATTGAGGGCTTTTTCCTATGTGTTTGCGGGTTTCCTCTGTTTTTTTCGCTTTTACAAGTCTGCATCAGCTCAGAATGCCAAACCACAGCCATGGGAAGCATTTGGCTCCACAGTGGAAAAGCAAACTCAGTTACATTTGAACAGTTCAGTTAACTATAAAATCTGGAACCAGGAAATATATTCAAGGGCCAGATTTAAAAACCACTACTTTACAGTGACCATTTTAAACTATTACTGTTACAGCCTATAGTTTAGTGGTCAGGTTCATGTTCATGTTCCTCATGTTCTGTTTATGCTATAGTAAATAAAAAATGAAATGCTGTTCTAAAATATGACGAGATTGTTGGCTAGTTGGTCTGCAGGTATGCATCCTTATTAAAGGCAACCAAAATGGAAATACAAGTAAAAGCGACTGCAGTCTGACCACAGAAATTGCTCATTTTAGTCTAAAATGTCAGATACTAGACGCAAAAGATTTGCTCTGGACAGACACATCTTTCTGATCTCTCTCTCTCTCTCTCTCTCTCATTCTGGACAAACTTTCTGCAAATCAGTCAAGCAGTGACCAATTATTTAACTTGAACACATATCAGAGGGAAAAAAAATAATTGGTGACAGAAGAAACTCAGCCTGCGGTAATGAAACTGCAGCATTAACATAAACGTGGCTACTGCAGACTGACAGCGAATACATAAAAAGCCATAAGAATACAAACTCCACACAAAGACAAGCACACATCTATACTACACTAGGTTTGTTTTAAACCTTGGTTATTATTGTTGTCTTAAATACTTAGTAGTTTTGTAATTCTATAAATCTGAGGATTCCACAGCCCAGTGGCCCTCATCAGTCTGACAGAGTTCCCCATTTTAGAGTGTTGTTCTCTCACTACAGTATCTGCATGCATAATGCAAATACATCATACAACCTATCATACATCAAGACTCTGTCAACATATCCTGACTGCTTACTGATTTACTGCTAGCCTAGTTACTAGTTACTGGCGAATAAATGCAATGAAGTTAGCATTAGCACTTTAGAAATCTAACCTAAAGCACTTATGGACCTCCAAAAGTTCTACACAACTTCAGATATGTCTTCAGAAAAGATTTACATCCCAAATGGATTTAAACATTTTTGAGTGTTCATTTCTAATGCCATAAAACTGTCAGTGACTAATAAATGAGGACTTTATAGTGCTGGATCTGGAGAAGCATGGATTGTACTTTGTACTTGTATTTAGCTATTAGCATTTGTATCTTATTCCTTCCATAAAAGAAAAAAAACAGTATATGTTAATGTTTGAATGTACCACGTCCTTTTGAATATTTGTTGCAGCCCTGTTTACCAGAACCTGATCTGAGATCCTGATGTCTTTCGGTGTAAAAGATAACCCCTGTTAAAACACGTGTTGGGTTTAGTGCTCTTTATCAGGTTACAGGGAGATGCTGGAGAGATCAGGGTGCATGTTTTCTTGTGTCTAGTGTCTTAAATGCTTGTCGCAAAGTGGGTCAGGCCACTGCATGGAGGATGAGACTGTTCTAGGGTCAGAGTTGGAATGTAACAGGAATACTAGTACTGGAATTATGTATACAGAAAACTGAAAATAACCATCTGTATTTAATTATACACCAACATACCTGCATGTGTTTTAAATCAGCATGATAGCTTTCTTTTAGTTTCCTTCTTTTAGTAAGATGTGTCAGCATAACAGTCTATTGACTTGCAGCCATGTATTGTATTGGAGTGTTCGATCTCTGGAGTTACATACAGGTTAGTTAATAATCACATCACAATACTCCACGTCACATACCTGCCGACATGCATGACAGACTCCCTATTTTTAACTCCTGTTGTGTCCCTGATTGGTAGTTTATTCCTTTAATCTCCTGACTTCACAGTGACACAAATCTAAAAGTTGCTACCTCAACTGTTCCATGCTGAGGTACCTGGCAGCCCAACCCCATGGCATATATAGGGGCGTTGAGGGAGGACAATCCAACATCCCGAAAAATGTCCCTGTTTTCACAACCTAAGCTTGGCAGGTATGAGTCTATAATACATTTTCAAGATTTTGTTTTATCACTTAAACACTTAAACTGATAATTTATATAAAAAGGTTATTAAGAATTATCCTCTGAAGACAATCCCACTGTGTATCAAATTCTCTGACTCCTTAAATCTTGTGCTAACAGTTAACAACCACGGGCTCCTCTAAGCACCTGGTTGAGCATCTGACAATAAAGCTGACTGACGCCTACAAAGCATATGAAGGCTAAATAAAGCAAAACATTATCTAGAACAACCAAAGGCATTTTACAAACTATTGCTGTGGACTAATGTAGTAAGAATGGAATAATTGGCCACAATCACTTAAGGCGAGTTAGAATAAAAGAGCAGCATTTTATAAAAAGAACACCTTGCCAACTGTTAAGCACTGCAATGGATGAATTGTGCTTTGTGGGTTTTGTGCAGCAGGCAGTGACACATTGCCTGGGTAGATAGAAGAATGGATTCCAGTAAATATCAGTAAATTCTGGAAACAAATGTGACCCAACCAACAATTCAGAAATGAAAGTTAAATAGAGGCTGGCTTATACAAACAGGACAATGATCCAAAGCATACTTCAAAATCCAATAGTTCAATAAATGCAAGCTGAAGCTTTTGGAATAGGCCGCACAATTCCCCTGACTTAAACATTATTCATGAGTAGATCCTAAACATGCTGCCCATGCAAGACAGCCAAAGAATATCACAGTAGAGGTGTCCTATAAGGAAGTCCCTCAGACAAGAATAGAAAATCTCCTGTGATGTGTTTAAACCCGCCAACATGGGGATAGCAGTGGCAGATGGCATTAGTAAACCTAAATACAGACAGTAGGTTGTTCAGACTTATTTCTTCTTCTTTTTTTTTCTGTGTGTGATTATTGAACGATTACATGAGCTTCATCAAGATGTGTATTAAATGTATTACTGTATAAACCCCTTGGTTATTTAAAGTGTTCAAACAGTATGCATTACCACATGACCCTGTATACTACCCTTTCAAAGTATACAGCCTAACTCTTTTTAAGGCAGCGCTAAATGGTGCCCTGTGTAACTGTGAGAGACAGTGGAGTTTATGAGCCAGAGCCTGTGACTTCTCTCTGCAGCCTGTACGTAATGAGTCATGCAGAAGACCATCACGCTGCCCTTTCGCAGAACTCACACTGAAGGACATAGCGAAAGGGCACAGAAATGCTACTCCCTTATGTAAATCCATGGCGCTCTCCAGATTCCTGTTTTCTAATGCCAAAACTACTGTTTTAGTTTCAATGCCGTCACAGCACAGACCCATAACAATCACTTCTCCCTAGAAGAGGAACTTTATAGCAAAAGGAGAAAAGTATAATTACAAATGATTATACATATTATAGGAACCATTTATGCTGGTCCATTTATCTCTGTCCATTTATCACTGTTCATTGCTCACATTAATTAAAGGCCGAAAGGTGTTAAAAACAGGAAAACTGTTTAAATATAAGTCTGATTATATTAATGAGTTAATCCACAAAGGCCTGAGGCAAGGAAGTACCTATTTACTTTCTGTAAACAATTCTTATTGGCTTTTCAGCACAGTGACCGCATTGGAAACTTATTACACTCCTACATGCCCGCTGGCATGTCCATGCTTCCATTCCTCACTCCTATAATTTAGGACTAGCTCAGGTGGTTTGCATCATTTTCCATTGGACCATTTTCAGAGCATTTTGGATATATATAGGCGTGGATTTATTGTCCTACCCTCTCTGTTGCATGAAAATAGAACAGCTTACTGTAACTTACAGACCTAATGACTTTACCTGTGTCACAGTCAAGTAATATAAATGATGATTAGATGGCTTAATTGAATCAGGATGCTCTCAAAGCAATGACAAGCTCTCGTAGTATTCTGAGAGTAGATTAAACACACGTTGTATGTCATCTTGATAGCAGTGTAGGACAGAATGAGTGATTGCTATGGAACAAAAGACTGAAGCCCCATTTAATCATAATGGCATTTTACAAGTCACAATCATAACACAACTTTTCTGCAATTTTTAATCATATTTCTTCATAGGCCACAAGAGTACAAGTTTAGGTTAACATGATTTTTTAATATAGCACTTTTTATTTAGTGAGGCATTTAGTGAGAACTTGATGGCAGCAATGCATCTCAAGAAAGTTGGGACAGGGCCATGTCTACCCTTGTGGAGCATGTCTTCTTTGAACAACAGTTTATAAAAGGCTAGGAAGTGTAATAGAACGGTTGCTGGAGTTTTGAGAGATCAAATGTTGTCCAAAGTAGGATTCTAACCACTTAACAGTCCTTGCTCTTCTTTGCTGAAATCTGGACTGCAGGCAAGCTAGCTCCCGCACTCCTCTACTTAGAAACCTTGCTGTTGTGATGGATACAGTATGTGGTTTAGCCCTGCTGAAATGTGCAAGGTCTACTCTGAAAAAGACATTGTCTGGAGGGCAGCATATGTTGTTCTAAAACTACTATACACAGTTCAACATTGACAGTGCCTTTCCAGATGTGTAAGCTGCCCTCACCATGCAGGCACTAATGCAACACCATACCATCAGAGATGCAGGCTTTTAAACTGGATGCTGGATGATCCCTCTCTTTTTGAGCTGACAGGATACGGGTCCAAATTTTCCAATTTTGATTCTTCTTACCGCAGAACAGTTTTCCAGTTTTTGACCATAAATGGAAAACAGTTATTTTAATTGAGCTTTGGCCCAGAGACGACGGCGGCGCTTCTGGATCATGGTAACATATGGTCGACAATGATTTCTGGAAGTGTTCCTGAGCCTATGCAGTGATTACCAGTACATAATCTTGCCTGTTTTGAGGGTCCAAGGCTGCCATCAAGTTCTAATGAGTTAATAATTAATAATTATTAAATAATGAATTACTTAATAATTTTCATGTAATGGTAAAATGTCTCACTTTCAACATCTGACATGTGTTCTATGTTCCACTGTGAATAAAAAAATGTGAATAAGAGATTTGCAAATCATTGCATTCTGTTATAATTTAATTTATTTCCATTTTACACAATGTCTCAACTTTTTCTGGAACTGGGGTTGAAATTAATATAACATTTAGCATATAACCATTTATGCCTGTATGTTAGACTACATTATTTTAGGCATGTGTAGATTCTTCTCCCAGTATGCTAATAACAGAACTAGACCTACGCACAATTAGTAGGTCACAGAAACAGCAGTTTATTAGATTACTCCTGCCTTGTTTCAGAAATGCTGCTCCTGGTAGTGGAGGACCTGAGCCAAGTTTTTTATCTGGTTATGCTTGATGGTGGGCAAATTAGACAGCGGACAGCTGAACAACAGCTGAATTCTGTTTTGTGCAGAGCTGTGGGGTCTAGTCTTATGAGCCTGGTGTGCCTGCAGGTAGCTCACCTGATCAGTGGTTGAAGCCAGACCAAAAGGTTAAATGAGTGGAACCAGGTGTATCACTGCTGGTTTAGAATGACAACCACACCACACCTTTGGGGATTAAGACTGGGCATGCCTGGGTTAGAGGGATTAGCTGAAGATTTAGGAGATCTGAGCAGTGTAGCAGATGTGGTTGCACCAGTGTTGGAGACTCTAAGATGCAGCTCACCACACAGATGTTTTATTAACATAATGCTTGTGCACGGACTGCGCAGCTGCAGACATCCATGTTGCAGGGATAGAGACAGCTTAGTCAGGCCACCTGTTGGTCATTCTTTAATTAAATGTAAATGATATGATTATGCTGCATGACTGCATTATCTGTCATTTGACAGAACAAACACATGAAGCCAACAGTTGTCGTGTTGGTCTGCAACATCTCGTAAAACCTGACAAAGTCTTTCGCTCGTCATCCTGTGTTTCATGTTCATCTGCTGTTTAGTAGCATCTGGGAGATCTTGCAAGCCAACCTCAACCGATAGTTATTCTAACTATCTTCTATTTAGGTATGAACACTGGTTTGGGATTGCTTGGGACTAAGCACTACTGTAAATCGCTCTGGATAAGAGTTATGGAAGTGTTGCTCACTATGTTGGCATAGACTGGATAAAAGGAACAATATATATTTATAATAATATATAAAATATAAATTTAATAATCGCAATACCTCTTCAGTACATACTTTATTTATTTATGCATTGCTCATCCACTTTTATTTTTAGAAATGAATTTAGTACTTTGCATTAATTGATTTATTTATGCACTGCATTTATTTATTTCTTTTACTAATAATTTATCTTCTGGCCCATTTTCTTCTACATATATACAATCACCATCATTCAATATTATATAGTTTATTGGATAAAGGCATAATTATTCAATGTCACCAAAGACTGCAGTGGTGTCATACCAGACCCAGAAAGGCAGCAGCTCATCTTCAGTGACCAGTCCCGCTTTTATCTTGTTGGAGACGGCAATGAAAGTGGTCAACTGTGGCCCGCCCCAGGAAGAACGATTTGTTGTTACCCGTCACACATCTAAAAAGCCTGGTCTCACTCCACCTCCGCCCCTACCGCAAAATCTGTGGGAACTGCGTGAGAATATTCAAGCTGCATGCGATGGATTATCATAGGACACCATTAGGAACCTCTACAACTCCATGCTAAGACGTCTGGCATGTTAGCAAATGTGGTGACTGAGAGACACTACTACTGTATGTGAAGCTGAATACATATTACTCTTCTCAGTCTAAACTTATCACCATGTATTGTTCCTGGTAAGCTTTATCTTCCTTCCCAATAGCATTGCAATCCCACACTTCCTTTTGAGTGCGACTATTCTTTTGATAATGAGTGTTTGTTACTTTAAATGCAAGTCATTGATATACTAAGTCAACACTTTTTTGAAGATATGAGGTTCGTTCAGACAAAAGCGATATGTTCACATCAGGAGAAGCCGTTATATTCTCTCTTTCCCACTGAAGAGGAAAAGTTGCCTTGAAAATGACAACGCTGCTCTATTGTTTCTACCTGGGCGAAGCTTAGCATGGGCTGGAGCTAATGAGATGAAGTGATCGAGAGTTTTCCATGAACAGACACCAATCAGCCCCAGAGCAGTGGAACAGACGGCCAGGTTACAGCACGCGTCGCCACTTGATGGATTACAGGCAGGATTAGCAGGCAGTAAGAGGGATGGATAGCTAGCTGTGTGTAACGTGCTCCCTTCTCTCAGTGATTGATCTACCTGGCCACCACTGGCTGATATTGGAATCCAATGTCTTCTCACCTTTTCCTTAACAACCAGACAAGAGGCCACTGAGATCACTAGAGACCATTGCATAACGTTGAGTTACACGTAACAAATGACTGACCATGCATACAATGAAAACAATGATAATGGTCCGCAAGCAGACAGCATTAGCTAAACTACTGTTGCTTTAGATTATACAGCACATATCATCTAATGAATCTAAACCTGCCTCTATTGCATTAAGCCTCACTGCACATCACCCTCACCCTCTCACATTGCTGACTAGAAATTATTGTCATACAACATGCATGACTTATTCTTAATCTGCCGTCACTTATTTATAACCGATTGAATGTTGTAGTTCATTAAAGATCTGTTTAATCTGTAGCAAAACCCATTCCAATAAATCTGCTGTGGTAATTATGTTTACATGCACATCAATGGCTCAGCATTCGTCTAAGACAGAAAGGAGGAGAAAAATTGTAGGAAGAAAAGAGAACACTGAATGGTTATGTAGGCAGAGCATTGAAAGAGAAAATAAAGCACCAAAGAGGGAGGGAGAGGGGGCTGTGACGTGTTCGTCTGTGTGTGTGAAGGCTGTGCGTGACTCACACAGGATCAGGAGGGGTTTCCCTCATGTGAGTGACTTTGAGACGTCACCGGCACGTGGCCCTTTCCAAACAAAGGCTAAGCACAGTCTACGCACCTCTTACAGCACATACACAGCGGGTTCGTAATGAAACACAGATGCAGAAAAATTTCAGCCGCTATGCAGCCCAGTTGTTTGTATGTTGTATGTTGTCATATGTATATTCAATAGAACAATGACAATAATTTACAAAGCCAGTTCTAAACAAGTAGTGATAATGGCAATTCAAGACTAGGAACGTGAAATGTTCAAAAACCTTATACGTGTGATGCAGTAATGGTTGGATATAAAATAAGCAACCAGGAAAGTCCTTCATGAGCAACAGTTGAAGCTCACCAAACAAATACATTAGCCAAGATTCTGGGGATTGTAAGTATTTCATCCTCTACAGTGAATAATGTCATCAAAAGCTGCAGGAAGTCAATAAAAATCTCTGAGCAAACGAAAAAGCCACACTACAAATGAGTGATACAGTGTGCAGTGATAACGACCACAGTAACAATGACTGTATTCTGCATTGTGGAAGTCATATGTGAACACCTTCCAGAAACTGCCATCGAGTTTGATTTTGGATTCATGGAAGTTCTGAATGGAAGTTCTAAAGCCAGAGTCTTTTATGGTCTCGGAGTATTAGCGGGTAACCTGCACCTCTGTAAAAGCACCAATAACACTGAACACATTCTGGAGAAACATATACTGCCTTCCAGACTGCTTACCGATACTATGACAGTACCAAGCTAATTTCTGCACGTGATATAGCAGTGCAGCATGCATGTCTTCCATTGGAAACATCTGGTACATTAAGCTCAATATATGACAGCAGTTTATGTATGAATGTCCATGACTATATAGGTTGAATCGGAAAAATTAGAAGATGAAGAAGCTGGCAAATGACCTTATTGGGAAATATGACAAAGCTAATAGAAGCTAGGTTCATGTTTTTTACACCCCATTCGTATATATAGAATGATGTAAAGAGTTTAGGATCACATATAGCACTTACCATTAGTTTTGTGCTTCTTTGCCAGAAAAACTATGAACTGAAAATAGTGGGAAAGTGGCGTTAGCTGAGGCAACTTGTCATTTGACTGTCTGACTGTCTTTCTCTGTAGATTTCAAGCCATGTGATCTACTGTGACTTTGTGTGTTCAAATTTAACTTAGTGATGGCAAAATGCTGAGTAGCGTGCTCTGCAGTGCAGAGAAATTACCCAATGATAATATTGTGCCAACTTCAGACTCCCTATCGCGTACATGCGGGTCATCCAGGCATCTTTGATTTAATCTTTAGCCTTTAATTTACATCCACAGTAAACACCAGAACAGGACCTTAAGCCAAACAGAGTCTCACAGTCATAGTTGATGTTGGAGCACTCAGCAAATTGAATTCCTTCCTGTCTTAATGATGAGCATTACGAAAGGAATGACTGTGTTTAAAGTTGTGCATACCTCCAATAAAAACAGTGGTTTAGGATTTCGGAATGCTGCATGACACATGGTGTGCAGTGGCCTTTACAGAAAGCAGTTTTGCATGCACAAGATGTGAAGACATGTACATTTGAAAATTTGGACATTGGCATCATTCATTATGTACATGTTACATATCCTATGTTGGTGCATCCCAGCTTTAAATATCCATGCTCAGCCTAGAACAGGCCAACATGTGAATCACCACTAGCTAGAGTTCTACAGGGCCACAATTAGAAAGTAGTGTTACTGTAGAGGTGTTTGTTTTCACATAACTTTCAAAATTCATGGCCTAAATGAAAGGCTTAACTGTAATAGTGACAGTTTGCCACTGGGTTGAATATTACCTAATCAACAACAGAGGGATGCAGTTCTCAGGCATGCTGTAATAAAACATGTAAGACATTACAAACTTGGGAACAAAAATTGCAGGCACGTTATACGATGGGGTGACTATTAGCAGGACTGCATTTAACCCATGTTTGCACAACAATTTCTAAACTGGCATTGAAGCAACTTTAATTTTCCTCAACCTCTGCTCAACTTTTGTGAACGTTTGCAGCTGGCATAAAGCCACACCACCTGTATGTGTTTAGCATAGCAACAACACGCACAACAAGGCAAAATTCAACAGTTTGGACCTTTTGCCTCCATACCCAAACAGTCACTGTCAACTCAGACACTATCTCTACTGAAATTCCTGTATCCCATCATGCCTTGCACAAAACTAGCATAAACCTTTCAGCAATCCAGTAAACAATGGGCTTGTGAGCTGCAAGAATGTTGGAGTATTCCAAAACAACACTAAACTTTAACAAGTGGATATGAAGAAGTATTTTTAGGTACTGTACGTCATACTTGGCAAGCGACAAAAAGACGAGTGCTCGGTGGGAAACCAAGCATGGCATTCCAGAACTTCAAGACATTTAGCCTAAAATATAATGACCACTTAACAAGCTAGTGCTGCTGCACTGGCTCCACCAAAACAGTGTTTAGCAACGCTTCTGTCCTCAAATGCACCTGTCCTGAAATACAGAGGTCATATAGAGAATATTGTGGCTATGGTAAGACATTTTTTACGATACACAATGTGAAATGTGAATTTGGAGCAGAAAAAAAGACACAACTGGTTATCAACTGGTAGCAGCATTGCCCTACCTATAGCCAATGTCAATCCAGTGGTCACTTCTACACACCCAACATTACATAATCTGTTTATAGTAATATGAAACGCATTGTGGCACAAGTTATTCTGCCAAGTCAAGGTCAACTCAAGCGGTGGTACAAGTGACATTGTCTAGATGTTCTTGCTACAACAATAAACACACAGGGTTCATTTCTGATCTCCTGTTACTTAACACAGACCTACTGTTATAACCTACTGTTGTTTGCTTCATTAAAAAAAATCTGCCACTGGGAATCAAGATCCAACAGCAGCTGCACAATTGCTGCCACTGTGGTGAACATGTCATCGCCCCCCTCTGATTGCTGATAATACAATAATCAGTGGCTGTAACTGGATAGACTCCATGGAGAAATGCACAGACTGACCCTGTCACATGAACCTCCCTTTTATGCAAGCTGAGGCTTGTATGCGGTCTGGCTTGCAGTGCCACCGGGGAGCTGTGACGCAAATGCCTAACCCATCCAGGCTCCCTTAGGGGCAGGCAAAAATCTACACTTTAATACTTTAATACACAGATAGATAGATAGATAGATAGATACTTTATTGATCCCGAAGACGAGCACTATTCTAACAATACTGATATTTATTTAGATTGCATAAAAATACAGGTTTCTGATTCTTATAAAGTCTAGGAAAAACCTTGAACTTTGCATCATGTAGAGGTTCCTTAGCTTTTAAAGCAGGGTTGTTCACACTTGTGCATCCTAGTTATGAAAATCGCTCTTTAACAGAAGCATTCAATGAAAGGTTTTTTAGGAAAGCAATAGTGGTTCTATGGCACACCTCCAAAAAACCCATTTGACCCATTTCATTTTAGGAATTGAACTATGTGCTTACGCTATATAAACACATATTTTATGATATATATTGCAGTAGGATGAATAAACAGTCAACCCTATGGGGAACTACTTTATGTGTGCCTCACCTGCATATTCTCTCCTTTTAAACAGATCTTCTGCACAAGTCTCGTTCCATAGTCTTCATTTTATATGGTGATGACTTCTATAGATGTTTCAAAAATGTGACCTAACCAATAATATGACCCCACACAGGCCATCTTCATTACCCAGGCCATTGCAGGACATGTCCTTCACTGAATTATACATGCTCTCTGTCCATGCTTAACCCAAAAGCAGTGGCGAGAACACTGGATCATGTTCACACTCATATATTCCTGCTAAAAGATTCATGGTGGAGGCTCATAGTAGACTGGAGGTCAGTGGCACATCTTAGTCTTGTGGCTTTTAGTCACCAAACGACTGACTGTAGTGGTTAAACTACACATGCCACAGGCTTTACATACAGCTCTGTGCGTTTACAGGTCAGTGTAACCTGATCAGTTAAACATAGGCACTGGAGCTATAAGGCTGATGCAGCAGTACACAGTGGACTAATGCATAGCAATAATTGAGTCTTCATGTACTAATTTCATCTTTAAAATGTTTACTAGAACATTTTCTTAGCTATTTCAACTATTCTCCATTTTCACAGATAACAGTATTTGACATGTGCATTGGAAGTAGGGGGTCCGGAGCATTACATTAGCAATGCAATGCTCAAAATAATAATAGATCTTTAAACTATTTGAGGCACTGTAAAGATCATGTCCGCTTTTGTATGGTGGAGTTCGTTTCTTGTTTTATTGAAAAGTATAATCTTTGAAATATATACCTGAAATTTGGAGTTGTGCCCTGCCTCTGCATATATGACAGTATGTGTTACAGTATATCGTCGCTGTCCAATGAAAAACATGTATCTCCATTTTTGTTGATTTTTACTTTTATGCCTCATTTGATCACATGAGTGGCTGTTTACACTGTGTGGAGATTTCCTGAAGAATGAATCAACAGAAATGGCCCAAAACCACTTGGAAGGACGTCTGGTTCCATTGACTTCCATTCAGATTAAATGAGGTTTTTGGCCTCTCCTGTAAAGTTGCCATTTTGGAGATACCTGTTTTTCTTTGGACAGCGACTATATATATATTTGTGAGCTAAGAGTGCCCTACAAAGAGTGCAAAATTTTAAATTCTAAAACTCTTCTTGCATATTTGCAGGTTTTAATGATCCAGCTTCTCAGATTTTTTGTGTGATTTGCAAATTTCAGCACCTACTAAAACACATTCTCCCAACAGTATTAAAAACCACATACGGAAAAGACCACTAAAGCAGCAGACCTCAGACATTAAACATGTCTTGGCAGATCTTCTCCATTGCGTGCAAGGGAAAATATTTTACTCATAAATTGGATTTTCTTCCAAACAATGCATGACACAAAGCGTGACACAAGTTGTAGGCATCATTATGTCCCCAGAAAAACAGCATACATTAGTTAGAAAGCATATTTAAACGGAGAAATTGAGCATTCCTTTAACCCACTTCCTCGGTCCTTCTGATATGGAAGCTATTTAAGGCTATGCTTGAAATCATTGCTCTTCTTGAGTCCCTGATTGTGGCATTAATAGTTCCTTAAGTTTTAATGGAAAATTCTACTTAACATACCTTCTGTAGAGAGAAGCGGAAAGGGTTCATCATGTCTAATTGGATTTAGTTAGACACAGGGTATATTTTGGCCCATCAAATGACCTGCACTTTGCTGCTACTCCAGAAGTCATATAGTTAAGGAGCTTTTTAATCCATTAAATCCCTGGATTCCCTGCATTTACGAGCCGCTGTGCAGAGAAACCTCATTTTAGAAACTAAATGCATGCAAACCCAGAAGCCAGGAGAGCTGAAGGTTCACTGCCAGGGGCACAAGGGAGATAAGGCAGTGGGTGTGCGCAAGTGAGAGAATGAGCACAAATCATATAGACCTAGTTGTACACAACAAAGACCCAGATTCTATACTGCATTATACCCAATACACAGCACTGCACAGTTAAAACAGCCACCAAGACATCTGGAAACTTAAGTATTTAAAGGTAGTACTACAACTGCATTAATGAATCAGTGAAATGATTATAGCTTAAATTCAACTACAGCAAACTAGGCCATATCCTTACGTATATTTATATACTATATTTACATGACCATGTTCCTCCATTCACTCTCTATTTATTCATTAGAATAAATTTTACTATATTTTATTTTTACTCTATTTATCCTCTATTCAGTCCTTAAAACTGTATTACTGTACCTTAAACTGATGTATGTGAATGACTGTAATCTGTTTCTGTTTGGTGGTTCTGTATTTTTAAAATGCACATTGAAATTCCGTGTAACTTTAGCCCCAATGGGTGGAACTTAATTAGTTGTAAGTTTTATGGTTTATTCTTATTTATTTTTAACATTATAGAATGTAGCACAAAAAACCCAAAGATGAGCAACAGTGTTACGATTCGTGTACGGCACTCCACCAGTGTCTACTACAAGGAATACTATTTTATATTTTGATCATATTTTGATGTGATAATCTAGAAAAATTATGGAAAAAAAAATAGCAGAGGATTCTCGATTTCCCTTATTACAGAAATCTCTGATATTACTGCTAGTGATGTTGCTATGCCATAGTATGACATTTTAAATTGTGATCACAACTGATACAAAATTTGTCACCAACATTTTAATTTTATGTAATTTTACATTGCTTTATTTTTTTTTCTATACATTTACCCCTACACGTGAGGTCCACCCCGATATTGTTAGCTATCTAGCTAAATTTGTAATCTTGACAGAGCTCAGGATCAACATTGTCCATCGTTGAGTACACTTAAAAAAATATGTATTCTGCCTTGTAATTCCTTACATATCTTTGTTTGTTTCAACTTATTTCAACTTATTATTTCAGGTAAAAGGTCAATAACTACATTGTGGGACAATAGGGTTAATCAACGTTCCCCTTAAATGCTAAAAACTATATATTCTATATGGTATGTGGTCATCTGACATCTTAATGAGCTTATTGGCCATGTCATAGTCCTTGTTGGCTAAGTCAAGGACCTTCCCCAAATGTTTGCTACAAAGTTGGAAGCACATTATTGTCTAAAATGTCTTTGTTTGCTGTAGGGTTAACATTACGCATCACTGGAGCTAAAGGGCCAGGCACAAACCCTGAAAAGCCACCCTAGACCTTTGTCTCGCCTTTGCCAAAAAATGTCATTAGATAGATAGCATTTTACATATCTGCATCTGCAATTCATCAAGCCCAGATTATTTTTATCCATCTGCCACCTGTCACACCAGAAAGTGTGTCCACTACTCTATAGTCCAGTGGCAGCGTGCTTTATTCTACTTCAGCTGACATTTGGCATTGTGCATCTGGTTACATAATGTATGTTGGACTAACTGAGAATACTCAACTGCATACAGATGCTTTATTCTACAATTTGATTTAGTATATACATTCCATCTTGGCTTTGACTTTTAGTTCTGTGAATAGATTAAAACCGTTTGGCATTCGAAGGCACTAGCAGTAGGTGGGCATGGTCTTTTCTGGTAGGATGATAGGAGTTAATCCAGAGACCCTAATTTTGCGGTTGAGCTTCCATCTGTCATACATGCTGGATGACCATCACTACTGAGGTTTAAATCTTGTCCCTTGTGGGTAAAACCACAGAATGAACACACATTCACACAAATAAAGGGACATTCCATTTAATTATATTATAGAAAATATTCTATACCTATTTTGTTTTATATGATGGGTAATTTTGTCTTCTATAATCATGCAGAAATGTTCCGGGATTGCTTCTTTTGCCATGTGCATTTAGAGTGGCAATGCAAAGGATCCAAAATAACAGTTTTCCAAACTCAGAGGAATGCAAAATCTTTTGCAAAAAGGTTTTTTGTGCTTCCAAGGTTTGGAATTATCAAATAGTGGCCCACAGGGCAGATCCAACCTGTTGTTAAAAAAAAAAAAGCAAAGATCGATAAACAAAATGAACCACTGAACACTGTTGTACCACCAGCAATTCCAAAAATGTACATGCACATTGTGGCACTAACGTTTTACAAAACAGAAGACAATGTGCAGAGCACATTAAAGAGGCAGCATGAGCTATGTTGTAGAAACATTGTTATTTTATGATTTATGAACAGCTGGCATTCTGCAATAATACACACACGTTATTTAAATGCTTTTTTTTTGCAATTTTCTATGAAATTTGCAATGATATGTTAGCAACCCGATGTACTCATCCACAGGGCTAAATGTTAGGGTGTAAATTTGCCCGTCCATGCATTACATGCTCATTTAAACTGATTGTGAACAGGACTGAGCAATGTCTAATTAAGTGACTTGGATAATAGTCTCCTTAATTGTAAATAAAAGTGTCCTTAATATATTGTATATAAAACAGTAAACCCAATTAATTAATAATTGTCTATAAGAGAATAAAGTTACTACTGGGACACATATACGATCATAGCTTACCAAATATATCACTCCATTATCGTCCTTTCTACTTTCCTTTTTCTTAAAAAAGGTTGTGTATCTGTTTGTTAATCGCTGCTCTATGCATTGTGTTAAAAATTCATGATTAATGAATGTGAATTAATGAATTAATGTAACAGAAATAAAAAACAGAAATGTAAAATGTTCGTTCCATCAACACCCATTCAAAGTTAGCAAGGTTTTCTCCATTTTGTTCAAAGTTATCTTTGACTAGATGTGAGCTTTTGTCCTGCCAGCAACTACATACATAGTATGTACCAACCTATAATGTCAAGGAATTGCGTTCAAATGCTCTTATTAATGTCACAGAGTACCAGTATCATCCTGGAAAATTCAAAAAGAACAAGAAACCCAAATATGGTTGTCACAAGACGGATAGGAGCTCTGTGGGGTTGCCTTCCTTGCATTCATCTTTATTCTCAGAAATGATAGAAGAATCGCCAATTCTTGCCAGTCAGAAAATCCATCCTCTCATTTAGGGGGATAATCTATCATGGGCTGCAGGCCTGCTGAAATCGAATGGAAAATGTGCAGTCTTCTGGGACAAACTATCTGAAGTTGGATCAGCTGCTCAACTGTTGGGTTCAAGAGGGTAATAAACCTTCCCAACAACGTGAGGGCCAATGTCATTACTACAATTTGATTTAAAACCCCATCTTCCTCAGCGCTGAAGGCAGCATATTGGTTTCTCTCACTGTATTTTATTTCATAGCTACGAGCATATTTTGAAGTAATTGGCCCAATATGGCTTTATCTCAGCCTAAAACTCAATTTAGCTAAATGAGGAATTCATTATGTCGCCTGAAAACAAAGCAATTCTTTATGATTACTTTTAACCCTTTAAACTCTAAGGGCCTGTATGGGTCCATGTTTCAATTTCTTACTCTCAAAACTACAAATAGAGGTGGAAAGTTAAATTCCATCTACTCTCATTACAGTACACTTTTACCACTAAGAGTATTTATTGGCACAGGATTAAAGCACAGTACTCTTATTTAACTCCATGAGTTCTGTACTTTGTAATAACCACTACAGCAAAAAAAAAAGCATTTTTATTGTCATTTTTTTGTTTTCACAGCAGACATTATTATATGTAGGCATTATTAAACATTATTATATCACTCAACTTAGCTTTGCACATTTCAACTTCAACCTGAAGAGTTCATATGAGCAGTTAGATATTTTGTCAACAGCGTTCAATAATATAAAATCCTGAATATATTACATTTAGAAAAAATATTTAGGCACATGGGAAATACTCTCAGTGTCACTGAATGGCAGTGTTCTTTTTTTTTCTGTTTATGCTTTTAATAAATAAAAAAAATGCATAAAGTTACATTCTAAACATTATTTTCACTCTTATCGTCTGTTTCTCCCATCATCCCACCACTGATCCCATAAACCCACTGCCTTCTCACAAATCTAGCAATCTCTTAAAACTGTTCAGTCACTGCTCAATACTTTATTAGTCTACTCAGACTTTAGGATAACGTAGTAACACTGAGATTAATAACTGATCGTCGCATTGATTTGTCAGTTTCCTCAGACTTTAGCAGAGCTCAGTAACACTGAGATTAATAACTGATCATTAAACTGATTTATCAGTCTACTCAGACTTTAAAAGAGCTTAGTAACACTGAGATTAATAACTGACCATCACTCTGATTTATCAGTCTACTCAGACTTTAAAAGAGCTTAGTAACATTGAGATTAATAACTGACCATCACTCTGATTTATCAGTCTACTCAGACTTTAGCAGAGCTCAGTAACACTAAGATTAATAACTGATCACCATACTGATTTATAACTCTGCTCAGACTTTAGCAGAGCTCAGTAACACTAAGATTAATAACTGATCACCGTATTGACTTATCAGTCTACTCAGACTTTCTACCTAGAATTTCTCTACAGTTCACATCAAACCACTATGGATTACTTTGTTTACACCGTAATGAAAAATGTATCTAATTCTTGTTCAAGATTTCCAATTAAATAGTTGCTGTAGGGTTAAAGGGGAGAGAGTTCAGATTTAACTTAAGCCTGCAAGTTACGGGTTCCCTTCATCTGTTAGGCTTCTTTGCTAATGAACCTCTGCAATCTAAATATATTCCGATCCAACCCTTGACAAAACCCCATGCTTTTAGAGCCAGTTCAGTTGGAAAAACCCTTTCGGCGGGGCCAGTCTCCCACCTCCTCTTGTATGTGTTTAAAAAGGTCACTCTGGTCTATTCATGGCTTTGACCAGCCACAGTCCATCCTCCCCCAAGTCATAAGGAGCTAGTGATGCAGAAATAAGCGGTGAACATGAGGTGAGGATGCACGCTCCTAACTCAATTTGGGGAGTACGCACATGCTGGGCCAGTTGGCAGCTACGCCAGAGGCTTGGCCCCTGCTACACTGCTGATGTGTGCTTGGATCTTTTTCTTTAATGTACTTTATTATGCCCAGGCAGAGACTGTACATGATGAATGCATTTGCAGTCCCCAACCGGAGGCAATATTTCTGGTACTGCACCACGGCCTGACTGCAAGTGTGCTAGGTTCCTGAGTCCAAACTTTCCACCAAAGCAGCCGACCTACACAGTCATAACATGCACAACCTTCAGGCGTAATGCTATTATATACAATCACCAAATTTATGGCATTATGTTGGCACTTTGTTTGTCCACTGTAAAGGCTCCCTTCGATTTTAATCCATTCACTGCTATCATTTGGTTTGATTGGGTGTTTTTACTTATTGGCCAGGAATTTGATAATGAGATTTTTTGTTTGGTTTCTAGATTTCTCCTTGTTTTTGCAGCCATTTCATGAGTTTAAACAAATACACACTTAAATATCACAGCATTATGTTTTATGATACTGTATCAATTTTAATCAACACTGTAGTTATTTTTACCCAATAGTTTACATATAATCATTCATGGGAGACTCATTTAGAAAGACCTAATTAGCATTGTGTTTAAATCACTGACTGCTAGATGTAGTGTTGTAATTGATATTCTGGCATAAGACTCATTAATTTCTATGTAAACAAGTAGCATTACTGTGTGCACAGCTAACATTAGCATTAGCGAACCTATCCATATAGTGGTATGCTTTTTATACAATGACAGTTTGCCAAAAAGTAGACTTCAAATCACAATATCACCTTATCGCAATATGCATCACAAATGTAATGTGACCCGTGTATCATGATATGCATCTTGCCAATACCCAGCCCTAATCACGAACACTCTTGATTTTACACCAAAATTCTAATTAGCCAAACCAGGCATTTGAGTGTAACAACAGTTAATACTGGGCCTCCACAAGAATAGATTTGGAAATGATTAAACAAACATGCTGACTTTCATAACACTACTGCAATCATTAATTCAGTAATGCTGTTTGCAATGAATGGTAGTGTTTCTGCTGATTTCTACTTGCATATGCTGTATGCCAATAAAAATATATTTTTTTTAAAAATGCATTAATTGTAATATATGTCATCACTGTCCATAGTAAATCAAGGATCTGCAAAAGGGTAACTTTATAGGGTGAAAACCTAATTTAACTTTAATGCAATTCAATAGAACCAGAATTTTTTTCTAAGCTGTTTTGGACCATTTCTGTTGTTAAATTCATCATGAAATGTTCACGTACTGTAAACATGCTGTGTTCAAATGATGCATGAAATTGAAAAAAAAAAAAAAAGATTCTTTGGGCAGCAACAATATGTGTAAAAACAGAAATTTGTTTGTTACAGGTAGTAAGGAAAGTCTGCAGAGAAGAAGTGATGGCTCATTTTGTGCCTAGCCCCGTATACACATCTATGGTCAGTATTATGTTTATTATTAAACCAAACCACACTGAAGTTTTCATGGTTTCTTCTGAACGTAACCCAACTAATATACTCAATTGATCTTAACCTTTATTTCTTCATAACATAATTCTAATCCATGAGACAATTTGACAGTTTGTACTTTGAGCATTTAAGACCATAATCCACATAAAGTGAGAGTAGAATCATTCAGGAATAGATTATCAGCATACAAACAGCCATCTCTCTTTATGACATGGTTAGCCCCTTATCCCACTTCGGATCAAAACACACTAGGGAATAACAAACAAAGACAGCACAAGGTCATTTTCGAATGTAAACACGCCTGGAGAGGGGCTCGTCTGCTTGTTCTCAAAGACACACACAGTGGTGTGTGGGGGCAGTGCCAACTGTACGCTGTTTACTCACCTGATACTATGTTTATTCACAGGAACCTGCTATTTCCATTGATTTCAATCTAACATAAAGGTTAAGGACATACCCAAATAGAGTCCTTATGCTCAGAGACGTGATCAGTCCAACTCTGAGCGAGCATCCTGTTCCCTAGCATTGTAAACGTCTGTCCCTTCATGTGAAATGACCTTGGCTCAGAGAATGTGACAGCTGGGAATTTTATTTATTTATTTATTTTGTAATTCACATATTTGCAATTTGAACTCGCGTACAGGCTTGTTTGGGTGGTTTGCATATAGGGACACCATATGGAACAATCAACAGAACAGAAGTAAGGACATGCCATCCAACTGACCCCAGCAACAAATGAAAAGATCAATAGTCTGTGTTTCTTTCATAATGTTGGACTGACGGTTAAAAGGTTGTCAAATTAAACAACTTCACTTGCTCTAATCAATAAAGCACATCTCTGCGTAAGCAGATTTTGTGGTTCAGTGGCTCCTTTCTTCATCTTTGTATCTCATTAATGCATTTTTCTCCATCTCAAACGTTTAGAAGAAAAAGGAGCAGGTCACTACCTTTGCTTCTACTATCATCCTCCATTTATCCAAGTGGAAGTTTTAATAAAACTGGTCATACATGAGCATAGCTTATAATAGGCAGTTTTATTCAATATGCAAATACAGAACATCACACAGGCTTGAAAGGGAAAGGCAGGTGCTTATGTGAAAGTGTGACGTTGACAGAGCACATTCCCATGAGAAATACTAAACGTGAGCTCAGCTACACATAAGGGGGCCATCCTGTACCCAATGCAACCTGATGAGGTCCTCACAAGGCTCCCCTCTGGAACAATGCCCTTGATTGTCTGTCATTAGTCTGGAAATCCCTTCTTGTTGGGGGGTTGGGCGAGAGGGAGCTAAATTTAGCCCACAGGAAGGGGTCCCTTTGTAACTGGGGTATTATAAATAGCCTAGATTACAGGAATGACTTGAATGAAAAGATGATAAGCTGAAGTTTGAAATAGCATTATCAATTGTTGGTTTTCTTGTACTGGTGTAAAATAAAGATGATGCTACTAAAAAGTGGGCAGTGACCCATGAAATCTCAAGAACTTACCATTTGGAAGCTTGTGACTGTTCTCGATTAGCCAGGTGAAGAGGTTAGCAAAGTTGCAATTACACACCCAAGGATTGCCCTCTAACCTCACCACGCGCAGCGAAGGCAACTGGCTCAGCGCCCCCACCTGTAGGCCAGACAGGGCATTGCGCTCCAGTTCAAGTTCTCTCAGCGAGGTCAAACCCCTGAAGGCATCCTCGCTGACCATGCTCAGGTAAGGGTTGTTGCCCAAGCGCAACTTGATCAGGCTCCGGGACTCTCCAAAAGTTCCTTTGGGGATTTCGGTCAGGTTGTTGCTGCCCAGGTCCAGGAAGACCAGCCTGGAGGAGGTGCTGAGGGTCCCCGGCTCAATATGGGAGAGTGAGTTGTTTCGCAAGTCCAGATACACCAAGTCACTATACAGCACAAGGAAGTCTGAGGGTATCTGCGGGATCCAGTTGTCGGAAAGCAACAGCCGGCGAACGTCCAGCGGTATTTCGTCCGGAAGGCGAGTAAGTCCACGGCCGCTACAATCAACTGTGTGATGGTCTGGGCACAGGCAGGTGGCTGGACAGTTTTCCCCTTGAGTCAGCAAGGCAAACGAGATGAAGGCGAGGAGAGGCTGGAGCCGGTAGACACATGGCAACATGGTCAAGAGGGTACAAAAGGAGGGAAGACAGGGAAGGGAAGGGAATTAGGAAGATGAGGAATAGGGGCGGTCAAGGGGAAAAGGAGGAGGGTGAGGGTCAAAGGGTAGGAGATTAGGACAGGGGAGGGGAAGGGGAAAGGTGCAAGGAAAAAAAGGAGGCAGTCAGCGCCTGCACTGAAGCATCCTGCTGTCCCAAAGATGAAATTCTAAAGGATATCTCTCGCATGGAGGCGGGAGAGAGAGACGCGGACACGGCTTCTCTGAGAGATCATGTAGCAAGCGGCGTGTGGAGTGAATTGTAGATAGACTACTGGCTTTGAAAGAGCAAGGGGAGGAGAGATAAGCTGTGGGAGGGAGGGAGGAAGGGAGAGTGAGAGAGAGAGAGAGAGAGAAAAAGAGAGAGAGCACGAGAGGAAAAGAGAAAGGGGAGGGGACATTAACAGACCGAGGTAAACAGAACCTAGCGAGGCAGTATAAGAGGAAATTCTGGAGGCACGACAAGAGGCTTTCTTGCTCTTCTTCATTTGCCCACAGTCAACTGCATGCGACGGACGAAGGCAACCGCTTGCCTGCCTGACACAAAAGGATCCAGTCCACAGCTGCTCCAGCGTGCTGAGTGAAGAATGCAATTGTTGCGTCCCTCCATTTGTCTCAGATAGCCTGAGAGAGCGACGGGCAGCTGAGATCGCAACCGCCGGCACTTTGATACCTGGTGTTACAAAGGTCGTGACTACAAGAACAGGGGAAATTCCTCCAGTTTCACGCTGAAGTGCAAGCTGCTTGGCTGTCTTCTCCCTCTCTCTCTCTTCCTGCCATGCAAACCGAGCCTCAGCGAAGTGTTTAGAGCATCGTTCTGCAGCTCTGTTGCTATGGCAAAGAAATCCAAATATCCACACCGTAGTTGTGTGCATGCAATTTATAGTCTCCCTGTGGAGAAGTCCATCTGCATGCTGCACGCTCTCACACCGGTGTTCTTTTGTCTCACATAGCCTTCCTTGCTTATTATAAAAGGTACGTGTCTAGCATGCAGTCAACACATGATGTCACTTCCTAGTGAAAAAGGCAGTACTAATGTAACTGTGTCTTTACCCTTAATAAACCACCATTTCTGCATACCTTAGTAATATTACTCCTGACCGTGTCCTGTTCCTGATCAGCTCTTTCTCTAGGAAAAGGTCTTTAATAACACATTTAAAACACAAAATAAAAAAATATTATATTACAACACAGAACAATGGTCTATGCAATGGTAGACGGATATAATTTTGTGAAATATGGATCAAATAACATGTTTTGCTGATTAACCTACAATCATGATCACGCACCCTGAAGGAATCAACTGACATGGATGAAACTTGGTGGGAAACTTGACACTGTGAGACATTCAGCAGTGATGCCCTCCATGAGTCACCTTATTAGTGCCAGCAATACTTGCAGACGGTTGTATGACAGAGGACTACATACACACAGACCATTATGATGACTGCCCTTAACACCACGTCAACGTCGCCAAAGACTGCAATGGTGCCATGCCAGACTGACATGGGGTAACTCAGAATGGCAGCAGGTCATCTTCAGTGACGAACCCTGCTTTTGTCTTGATAGAATCCGTGTGCTGAGGCACCGTGGTCGGCGCCAAGATGAGTGCTTTGTTGTCACACGTTACATGTCCTGGTGTCACACCACCTCAACCCCTACTCCAAAATCTGCAGGAACTGTGTGAGAATATGGATTATGGGATGGATTATCAGAGGACACCATTAGGAACCTCCACAAATGTAGTATTTAAGTATGGCAACTTGGCATAAAGTGTTAACTCTTTCAATATGTTGAAGTAATTAAAAAGAACACACACAAATTAAACCATGTAGCATAACTTTTGGACAGGCCATGTTTCTTTTTTTCTCTCCACCTGTATGTTAAATTTAGCACTTAAACAGAATTGTGCATTAAACTGTGTTATAAAGAATGTGTCCTTTTTCACAAAATAAAAAAACATTATTTAAGCTGGGTGCCCAAACTTTTGCATACCGCTGTATTCCTCACAATTCCAAGACCTACAAATAAAATCCAAACTAAGAGAAGCAGAGCAACCCATCTGCATCACTACTCTTCCTCTGTTCATAGCGAGAAGTCATTGTCATAGAAGATGACATGCGTCTCTGGGAACAATTAATTCAGCTCTCTTGTCAGTTTCTTCAGTCACTCAGTCCTCCTCAGTAAAAGATAGAAAGGGAATGCCACACACAACTCCTAGACATATTCAAACTCTCAATTACGCTTTCCCTGCAGGGATCTCCAGACAGGCAAATCACATTACAGATGTAGACCAAGGTTGTGCCATCAGTCAGAGGAGGACAACTGTAGTAGATTGAATTGTGACGGAAATGCGTAATGGGTCATAATAGGGCAAAGTAGGCATGAGGAGAATGGCTAACTGTGGATATAAATGGTTCATGACCTTGACTGGCTCAGGATGACTCAGTCTGACAGGGGAATTCACTGTATGCACTAACACATGGAATGAATGCTACAAGTCATTGTTGAGTCACTGAGTACTTAAACAGTGACGCCACATCTTATCTGGTGTTTTATGATCTATAGTCCTCATTATCCACAAGCCAGTTCCTAAAGTAAATGGGAATAGCATGAATTAAGCCTGTATTATTGACTTCTTGAGCAAATCTTTACTTTATAATGGTGTCTTGTTGAAGCAGGGAAGCATGTTTTTCAGTGCTACACTGTAAATATTTCCTTTTAACTGAGAATTTAAATTTTTCAAGTTGATACAGGAAAGGAGGTTAATTAAAGGAGGAATTAAAGCTACACTCTGTAAGATTTCATTATTTCATAATTTTATGGACCAACACGATTTTTACATCCACTGTGCTTTGGACTCCCGTGATTAATCTAATGATTGCAAGTCAGGTGAAAGAGTATTCAAAGAGATCCTAATTAAAAGAATAATGTTTGTACCCAAGGTGTAATTGGATCATCTACTATCATCATCATCATATCTTCAGCATTACTACCTCTTTTAATTTTAATTGACAAGATTCCCAATAGTGTCCTGGGATAATCAGCCCCATGCAGCTTGATGGATTGAGTCTTGCCTTTTTTGTACCAAATTGTGGAGAGTAGTATCAACACAAGTATCTATAAGTATGTATATCAGATTATCAGATGCAGGGGTAAAATATGCAATGTTGTTCTGAAAAAAAAAACTGTCAATCAAACAAACAAACAAACAAAGGAAATGAATTAATAAATCAATACATACATACATACATACATACACAAACACATACATACATACACACACACACATACATACATACACACATTTGAGCTGTTGCTATGGTGAAAATATAGAGAGAGCTCAGAGGTATCATTATTATTAATAATAATAATAATAATAATAATAATAATAATAATAATAATAATAATAATGCAATTTTGCAGCTTGGCAGCTAAAAATATACAGCCTTCTGACAGATATGTGGTCCATACGCATATGCAAATAAGTATAGCCTGGTTATTCTACAGTGATTGAGGAGTCTGCAGATAAGGAAGTCATAACTGTATCTGGAGCACTACTTCTGCCTTTCATAATAGGCTAGCCTCTCCAAGGTACCATCCTCTGTTGATGTTCCATAGTTAACCGAGCATGTGTAAAATTAAGTCTCCTGCACGTTCATCCCAGCAGACTTTAGCCTGGTCCAGGAACAGAAACCTTTGAAGGATCCTTTAAATTAGCTTTGGAATGAGGCCATATTACCATAAGACTTCCACTTTGATCAGTTACAAACCCAGAAAACAAACAACTGCAAAAACCTGCAGCACCAGGACACATGAATAATTAGACTACTTTAACATGGGAAAAAAAGAGCACTTGTGATTTATACCTGGACCCGAAGCGGGAGAGATGAAGCAAGACCTTTAATTACTTGGTGCAGTTCCCAAATATCATTAGACTTAATTAATTATTACCGTTTCTTTGCTTATTATGCTCTTGTTTACTTGAGTAACTGAAGAAGGCTTCTTTTTTGCTAGCTAAGGAACTAAGCTTGTTCAGGGAGACCAGATGGCCTTAAAAGTTGCCAGACTGAGGACAGGCAATCTTTAATCTTGAGCACTATAATGACACCAAAAATGAGGATGTATTGTGTTTTGCTGTAACAATCACGCCACAAGACTAGCTTCTAACCAAGGCTGACAATTAATTGAACCCTTTGCAATCAAGGCTCCAAGGAGCCGATTTGTTGTGGACAGGCATTGATTGCCCTGTATAAGCCCACTGTTAGTCTGCTCAGGTGTGAGGAAGTGTAGACTGCAAAACGACCTTGCCTGTGCTCCTGCATTGATGGCGTTTCATTGTCAGTCCATCATAGAGAATAACAATCAAAATGTCAGTTAACAATTGCTCTAAACTTTTGTTCGTTGGGACTCCAGTGCGGTATTTCTGTTTGCATTGTTTTTCATGTTAAAGAGGATGAAATATTCAGAATTTGTGCTGTTTATATTTTCATACATATCGATTGAAATACATGTACACTCACTGTCAAAAGAATAGCTGCACCCGGAAAGAAGTGTCGTACTGCAATGCTATTTGGAAGGAAGTTAAAGGTTACTAGGAAAAATAAAACCTACTTTAGCAACGTACAGGGTTGGAACGATATAGTTGCGGTGGACTTGTTTTTCCCAAACTATAGTTGGAACTACTGAGATAACTATGTTGGTAACTTACATAATCTGAACCATCGTTAAGCAACACAGGTGTTTCCCAAAACCATACCTCAGTGGAAAGTTTTTTTAAAAACGTATTGTCTATTAATGTTATATTTATAATCTATTATTATTATTATTATTATTATTATTATTATATTGCATTTAATTGTTGATTGCCTTATTATTGGTAGTGCTGGTGGAAATTGTATGATTACAACATGAATAAACAGTAGCCTAAATAATTATTAATCACCCTAATTACATGATATTGATTCTCATATGGTGGCATTATATTAGAAGGTTTGTGAGGTTTTCTGAGTTTCCCGTTATGAAAGACTGAACACATTTGTAAACATGGTAGTTCAAACTACGGTGGTCAAACTCACATGCTTCAAACTATTGTGGTACAACAAGGTATGACAGCGAGCAGTACTACTTCAGATGTTCGTTAGTTTAGTAATGCATTGTATCATGTTAGTTCAAAGCTAGGCTCCTGTGTTGTTTAAGAAAGGAACCCTTGCCCTCTTATGTATGTATATTATAGATGTAATATTGTTAATGCTTTGTCCTGGCTGGAAAGAACATATGTGCTTATCCATGAGCTTCTTGAAAATGGGGTCTGTCATGACACCTCTATATTCAATTTCAGTAGGGCTTACCAAAGAATTACTAGTGAGAAAGATTTTATTGGGCATTACGTGTGCTATTGGTGGGTGCCACAACACCCGAAAAAACAGATGCTGTCCTTGAAAAGTCTATGCTTTAAACACCAGCTGTTTGTGTCTCCACCCTACCCATTCCTTTCTGTGCCAATGCAGAAAAAAAAAGGAAAGCGGTATGGCTTGCAGCTTCCAAAAGGATACATGTTTCCTGATTAACATAGGATGCAGGAAATAAAGCAAATTGGATATTCAGCCATGACAAGAGTAAACCCCATTAAAGGGTATAACTTTTTCAGTAAATTTGCTAATATTGGCTTGCATTTAAACATTGTTAACAAATAAGGCTGAAATAATTCAAAAGGTGACACTGAAAATCAACATTTTAAAATCCTTTCTATAATTAAAATAAAAAAAGAAATGCAATATTCTTATCTGAACAAAACTACATATTCTCCTACATACATCACTTCTTCAAATGCGTCAGCCTGATATCAGGTGCACCAGATGAGGTGCTAATGATCAAAACACCCATAGAGAATATCTTGGAGGAATCTGTCCTATTTAAACCTCAGATATATGCTCTGGTTTGCTCTTTCTTACTGGAAGTTGGGTTTCCCATATGTCTAAACTAAACAAGCTCTCTGAGGCCATCAGAGTGAATACTATGACTATTTGGAGGGGTTTGAAAGAAGCCATAAAAAAAACTCCCAAGTGCTAGCATTTGCCATTAGATCTAAATGATAGCCAAGAGGGAATGTGTACTGTCTAAAAGAACATCCAGGAAAGAATTAGGTTTGTTCATCTATATCTAGCAAACAACCTGGACTTCTGGTACTATGTGCTAGGGATAGGGAAATTAAAGCTAGAGTTGATTGTTCATTGTACACAAAGCCTTAGTCGGCAAAAAAAACTTTAGACTGCAATTGTAAAACATGGAGGTGGGAATGGTATGGCTTGGGGCTTTTTGGGGGGATGGGGATACTGTGGAAAGGTCTATTCAAAGCCCAGATCCAAATCCCATTGACGTGTTGTGGAGGAAGATTTGAAAACAATCTATACATGCCCCTCAAGTATTGCACAGCTGAAATAATTCTTCATGAAGTAGTGGGCAAACATTTCTCCCAGACAGTTATTGGAAATACCTACATACAGATTTTACTTGCAAAGGGGCAATACCAAATACCGAAGCCAACAGAAACCCATGGTCTCTACCATTCCAACTCCCCTTTAACATTTTACACATCAACTTTAAAAAGAATCTAATGTTGTACTCCTCTATGCCTTGCTTCTTGCATAGCTGTTCACTGCCTACACCTTCTGAAAAGACAAACTAGTCACCTTTATGAACATAGCTGAACTCAGCACACACTTTCAAGTTATGAATTCAATTATCAGTTTCAAATTTTTCACCTGAAATTTATTAAAGCATACATAAAAAAGGCCTTGAAGCAAAAAATACTTTTTGCAGTATCATAAATATTACTTCCTGAAACTCTGAACCACAAAAACTATATTTCCTATGTTTACATAAGGCTAAAACATCTACAGTAACTCAGCTGTTCATACTGCAATGCGAAAGGGCAAACTGTACCAACAATGCCCAGCAGGACTTGATGAGCAAGTGGGTATGGGTCAGGGTGGGCTGGCGGGTTGCTGAGAGAACGGAAGCTAAAAGCTCCCTAGATGCAATTAAATCCCAGTACATCAATAAGTAATGAATGTCAAGAGCAGCATGTTGTTTGGCTTGGCAGGGTGCTGATGGCCCATGGCTCTGGGTGGCCAGAGTTGGATGCAGGAAGGCATACAGAGAAACACGGGTTGCACTTTAGCAGCCTGATCTGAGAACAGTTTTGCAGGGTTTTAGAATGGCAGTGAAGAGACTTTGAGGGGGAAACCCTGGTCTCAGAGCAGGCTACAAAGGGATAACTCATGGAAAAAATCGGTAAATGTCACCTCCCTTTGAGCCCAACTTGGAATGTGGTGGTCATTCAAGACGCTGGAGCAGTTGTTGAGTTCATAAGCTATGGGCAGAACTGTGGGGGGATTTTGGCAGGGAGTCAGAGAAGGGCTTTAAGAAGCACTACAGTCAGCAGATGATGTGCTATGGAACAGGCATATCTGATTCTAAGCAGTGGGAACAAAGAATAAAGTTTGGAGACAGATGTTTCCAGGTTGTGTTGGGTCTGCTTCAGATACATGGTCTTGGGAAACTGTTTCTGAATTACACAGGGGAAATTATCACAAGGGAAAAAACGTAAGATACTTCAGGAAATTCTCTTTCAAGACATAAGGTGAGACAGTCTTATTCCAGTGTACATTTTATTCCAACAGGCAGCACAGTATGGGTAGAAATTCAGACCCTGGTTCAATACCTGTGTCCATTTCTCAGAGTTTTTACTCTACTGTAAAATATACAGAGGCTTCGACCCTTGCTCTCTCAAGAGGCCACCCAGCTGCTTGTCCAGTTTCTGATCCTGGTTCAGAATGCAGCAGCTCGGTTTATCTTCCAGGTTCATCCACATCACTCCACTGCTGCGCTCCCTTCACAGGCTTCCTGTAGCTGCTCGCATCAGATTTAAAACTCTGATGCTTGCCTACAAAGCCAAGAATGGACCAGCCCCTCCCTACCTTATGGCAATGGTCAAGAGTCGATCTGTACCTCGAGCCCTTTGAGCCTCGAGTACAGCTTGACTTGATCCGCCATCTCCAGCATGGAAGACAAGCGTCCAGACTCTCTTTAAAAAGCAGTTAGGTGAGTGAGCATATGTTTTGGCACTTCCCTTTCTTCTGTCTAGGTATGACACTGGTTTGGGGTTGCTAGGTAGTGCACTTATGCTTTATATATAACGCTGTATTCTTCTTTTTAAGTCGCTCTGGATAAGAGCGTCTGCTAAATGCCCTAAATGTAAATTTCGTTTTATGTGAGAGTCACAGACAGTTGGTATTTTAGAACCAGTGCCTTCATACCAGCTCGGCATTAGGATTTGTTTATCTATATGAAGTTACAGTCGCACCTGTGAAGTGCACCACTGACAGGAGAGGGTTTCAGCGCATGGGTTGCCATTGCCACGCTCTAGTGAATAGTCCACCATTTTTAATCTTCACCAATAATTATCATGCTTAGTAACCCAAAATAGAAGCAACTGAACTGAGCATGGGTTTGGTAGGTATGATGTCATAATAATAGCGGAGCCCTTCTGGGTGCTATACAGAACCATTTTCTTAAGTTTCCATATACTGTAGATTCATATTCACAAGTAGGTGTTGCACAACTTTGTTTTTAAGTTGACAGGTATGAAAATAGAAGTATGGAGTATGGTATGGTATGAAGTATAGCCAATGTCAAGTATCTGCTGATGATGTCATGAATAAAATTACAGGAGAGGGGGATCCATTGTAACAAGCAAACTTTAAAACTCCACATGAGTAGAGTGTGATGTGCTATTGCATTGCTACCAGGCTTCTCACCTGTTGTCCTCTTTGTAGTGTCCATATTGTTACTGTCTTAATAGCATGATCAGCGAGAAGTGGGCATCAACCTTAAAGCATTATAAGTGAGCAGTAGAAGTCAGAAAAACCCATATACACAACATATTCTCCATCGGTCTGAAGATTAAGAAATAAAAACATAACATGAAAAGATAAAAGCTGCAAAAATATACAATATGTGAAAAGAAGTAAAAGGCTGTAGTCATATTCTACACCGGAAAACCATGAGCTATACAAAAATAGTTAGCCCTGGTTGTCAGAGCAGCTCACAGATTAGACTTAGGCTATGTATCATCGACTTATAAGCTGTCTAGTTACAGGCACGCCCCTTCTCCCATAAACTGTCTATTACAATATCAAAATTATTATTTAAATGCTGTAACATTTCCTAAAAAGTACACTTAGACGACCAAACTATACTGCGTGTAGTGAACTTCTAATTTACCAGCTTTTTGTTCAAAATTTTTGTAACTTCACCACCTATAGGGTGTAAAGAGAAAATAGATCGGAAGCTAACTTTAGGTTCTTGGTTGTAATTCTGGCAGAATTTTTGAAAAGACAAATCTAAAGATCCCATATAGAGTATTATCTACAGAACTATCTGTAAATATGTGCCACGCTATGACAAGCTTGCACAATGCAGCACCACACTGGGACACTGTACAGAGGACCTAGGAGCAGCAGCCACTTTGCTGAAGCAGTCAAACACGCTGCATTACCCTCAGAGTTTAAATAATATAATATAAATAATATTTTTGTGTTTTCTGCCTTCTTCACACTACACCTTTACACTACACCTTTGCATTTAGCTGCATTTTCATTTATTCATATCAGGCAAGTGAGCCCACACGTTTGAGCCTCATACCCTTTCAACCATGACCAAAGAGCACAAAATGAAGCTCTGCATTCAGCCTGGTTAAGGTAGGCAGAGGCACGTGAACACTTTTACCACATGGAGAAAAGCACTCAACGCTTATGATTCAATCTAGCACCAATAATCAACAACGCCATTCCAACTCCGGAATGTTCGATCTGGTCGGGAATGGTGTGCTTGCATACAGCTGTTTGATCCTATTTGCGGTTTTTAGAAAATTGTATTCCCCCCACCCCAATTTAAGAATGCATGTATTTCTACTGCAGCCCTATGAAGTAACATTGCATAAATACCAATAAATAAATACCAGCTTCATTTTTGTCCAGGAGCTTTTTAGTACACTAAACAGTAAACCTGCCACATAAAAAAATTTTACGTTATTTTCATTTATGTTAACTCATGTGTTCTCACCTATGATGCCTTCTACAAGGACAAAAATCCAATTCTCCTCTGGTTTTATCATCATACACTTTTCTATTATACAAACAGGCTACCAGGCATATATACTGTTAGGTATTGGGTTCTTTTACAGCACTACAGCTGTAGAGAGTTCGATCAGAACAAGATTCTGGTCAAATGGGTTTATACAGTGGCTGCTGGAGGGACCGAGGCCAACAACTGGGGAGTTGAAAACTGGCCAGGTAAGCTGAACTGCAATCCTGCCTCACTGGGTGATTCTCATTATACAGAGAAAGAAATTCAATAAGACATGAAATACAGTAACAAGCTACTGTGCAATTTCAAACACTTCTGCATTTTACCTATTCACATCTGTATATATCCATCCTATCTGCCTTACATCTGCAATATATCCCAGCAATTTACTGGGTCAATAAATGATTTCTGTAGACTAGCCTATAAGCTGGCACTCTCAGTCTGTCTCTCACCAAATGCTGAGTAAGAACACTGACAGCACCGCATTTAAAAATGAAAGACAATGATTTAGCAGGTTCTGAGAAGTGCGAGCTTCTCCCTAGTGGCCCAGCCAGTCACCACAGAAACCCCGCAAGGCAATTTTCACACAGGTTTAGGCTTGCTTGTAGAACAAAGCCACTACTCAAACTATGAACAATAGAAAAATATCAGCTTTATCACCAGATCTGCAGCAGTTCAGCAGCTTATTTTAGCCCTGCAATGGTGTTAAGTCAGTCAGTCCTCTTTTTGTATCAGCTGAATATGCTGTCAGAGTTTGAAATGATGAAGCTGGAATGGAAAGGAATCATTTTCAGACTTATGACCACACATTGTCAAATGTTATGGTGAAATGTACAATCATTGCTTCTTTAGTGTATCACTGGAACTACAAGGCAAGAGCAGCTAACAAACACTAGTGGTCAATAGTCACCCAAATCTTTTCTGTAAATACATCCCTATAACATATCCCATATCAGGTCTTCATTATGGTCACGAAGACTTGTTAATATGGGATTTGCATGAAAATGTACATAACTTTAAAATGTAATCATTTGTTTTTACAGTTGGGTAAAGTGGAAGTGTTGGTTTATTTGTATAGGCTTCATGAAGATGGAGATGAGGCAGGAACAAAGGTCACATGCTTTCGCTCTATCTGATCATTACAAAGCATCTACGATTGCCGTCTCATCCCACAAAATCGCAACGGTACTACATACATACATACATGGTCAAATTAGTTCACTTCCAGAGGGTTAAATACAGTAGATATTACTTAATACAGTATGCAAATTGATACACAGCAATCAATGCTACAGTCATAAGCAAATGTTTAAACTGGGAAGAAAAAAAAAAGTTTTGTTAACATTGTGTAAAATGTGTTAACACATTTTCATCTTGACATAAACTGTTTATATAAAAAACTATTTGTATAAAGTTAAAATCATAGTACAATATATTAATATTAAAACTATGGCACATAATATTATTGGCACTAAATGTGTAGAAAAATGATGAAAATGTAAAAAGAATTGCAGATCATGCCTTTGGTAAGCAGGGCCTTCATGACTAGGGTTGAAAAACACAGTCCTAGGACAGTGTATGGCCTATACACGATATGATATTGCAATTGAACCAAATCATGCTGAACGCTGAGGTTTTAAACAACTGCTGCACCAAATACTAGAGCTATGATGTTAATGTAGGTAACTGAAGCTGTTCAGTAGTATCAGCTGGTGTGCTTAATCAGTACTAATTCCACTCCTGCTGAGATTACAGAATTAGCAGTAGGAGTAATTATGGGTTGTTGTTGTTGCATTACATTGTATGCTGAGGATGTGCTCCCTCTTACATGCTCTACCTAAAGTATGTCACATCTCAGCAGGGGAAGAACTGGTGTAAATCATACTGTTCCCAATCAGGTCCCTGTGAGAGGGGGAAGAGGTGTGAACAACACATGGCGTGCCGCGAGACACAACTGAAACGGTGCGTCTGTTATAATATTAGCTTGTCCATATATAAACTGCCTTTAATTCTGTTTATTGTAACTGTGTATGACTAATCACAGCCAGCTGGCTAACACAGACATGTTTACCTTTGGGCTAATTCATGTACATTGTTTCTGATATTAATAAAAACACATAAATAATTGAGTAAGCTTGAGGGACTGCTATTTCTCATCTCATACCCCTGGTGGCTCTTTCATGGCCACTCGTGTCTGTGTGTTAAAGGTTAGTGGTTTAAAGGTCTGGATCCCAAAACAAAAGTTCTGGGACTGTGTTGCGATAGATCAAAGAAAGTGGTTCAGAGGCATGGAATAACTTTAATTCCAATGCACATGTTAAGAATTTTGGATCCCAAATTTCCAAAACAGGATGTGAAAAAACCACGGGAGATTCCAAAGGGCTGTCTTAATTGTTGAAAATTATAGAACAAAGAAGAATTTTCTTTGGAATTTTATTATTGTCTTTTTGGAATCTCATATAACTGCAAACCATCATTCCAGTGCACCAATGTTTCAAATGTTTGGACACCCCAAAAAAAATCTACAGGAAAATTGAAATCCCAAACGCTAAAAGAAGTAACTGTTCATGGAAATTGGGGTCAATCTGGGATAGGATCATGTTAGCCTTGCTCTCTGAGAAGACTGGTTCACACTTGTGCTACTAGGGGAGCTGTTTTTGGGTGTGTGACAGCCAGGCGATGAGAGGGCCATCAAAGTGAAGTCTACATTTCCCCAGCATTTGCACTTGGCAGCTTTGATGGCAGTTTTTTTTTCTGCATAAGCTCAGGGGAATTTAAAACCAGATTTTCTGCAAGAACAACCAAAACTGGCTTGGACTGTGCAGTGCTGCTATGTGATCAGCCCCTGTTAGTTTGAGCAAACACTGAGGATTTGTTTAAATGTGACAGTAATTGAATTACTGCTTTTAGTGAATCAAACAGCTGACAGCTGTATTAGCTCCATAATTGCCCACCATGCAATAACTTGTTATTAGGAACAGCAAAACATTTTTTCCCTCCAATCAAGCACAATTAGCCTGTCACTGAATGCATAATAGTGATATATAGAGCACTCTGTATTAGTTATTTCAAAAGAAGCATACCCACGCTTAAAAGGCACGGTTAATTGAACATAACTATACACACTGTAAAAAGTGCAATGGAAAATTATTTAAATTGGTTACAAGCAACTGAACTTTTACTCAACTCAAAAAAATAATTTGACAAGAATCATTGATTCAAAGTCATTTTTTAGGTTGAACAAACCTAATAAAATCGCTTGTTCAAATAAACTAAAATTGCAAATTGAAGTAATTTTTTAAGTTGGGCCAACAAACATTTTTACAATTTATATCATGGCATTTATGTCCAATCATAGGCATAGGAACCATGTGGTATGCTACTGGAAATAGTTGTATTTGTCCCACCCAAAAAAGATATCACAGAGTGAGAGATTTGGAACGTGTGATTTGGCAGCAAGTGGCATCGAGTCTTCTTTTGGTCTTTGTCAAGGCTGGTGTTGAGGTACCTGTTCAATCAGCAGCGTTACTTGCCTTGACTTTCAGCTCATCGAAGCTAGAAATTAGCTTTCATTAGCATTGGGGTCAGTTTTAAGCGCAATGGCTCGATTGTAATTAGGGCTTATTGGCTAATTATAGCTATGAAATCAATAATGGTTTGTTATGGTAACATACTAGAAGAGTTTCGGTAGCCAACACTAACATTAACTATACTCAAAGTACCAGAAAGCACTCTGAAACTCTGGGGTCAGTTTATAGCTAGCTAATATAGCTAGCTGCTATTTTCAGAAGATGGGGTGGCCTTAAATTTATAACTGTAAAAAAATTGTTACAGGTCAATAAAGTATATAAAAAATATACCTATTATTTTTACCTGCTGATGTTTCACTTTCACTTTATTTCTGCTCTCTAGATGACCATTCCTGTCACTGTGGCGTTTAGTAATAATATTTTATTAATATTACAGTTTATTGATAGTCTTTACTACCTCATAAATCTATTAGTGCAGTACTACATGTGCTGCGCTTATTAATGTATAGCCCACACTCATTTATGCATATAGACATACCTCTCTTGTTTTATTTTTTTATCTACTAATATGTTTATTAGTGCCGTATGCACCAAGGCTGCTCCTGCATATATCTAGTACATTTCATACTTCTCTATGTATGTGCCAAATGTACACTTTATAACCTGTGGTTAATAGGTCTTCTGTAAGCCCTGCTTTATTTACCCTATTTAACGTTTATGTATACATCTTGGTACATACCTGTAATATCCACATCGATCCTGCTTCCTTTTATTGTCTGTTGTTAATAGCTCTTTTGTACCTGTGAATCTATTTGTTCTAATAATGTAAGTCTTTCCTTGGGCAATATGTGTAGTACTGTGACACTGCAATCTCCTTCAGGATCAATAAAGTGTTATCCTATCTTGTAGGTAGCTCAGGCTAGCAAGACGAACTGGACCTACAATACCAGTGAGGACATTGTACAAAACCCATCTCTGCTTTATGATATACAGCGTATCTTTGGGCATAGTAAGACACCTCGTTAATTCCAGTTTTCTAAGGGAGATATGTAATAATGCAGCCACACTCCCTTCAGGCTAGTTCTAAATAGATACAATTTCAAGTTCACATAATATTAATCAGTGTTTATATCACCATTCATCTCACACAAGTCACTGAAATCCATGTTTGTCAGAAAATGAAGTCTGGGCTTTGTTCCACCTTGGGGAGGGGTAGGTCAAAAAACAGCTGTTTTGGTATTTGTTCTTAAATTAGTCTGACACTGAAGTGACAAGTCATGAAAAACAGAATACACTTTTCTTAACAGGGGTCGAGTCAGTGTGTGGATCGAGACTGCGGTGCTGAAAGGCCTACACATACTTGGAAAAAAACTGGGACGAGGGTCAGGGATGCCTGTTTCTCTCTAATGACCATTTCAAAGCAAAGTGACAGCAGAGAAAGCGTTGTGCTTAAAGGGGGAAAGTGACAGTGGCAGGTGATGGCACTGTCAGGGATAGGGGCTATTACTGCATCACTTTCACCATACTGCCCTGCTGTAAGTCCATACCAGTGTTCTTTAGTGTTGAGCTCCCCCGCCCCCGAGGTACTGCTACTGAACCAGATTGTGGCAGACACTGCATCTGTTAAAGGAAAAATACATCTTGTTTCCAATACTACCTCGTATGTAGCTGATGAGAAAAGACAGACATTATCTTCTTAGACAATATATATGATCTCCAAAGTTCACTTCTATAATTTGCACTGGAGCTACAAGATACAATACTAACAAGTATTAACAATTAGAATATAATTACTAAGTACTCAGTAAAGAAGCATAAAAAGATTAGGAATATTATTATATGTATTATTAATATAGTAAACATTAAATTAATGCTGTGCGCATGTTGTACAAAGCAAAAAAACTTTGCAACTAATATATATATATATATATATATATATATATATATATATATATATATATATATATATATATATATAACATATATATATATATATATAAATATATAGGGAATTACAGTATGTTGAGGAGGCAAGTGTGCAGTTAAGCATGTGGTTGTCAGGTGAACAGCCAAAACAGCTTACAATACAGGTGTGTAGTATATAGATAAACAAAGTATATATAAATAAATTAAATATAAGTCAATAAAATATAATAAATACAAGTAACTCAAATATCACTTCTTTCTGTCTGATTTTGTATGTGCCTAAAAACCTTTTGGGAATTGTGTTTATATTTTGTACACTCATTCAAAAAGCCTAACACTGATACGATTGCTAAGCCCAACATTGTTCATATCAGTGGTGAATGTTTATAAACTTCAGAGCACATTTGTATATATCTAGAATTCTATGCCTACATCACATTAAATAAAGTAATAATGCTGTATATTCATAACCAATAGCATTACTACAGAATTTTGTCTGCTTCTCCAGCTACGTAATTCTATGGAATTCCTTTAAAGTGCATTTTCCTTCCTTCACAGTTAAAGAGTGTTGGGTAGGATATCTGAGCTAGCTGAGGGAAGCTCAATCAAACACAATCTAGTGGAATCTTGTTTTGTTACGAGCTTGCTTGATGGATGAAAGCTATTCAATTAAACCAAATGCCTTTTTAAAGCTCCATAATTCACAAGAAAAGAGATTTGGCTTGTTTGCCTATATGATATGGTAAAAGATTAGTCTGTCAGACCTGGGCAGCTGTTTACAACTATATTTATATTACTATAAAACACAAAAACTGATGTTCTTGGTCGTATCTCCTTTACCGTCTCCTTTACCATCTGTAAATGAGTATATTCTTTTTTAAAATTAAAAAAGGATTCCAGCTGCATACAGAGTACTAAAATGAACAGCAGATTTGCTCTAGGCTGTCTGATTTGTTGCGTCAGCAGCTTGTTCGAGTAACTGTGGATAAAGTTGGAAGTTACATGATAACTTTTCAGAAGGACGTGTTGTGTTGATGACAAACTTGTTTTCAGTCAGACGGTGTTAATGAGTGCACCACTTGCCCATTACAAAGTGTTACCCTCTGTTCACACTAGCAGGTGACAAGGAGCTTTGCCTCTTGGGGGTTTGCTCGAGGTGCATACAGGGTCCAGGAAAGCTAGATGGGATTAAAAACACCTATTATTATAGATGAGGGAATTTGTACAGAAACTGCTTGCATCTGTAATTAACTTTATTGGCCAGTTAGCATGCTGGCTAACATAACTAGCAATAAAGTGACTTGACTCCCCAGAGACAAAATCTGTCACTTTCTTTATATGTATATTTACAAAGATGTGTCATAAAACGGGAAAAGTAGTAACAGCTACATCTTTCCTGCGCTTGTCTTTCCTGTTTACCACCAAAATGATGGTAGAAAGTTTAAAGAGAAGGACCTGGGAACTGTGGTCCCCTGTGTCTGCGATTGGCTGAAGAATTTGTTGGAGTCAATCGTTTACAATGTTGCTTCAATGCATCATAATTCATTTGCATAAAATTGAGAACATTTCAACTTGACTTGTTGCACTTTCGCCATGTCTCTGGCCGCTAAATAATGGCTAACATGTGCTGTCCCTCATAGAAAATGACTGTTTGCTTGTGTGAACATAAGATGAGACAGGTTTAGAAAGTTCACTCTCAACATAACTCTAAATTTCTAAATCCAGTCTCTCTCTACATGCCTGTTCTCCTTTAAATACTAGAACTTGCTTCACTTGTACATTCAGAGCCACAGCATGTCACCACAGCCTATTAGAATTTCCCTGGAGCCTGCATGTCTACACTCTGTATGCTGAAAAAGACCAAATACTCTCTCAGCTCCAACGTGACAATGGCAAGCACTAATGAGACAGAAAGAAGCAAATCTGAAGAGTCACCGCTGTTTTTAAAACCCGCTGTGTGGAAACATGTTGGATTCAGCGTTCAATATGATGACAAGGCTAGGAAGACTGTAAACAAAGTACCTTCTGCAAATACTGCTTTGCCACTGTTGGCTACTCGAGTGGGAACACTTCTTATATGATCTCTCTCTTACCTTGCAGGAGGAGTTGGAGCAAGTAGTAGTTCAGTTCAAAATACAACAATCCCTCGCTACTGCCTTCCAACAACAACTGGCAACAAATGCAGAAAACTATAAAGAAAAATACAGTAATTGAAAGATTTGCAGCCCTAATTTGTGGCCACTGACTCATCACCTGTTAAATAAAACTGAACCATGTTACAGTTTCTCCTCCCACACACATTACTGCAGCAAAGTAATTATCACACTCTATGTAACATCAACAAACTGAAAAAGAAATGACACAGGCATCCTATCTATTTGTCTCCACTCATAGTTGGACCTCCAGAGCGTCTGAAAGCCACTCCACTATGACAGTGCTAAACCGGGAGATGAAAAACTAAAAGCTTTTCTACTTACTAGAGTCATATAACCGCACCCTTAGCCTTACAATCAAGTAGACTCGCCAGGAACCCTCTCTGTTGTAGCTCCAATTTAATGTAATTTATCTGCTAAGCAGTTTGTGTGAGATCTGCTCTATTTTAGCCTTCATTAGTGATGCAGGAAAGATATGACGCTTAAAGGCAACTGATAAAAAGAGGTGCACAAAAATGGACTGGCTATACTGCATAACTGTACAACCATAGTGGCTGTGTAGTGTAGTCCACAGAGCCGATAAGCTGGGTGTTCCTAATAAAAGTAGCCAAATGAGTAGAAGTTCAAGGTGGGTGTTTCTAATAATGGCCAATTAGATGCACACTGTTGTTCTTATATGTAATCTTTGCCTACCCAACTAAGCACCTACAGGATACAAGCCAAGAAGCTCCTTAAAAATGTTTAAACTTTTCTCCCCTTGATTTCATATTAGTAGAGACAAAACTCATCCTGCTCAGCAATGCTGCCATTTTTATGAATGGAATAGTTTTATCTGTGTAGAAGTCAAATAAAAAAAAAAGTGAATGTTTTACTGCACTGTTATTTTAGCTGGAAGGCCATACATACGCACCCTTAGAATTCTGCCTGTCGAATTTTGCCTAATTTGGCTGTTTAGGATTTAAATGTGTTTCTTTTTTTCATATAGACTTTTTTTAGCAATCAAAGCCATGGGTTTTAAGGATGGGTTTGACTACATTAACAAATCCAAACCCGAAAGAGTCATGGGAACATATTTTTTAACATTTAAAATGGTGCTGCCAATGATGCAAGATTTGGATTGGACTATTTGAAGTCCTGACATACAATGTTGGGCTACCTCATGGATTTGAAGAATGATAGGACAGATAGCACACATGTACTTCCACATATACATGTTCCCATAGCCTATATGTTTTAGTTAACTTCAAAGATTAAAAACAAACAGTAAATTGGTAAACATCTAAAACAAAGATTTGTGGCATTGGCCAGTAGGAATTAACTGACATGTCATATTGAGCAGAGAAGCCAACTTCTTTATTTCTATTAAATAGAAACACTCAGAACTAAACCTAAATTCAATTATTTCAATGTATTTGGTTTTAATATACAAACAGCAGACCTGAAAATGTTAAATGCATAGCATCATCTGCTTTGGAACAAAAAACTTCTTTTATTAGGCTACTGTGTGTCTCTTTAAATATAATAAGTAAATCTTTAGTGTAAACAAATAAGGCCTAAGGGCCTACTGGCTGTTCCTTGACTTGTTAATAGATTTATTAGGGCTATACAATATAGCGTTTTAGCATATCATCAAGATGTGTGCAATAGTTGGGTTGAAAATTAAACAATATGTAAAAATAGGCAAAATTAAATTCTACAACTTCTTTATTGGTTTCCTCTGATTTAATGCTTCTCCGATGCACAAGGTAGAGTAGTCATTGTGCTCACCTGCTTTTGTGTTGAAACTGATTATAAAGCATTAAAGATCCATAAAATAAAAAAATAAAAACTCCTGAGTGTTAAAACACTATTTCCTGGCTTTTTATATTCATTTCGACATATTTTTAAACCAACTACTCTACAATGAATAATGAATTTCTAAATAATGCTGTTCAAGTCACCTCATAAAAAACCCTGAATATTTATTTGTATTGCAATATATATTGCAGAAAACAATATTGCAATGTTAGCTTTTTTTTTCCCAGTATTGTGCAAACTTAAGACTTATTGCCTGCTCTATGTACACAATAATTAATCTGCACTGATAATTAGAGAATGGCCACCCAGTGTAATGGTGGCAGGCCAGACACAGGGATGGGATCTATAGTAGGATTTATTAGCCAACTCAATGCAGTAGAAAACAGAAATAGTCCAAAGAAAGTAACACCCAGAAGAGGTCCAAAAACCAAAGCCAAAGTCTCAAAATTCAAACACTCAGAAGATCTCCAAAAATACAAAGCTAAGGTCCAGAAGAGCACACGTATTTGAAGGCACACCAAACAAACACCTAGGCCAGGGAAGGCCAATTTAAAGCGGAGGATAATTATTACCGATGAGCAGCAGGTGAGAGGGGACAGGTGTGGGAGGGGCTAGGTGAGAGGGAGCAGGCGCGAACATCCTTCAGAACTCTGGTGGTCGGCGTGAGAAGTGTCCCAGGAGTGCCCCTCCTGGGACGGCCTGACACCCAGCTATTCAGCTAACATTATGGTTGCATTAAACAATGTTAGGGTGCTTCAAAAGTTTTAAATAATGCCATAATTTAAACCCCTTCGGAGACATGGTTATAGCTAGCCTGTGTTACTGAGCTGTGATAGTCTATGCCTGTTGACACGTTGTCGTTGCCTTGCAGAAATACAGAAGAAAAGTGCATAGCAGTACGAAACTAGAGACTAAGAAACCTACTATCATAGTTTCCACACCAAAAAAATTAAACCGAAAGGTGAAAAACAATCATACCTGCTACTTTCATAGCCCTGTAGCAGGAGGTTCAGCCATATTTACAAAGGGCTAGCATAGCAAGTGGTTTTCATTCCCACAAAGCTTAAACCTGAACAGTACCTGAACTCATGAATGCTTTGGGGGCTAAATCTTTACAGCAACTTCCATAATAACACAGGTCTAAAAGGCGGTCAGTTACACCATGTTTAGTGTCTTACATCATGCACTCAGAGTGTTGTGCTCATTCTCCCACTCTAATGCCAAACTCTCTTTTTATTCATGCATTTACTGATATGGTTGCCTCTCATTTCATCTTTCTGTATTCATTGCTAAGGTCTCTGGGCAAAACATCACAGCATGCTTGATTCAACCGAGTGCTAAAAAGGCAAAGTGAACCTCTTGCTCTTGTGTCATTTTCCAAATGCATGGTCATGAGTTTGTGTCATGCTGCTGAGGAGGTCATAAGGATGGCTGGAGAGACAGCCTGAAAGAATTACATCATTAGCATGCAGCCACCAACTATGTGGGCAGAGGGCAGACCAGGCAGGAACATCAGAGTTCGGTCTGAACAGAAAAAAGAGAGAGAGAGAGAGAAAGAAAGAAAGAAAGAAAGAAAGAAAGAGAGAGAGATAGAGAGAGAGAGATAGAGATAGAGAGAGAGAGAGAAATTTTTTTTTTTTTTTTTCTTTGGACAGCAACTACATCACAAATGACTTCAAACATAGAGAGCACATAATTCCATAGCTCCACAGCCCACTACTGTCAGCCTTTATACCCCTGTAGGTGATGCTTAGTACTAAGCAGTGCTCATGTGTAGGTAGTCTAGTGCAGCCTATTCTATCAGCAATGCATTTCTATAGTTTATATTTAATGTGTGGAACTGAATGCCTGTGTCAGCAATAGGCACATGGGGTGTATGTATATCTTTGGACATGTAGTGTAAAGTTTTCTTTACAGGTTTTCAGACTCTTGGCCTACATGTGCTGTAAGGCTGCCCAACAATACGATTTGTTTGGGCTCCACAGCTTCAGCAGTAATCAACAGCAAACATTCACTGTTGCGCCCTAGAGCAATGATGGCCTTTTAGAGAATTTCCATCCCTCTGATAGAACTAAGTTACAATTAATAAGTTAAACTGATCATTTCTTCTTATGCATTGTCCATCATACACCAACTGGGGCCGTTAGCTGTTAGTGGCTAGCTTGGTAATAATAGTGCAGAGGTTCACCAGCACTTCTAAGCAGAAGAATAACTAACAAACTGTACTATGGCATCTCTGAGCTAAGCTATATCTAGTTCAGAATTGTTTATGTTGGATTTGTTGTAGGTTTATTTGTACAGTCATATTTTTGCTGAAAACCTAAAACGCTTCAAACTGAAAAAGAAATAGCACAGGCACCCTATCTAGTTGTCTCCACTCCCAGTTGGACCTCCAGAGCATCTGACAGCAGATGGAGCGACAGGTTTTCCAGAGTAGACCGGAGGGCTGTGGTTTTAGCGGTGGACAGTGCTGGACAGGCTGCCTTTAACTTTTTTCGCTTTTCTTTCAGGGCTTTGAGAGACTTTTTCACTGATGCTGGCATGGTGACTGGCTTAGAGTAAATATTCTGTTAATTCCACAGAAAAAGTACATTTGAACAAAGTTGAGGGGGCATGGTTATGTTGTGCAGTGCTGATGTAGGCATCCCTCTCACTAGCTACAACATTTAAGATTAACTTTGTGGATTTTAGGAAGAAATGAACTGTGTACACTCATCATTAAAAAATAAAAATCATCACATACAGAAGAAAGTGCTATTCACAAAAAAAGGTTACCAGGGAAAATAATTGATGATTAATTTAGACTGATATGGGTAATATTTACTGAGCTACACATACAGAAGTAGTGTCTCTCAGTATGGTGCCATGTTTGCTAACACAACATGCCCAGACATGCCCAGACAGGTTCCTAAAGGTGTCCTGCAATAATCAATCCCATGCAACTTAAATATTCTCATGCAGTTTCTGCAGTAGGGGTGGAGGTGGAGTGATTAGGACTTCTGGACATGTGATGTATGATAAACTGTTCATCTTGAAGCTGACAACAGTGCCTCCACACATGGATTTGTTGGTCGTCTCCAGTAGGAGGTCAAAAGCAGGTCTTGTCACTGAAGATGACCTACTGCCATGCTGAGCCACTCCAAGACATTCTGGCACGACACCTTTGGGGATGCTGACGTTGGGCAGTCATTGTAACAATCTGCATGCATGTAGTCCTGCCTCGTGCAGCTGTCAGCCAACGGTGCTGCCACTAACAGGAAAACTCATTCACTCACTGCTCGATGAAAGTCCGCAATCATGGCTGTTGGGTCAGTCAGGTATAGTGACTGTGATCCTTGCTTACAGCACATGCGCAGTGAGCGTGAAACTTGAATTATTCACACGTCTCACAATGTCCAATCTACCCACCAAGTTTCATTCCTGTCGAGTGATTCTTTTTGGGTGCAACTACACTGCTTTAAAAAATTTAAGTATAGCATCAACTCAGTTCAACTACTGGGATATTGATCGGGTTAGTTAAGTAGCAGGGGGGTTATCGATCAGTTATAGCTGCTTCGGTGTTAAGAAAATTAAAAACAGGTGCACTAGAGGAACAACAACGAGACACCCCCCAGAACAAGAATGGTTTAGAAGGTGGAGTTCATTGACATTTTGTCCCCCCTCATATTTTCTGACTGGTTTTGCAGTTGGCTTGGGTCAGTGTCACTACTAGTACCACAGTACCTGGACCCTACAGAGGTTGCACAGGTACTCCAACTCCAGCAGGATGAAATCAGAACATCAATACATGCCATTGCCAGAGGGTTTGCACACCACAGTGGTTGAGATTCCAAGACACAGGCAGTTACTCTAGGAAAGCTGGGCAAGGCTGTGGATGCTCCTTAACCTCTCAGCAGGACTGGTATCTGCTCATTTGTGCAAGGAGAAACAGGATACCAGAGCACTACCAGACCCCTACAAAATGAAATCCAGCAGGCCCCTGCTGTAAATGTGTCTGATCCAACAATCAGAAACAGGCTTCATGAGGGTGAAGCCCTCACACCCAGCACGATAGAGCTTTTGCCATAGAACACCAGAATTGGCAGATCTGCCACTGGCGCCCTGTGCTTTTCACAGATGAGAGCAGGTTTCACCTAAGCACATGTGACAGACGTGACAGGTTCTGGAGACGCCGTGGAGAATGTTATGCCGCCTGCAACATCATTCAGCATGACTGGTTTGGTAGTGGGTCACTGATGGTCTGGGGTGGCATATCCCTGGAAGGACGCACAGACCTCTACAGGCTAGACAATGGCACCCTGACTGCTATTAGGTTATCAAAGTGTTCCTTTAATTTTTTTGAGCAGTGTATTCGTGCAGCTATTGTTCTGACAGTGAGTGTAAATAGACTTCTACAACATAGCTGTGGGAAACAGCAGGTGGTTAATAAAGCACCATTACTCCATCACAAATTACCATCACTTATATCAAGTATATACCAAGTATATCAATAATATATGATTGTTACAAGCTGTCATTCATGCATTAGTTATGTTTTAATTTCATTTTCTTTCTACCTGTAAGGCCCCTCCACAAATAGCCACTCCCCTACAGCACTATGCACTACTGTATATAACTAAACATGCAGCTGTTCTGAAATCAGCCAGTGATTTGCAATATCTGGACAGTTGCCACGGAGACCCCTCCTGTGTGTGTGATGTGTGACGTCAAAGCCGGTTAGATTTTTTGTATGCCTCCCCTTCCTCTTCTATGTTGTCAAATTGCTTTCTCAGTACGGCTGCGTGACAGGTAGATAAGTCAGTCACGTCTTGCAGAAAGGACACATACCGGGCTCCATTTGCGTCATATCACACAACGTCCTCACGTCAGAGGAGTCAAAGCAGGAGACTTTTTTGAGCGGCACCAACGATGGCTCCCCTGTTTGCAGCTAGTCAGCAAGTGTAAGGACATTTTATCGGTAGGGGTGACAGTAAGGAATGACACACTTGAGGGATAATGTGATGACATTTGAGCAGCGTGGGATATGTCAGCATCCCTCACACGGGCCAGGAACTGTGTTACTCCCAGCAGGTGATGGAGAAATCCATCCAGCATGACATTCACACAAGCTCACCAATTCGCCACATCACTTTAGGTGAAAACAATGAACCAATAGTTGCACCGAGAAGAAATCAGCTGTCAGGAATAAAACTTGGTGGGTATGTTTCGCATTGTGTGACATGCAAATACAGCATCAGTTCGTCTTGGGAATGACATATACTGCGTCCTGCACAGTGGTCAGAGGGAATTTAAGCCATTCTTCTTGCAGGATGGTGGCCAGGTCACTATGTGATGCTGGTGGAGGTTTGTCCTTCTTGGTGGTATGCTGACATTACCCTGGATACCGTGGCTCTTGATACATCACAAAGACTTGCTGTCTTGGTACACAATTCAGCAAGACAGCACCAACAATTTTGAACTCTGAACTCTGGTAAGTGTCACCCATAATGTCATTGCAATATTTTGAGCAGAAACTGTGCTCTTACCCCTCAAACTGAGGCTTCACACCACACCTCTGCTCTTACTGGTGCAATGTGCAATTAATGAAGATTGGCCACCAGGCTGGTCCAATTTAGCCATGAGACCTCCCACACAAAAATGACAGGTGTTTCAGTTTCAGTTTCATTGTCCAACCCCTGTATGTGTACATCCCGGGGTCCCCATCGACCAGCTTGCGAACCATGTGTGTAGAAGGCAGAGGTGGCCACAAATTCAACAACAAGTGGTCAAATATCTTACTGGGCTCTAACCTCACTCCACGACTCAATCTGTCTTCCAAATGAATGTAAAGTTAACCTACATTTTGATGAAGTAATGCTATTGTTGACCTACCAAGCTCCTAACTGTGTTAGGCAAGACCACTGTGGCATGTAAATGAAGAATTAACTGCCAAAACAGTCCAGAGATAAGATTAATATCAGTTCAGAAGCTACAATGTAGCCAAGCTGGATTCTTAGCTAGCAGGATGCACACAATACTGAAATACATCAGTCTTAATGTATCACTGATGTTTGGGACCCAATTAACAGGTTTAATGGAGCTATCTCTATCACTAGTGGAGTGATGGAGCTCTATCCAGTACCTTTGGGATTAGCTGTAGGAGAGTTTGTGATAAAGGGCCTTACATCACTAAACACAGTGCTAAATTGCAAACGGAGTGGTGCAAGGTGCCACCACTAATGTCTAAAAAATTGTGAATGTGTTCTGTGGGGTGTGCACCTTGTGTCTACTGAATAGTTTGGTGGAGAAGGAATAATACCATGTTGTTTTACAGCCCCTTAGTTCCAGTGAGGGGTAATGTTAATGCTCTGGAATATGTCTTTCCTGTTCCCCACACACAAAGCAAGGTCCATAACGGCATGGTAGACAGAGTTTGGTGTAAAGAACTTGACTCGCCCACACCGGGCCCTGACCGCAACCCCACCAAACACCTTTGGGATGAACTACAACAGAGACTGTGAGCTAGGACCTCTCATCCATCATCATTGTCTGACCTTACAAATGCTTTGTTGAATGGATAGGCAAAAATTGTCACAGACACACTACAAAATCTAGAAGTCTCCCCAGCGAAGTAGGCGCTGTTATAATTCCAGAGGAGGACCATGAATGCATATAGATTCAGAAATTCAATGTAGCATACCTTTGCTTTTATTTTAAGGGTCTGCATTACAACAAACCCTGTACCACTTTAGACAAGTGCACCATGCTCTGGCAAACATATACCTTTCATTAAAACTAATCATGTTTAAAAGTGCATGACAGAATCATATTGAATAAATAAATACCTATACTTGCCATAAGGCCCCATTCATCTAGCCCCCTGACATCCAACCCTAGTATGTGTTTATCCCATTTGCAAAACAGCAACACATCAGGGAAACATTGAAAAAAGTTGAGAATGATGCTTACTCTGCTTCTTGTAGCTGATTTCCCTCCAAAACTGTGCTACTTCCTGATAGTCATGTGACTAGAGGAAGAGTCAAGGGGTGTGTCCAGAGTGATTTATTTTTTTTTTGGATTTTTATTACTTATTTGTACTTATTTCAGAATACATATTTTACATTGGGACATGGATTGGTACATGGGAACACAATTCATTTCTTCTTTTTTTTCTTTTTTTTTACACAGATCAGAATGCTAGGAATGACAGTAGTACTACCCTTGATATAGGATGAAATATTTAGAACGTAGGTGTCTACAAATAGATATAGCCAGAACATTAAAACCACCACAATGTGTTTACACACTTATTCATAATCCGCTTCACTTACCACATAGTTGCACCTTGTAGTTCTGTTAGACTGCAGTCTGTAATTGTAGAACTACAGAGTGCTCCTATAGAGTAAGTGGAGTAGATAAAATGAATAAAGACTGTAGATACGCTGAGTTTTGAGAGCTGTCCAATAAAGATATGCACAGGAATGGATGTGTACATACTACACTGTTGAAATTCAGAAACCCTGAGTAAATCCAGAAAACTGGAGCTTAAACAGTCCAAACTTGGTATACCTCCTTCTATCTACACTCATTGTTCATTTTAATCAGCCCCACAGTTTTACAGTTGCAGACAGTAGTCCATCGGTTCCTGTGTCGTTAGCCCCTTTTACACTGTTCTGCAATGCTCAGGACCTCCCCAGACCAGGTATTATTTGGATGGTGGATCTTTCTCAGCGCTGTAGTGACACGGACACACAAAGTGGGAGTACTGAATGTACATCCATTTTAGTCCATTTCAAAATCTTTACTGACACCTAGTGGTAAGAGGATGCAAGTGCAGGCAAACATTTTCACCAGAGATGGATACATAAAAAAAGGCATTTTCAACAGCTGTAACATGTAAACAGTACCCTTAATATATAATTTATGTTGTTGTCATGGCATCCATTTGACAGAATTCCCGATTTTGGAACAGTCAGACTCTGATGCTGCAGAGCAGAAGGTCCTCCGGTGATTGAGCAGCAAGTGCATGCTTGTATACAGCTCTGACTGTAACACGGTAACACTGCTGGTACCACAAAATACACAAACACGCCACAACCACACACATCGCTGAGAATGACCAACCACCCAAACAGTACCTGCTCTGTGGGGTGCTGTAAAGGTCCTGACCAAGAATAATGTCAGGAATAAAAATCACACAGTAGGTGGCATAGAATGGAAGACTGTATTTACACTGGCATAGTACAATAAGGAAAGTTTGCTACATGGAACTGACATACCATGAATCTCAGACACTGTTGTTCCATCTTCAGATAGAAATTCTACATTTACAGAAAAGAAAATGGTAAAACAGGCCAATTCGAAATCCTAAACGATCATGTAAAAGTTAGGCTCATTAGTGTTTATGCCCCCAGATATTACAAATAACAGCAATGAAAAAGATTTTCACACTGCAGTCTCTATTGAGAGGGTGGATGTGGAGAAGGTTAAGACCTACAGGTATCTTGGACTTCTTACACTCTCTGGATGATATTCCAGTTTAAATGTTAAATGTGAACTGGTCAGACCAAAGAGATGGTGGTGGACCCGCAGGGCAAGACCACTCACACAGCCAGTCTCTATTGAGAGGGTAGATGTGGAGAAGGTTAAGACCTACAGGTATCTTGGACTGCACCTGGATGATAAGTTGGACTGGTCAACACAGACATTCCGTGTAGAAAGGGGCAGAGCCGGCTCTACTTTCTGAGGAGCCTGGGGTCCTTTAACATCTGTAGGAAGCCCCTGCAGTTGTTCTATCAGACTGTGGTGTCCAGCTGTCTCTTCTATGCTGTGGTGTGCTGGGGAGAGACAAGAAGAGAGACTGCACAAGTTCAGGTGAGCAGGGTCATTTGTCGGTGTGGAGCTGGACTCTGTGGTGAAGGCGGCAGAGAGGAGGACACTGAACAAACCGCTGTCTATTATGGATGATGAAGGGCACCCCTTGTACACCATGATCATGGACAAAAGGGGCAAGTTCAGTGGCAGGCTGCTGTCATAGAGCTGCTCCACAGCTCTCCACAAAGGAGATCCTTTGTCCCGAGAGTCATCAGGCTCTTCAACTCTTCTCAGCGGGCCTGGAAGAGGGAAGAGGACAGATGAGGGCTAAATTCTCTTGTTAAATCAGAGGTTTACTTATTTGCACCACTACACTACACTGTATATACTGTACATCCAAGCTCCTGGACACTCCACTTTACATAAATACCAATATATGCATGTTTTATTTATTTATTTATTTTTTTAATTAAGTCATTATCTGCTGATATCTGTGCCCCTTGCACATTTATGCACATTCATGCACAGTTCCACCTTTAATAGCATTACAAGTCTAAGAGCAACCTGCAACCATGCTGTGTATTTTATAAACTTTTTGATGGTAGAAACTGAGCATCTTAAACTGATCAGTTTCATAGTATGTTCATAGTAAGTGGAAGGGTTGACACCACATCAGAAACATATTGCATTATGCAAGTGAAGGTATATCCAGCTAGTTTTATTCTCCTTACTGAGCCCATGTGAACATGACCCAATCATGCTAGAAAAGCAAGCATAGAGCAACCTAACTGGTCACCAGCAAAACCAGCCTGGCTTGTGTTTTGGATACTGGCATCCCAATCCACAGCTAAACAAGTAAATACACTGGTCACCATGGACATGTTAACCAGCATGATGGCTGCAATTGAACTGATGAACTAAACTTCCCACCACAACATACACTGGTGTTTGGTTAAATTAACACTCTGCAGTCCTAATGCAATGACTGCCTGACACTGGTCCTGGCTAGACCTACATAACTTGTTTTTAATCCAGGGGAGAACTACATCCTACTGTAGATTACACAACAGCAGTATCTTACAATATCACATGTAGTTTGTCTTATTTTTAAACATCCTTGGTAGCGAGCATTAGGAAGTTCTTGGCTTAGTCTGCTACAAAAGGCTACAGTAAGCACAAGGTAGGTTTTCCACCATGCTACACTAATAAATGCATGTTCTGCAGTACTTAACGCACAGTGAAGCCACTCTGTCATGCAAGTGGTGGCATAGTGGTATAGCAGTGACCTCGATAGTGCATTCTGGTGCCACTGTTACTCAATATAGTGTTACTCAATATAGTGCATGACAATAAAGTCATGCTAGCGATATCAAAATTACCACTATTTTGGCTAAGCCTACCATTGCACAAAACTGCCTCATGCAAAAAAATGATGACAACGCACACTTTAGCTACATGCCAAAAATGTCCTAGTTTTTCCTGACCATCTACACCCCACAAAGAGTTTTGCAGAAGCTCAGTTTTTTTAGTGAAGTAAAACACTGCTTGCATGTTTTAAAATTATCCATGTACATGTAGACAAGCCTTCGTTTATCATCTACAGCCTAAATCACTTGGCACACCATACGAAAGGTCAGCAAAGTGGTGAAAGTTGGTTGAACTATTACACTGTACAAAGTCCAGAACAGTTTATTTGGGGGAAAAAACAATATATATATATATATATATATATGTTTTGTTTTTTGTTTTTTTATTAAAGCAAAAGCCTTTTGTAAGTACCTCTCCTGGGCAAATATTTATCAATATTTTACTAAATGTAAAATAAAACATGAGAGACATGAAATTCTCCAAAAGTGATGGGAATATATGAATCTTACTTCAGTTTAAAGTTGGAAGGAAGAAATCAGGAGACTTCTAAAATGCAGAATCCTGTGCAATGACATCCTGTGCTGATTGGTAACCCCCAAATAGCTCATTATCTTAATTAACAGGTGACGTGAATGCGTCATCCGAGCAGTCAGTGGCCAGTGGCAGTGCTTTCTGTGTTATAAAAGGAACATGTGCCTGCCTCAAAATGTGGTGCATACCTTTTCTTTTGTTGTTGGGTCCTGCAGTAAAAGGCAGGAGTGCTTCTGAGGCATTGCTTTGGCAATGGCAGAAACAATCTGGAAACCTATATGGTATGTTTATTTCACCTACTGGCTTCACAAGAGAACAATTTGGGTTTGTGTTTGAATTACTTATCTCTATCCTTTTTCAACAGGATTTTGTTACTGGTGCTGAATTATGCAAGGCATGGTGATGCTGGAAGTGGTAAGTTTTCACACCCTATTAGCAAACTGAAATGTTTAAGTAAACTTTACCCTCCTTATATGGCTTACTCTTAGTTTACAGATATGATTCCAGAATATCTAGTGCTCAGGATGGAGGTACTGTTCAAGCAAGCCTTGATCCTGGATTTGCATCAAGTAGTCAAGGCCTGTTACAAATTGGTGGCTTGGATCCTAGTGTAACAGGCATTGGCACATCCTTACAGCAAGCCTCAGCTCAGCCTGTGCAGAGCAGTTCTCCATTTAACCAGCAAGGAGACTTGGTGCAAACTGACCTTGATATTCAAAATGGTGTAATCACTGCAGAGGAAATAGGATCAAGTGGCTCACAGGCATATTCTTACACCTCAGGCTTTAAACCCTCTAGCAGTTCTCAGCCTGTCCAGTCTGCTTACTGGCAGGTAGTCTCAGCCCAGCCTGTGCAGAGCAGCTCTCCATCCAGCTCTGTGTCTCAGAATGTTGGCTTTGATTCTAGTGCACCAGGAATGGGATCAAGTGGATCAAGTGCAGATGTCTACAATTTTAGGTTCAAGCCTTCTACTAGTACCTCCAAGCCTGTCCGAAGCTCTAGCTATCAGGTGGCTTCAGGCCTACCTGTCCTCACAGCTTCCCAGCAAGTCTCTTTAGCTCAGCCTTTACTAGGGAGCTCTCAATTTGGCCTGTATTCCCAGGATGCTGGCCTTGGTTCTAGTACAACAGGGACAAGTGGTTCAAGTGCACACAGCTCTTGGGCTTATGCTTCAGGTTATAAACCCAGTGCTAGCACTTCTAAACCTGCCCAAAGCACTTCTGTACAACAAGCTGTAGTCCAGCCTGTTCAAAGTGCCTTCCAGCAGGGGACATCAGCCCAGCCTGTGCAGAGTAGCTCTCCATCTAGCTTTGTCTCAAATGTTGGCCTTGATTCTAGTTCTGCAGTTGGAGCAGGATCAAGAGCCTCCTTCTACCCATCAAGCTTTAGGCCCTCTACTAGCACTTCTAGGCCTGTACAAAGCACCTACCAGCAGGTAGCTTCAGCTGTACCTGCCCAAAGCAGCTATCAGTTGGGCTTAGATTCCCAAAATGTTGGCCTTGATTCTGGTACAGTGGGAACAAGTGGCTCAATTGCATACAGCTCTCAGGAATATTCTTATACTTCAGGCTATAGACCAGCCCAAAGCACCTCTGTACAGCAAACCGTGGCCCAGCCTGTCCAAACCACTTACCAGCAGGTAGCTTCAGCCCAGCCTGTGCAGAGTAGTTCTCCATCAAGCTTTGTTTCCCAAGCTGTTGGTCTTGATTCTAGTGCAATGGGACCAAGCCGTTCTGGGGCATATTCTTACACCTCAGGCTTTAAGCCTTCCACTAGCACCAGGCCTGTCCAAAGCACCTACCAGCAGATGGCATTATCCCAACCACAGACAGGTTCTCTATCTGATGTGCAGTCTGGTATGACTAGAATGGGATCAAGTGATTCAAGGGCCTACAGCTCTCAGCAAGTGTTCTCTACCCCAAGCTATAAGCCCTCTTCTAGCACCCTCCAACAAGTAGCCACAAGCCAGCCTGTCCAAGCTACTTACCAGCAAACTTTGTCAGCTCAGCCCTTACAGAGCAGCTATCAGTCTGGCCTTAATTCCCAAGATGCTAGCCTTGATACAGTGGGAACTAGTACAGTGGGAACAAGTGGGTCAAGTGTATATGGTTATCAGACATATTATACTTCAGGCTATAAACCCACCACTATCACTGCCGAACCTGGTGCAACAGGCGTGGGACCAAGTGGCTCTAGTGCACCTATCTACTCAAGCCCTAGGCCTTCTACTAGCACCTCTAGACCTGTCCAAACAACCTACCAGCAGGTAACTTCAGCTTTACCTGCACAGAGCAGCTCTCAGTCTGGCTTGTATTCCCAAGGTGCTGGCTTTGGTTCTAGTGCAGTGGGAACAAGTGGTTCACGTTTGTATGACTCTCTGACATATACATCAGGCTATAAACCCACCTCTGTCACATCTGAACCTGCTGAAACAGGAGCAGGATCCAGTGGATCTGTCTACTCCTCAAGCCTTAGGCCCTCTACTAGCACTTACCAGCAGGTAGCTTTGCCTGTACCTGCACAGAGCAGCTCTCAGTCTGGTTTATATTCACAAAATATGGGTCTTGGTTCCAGTGCAGTGGGAACAAGTGGCTCAATTGCATACAGCTCTCAGGAATATTCTTATACTTCAGGCTATAGACCTGCCCAAAGCATGTCTGTACAACAGGCCTCAGCCCAGCCTGCCCAGAGCAGTTTCCAGCAGGTAGCTTCAGCCCAGCCTGCCCAGAGCAGTTTCCAGCAGGTAGCTTCAGCCCAGCCTGCCCAGAGCAGTTTCCAGCAGGTAGCTTCAGCCCAGCCTGCCCAGAGCAGTTCTCCATCTAGCTTTGTTTCCCAAGCTGTTGGCCTTGATTCCAGTGCAATGGGAGCAAGCGGTTCAAGGGCATATTTTTACACCTCAGGCTTTAAGCCTTCTATTAGCACCAGGCCTGTCCAAAGCACCTATCAGCAGATGGCATTATCCCAACCATTACAGACGGGTTCTCCATCTAGTATGACTGGAATGGGATCAAGTGATTCAAGAGCCTTCAGCTCTCAGCAAACGTCTTCTACCCCAAGCTATAAACCCTCCACTAGCACCTTCCAACAAGTAGCCTCAAGCCAGCCTGTTCAAGCTACTTACCAGCAAGCATTGTTAGCTCAGCCCTTACAGAGCAGCTATCAGTCTGGCCTTTTCCCCCAAGATGCTAGTCTTGATTCTAGTACAGTGGGACCAAGTGGTTCAAGCATGTACAGCTCTCGGGTATATTATACTTCAGGGTATAAGCCTGCTGCTATCACTTCAGAACCTGGTGCAACAGGAATGGGATCGAGTGGCTCAAGTCCATCTGTCTACTCCTCAAGCTTTAGGCCCTATATTAGCACTAGACCTGCCCAAGGCAGTTTCCAGCAGGCAGCTTCAGCCCAGCCTGCCCAAGGCAGTTTCCAGCAGGCAGCTTCAGCCCAGCCTGCCCAAGGCAGTTTCCAGCAGGCAGCTTCAGCCCAGCCTGCCCAAGGCAGTTTCCAGCAGGCAGCTTCAGCCCAGCCTGCCCAAGGCAGTTTCCAGCAGGCAGCTTCAGCCCAGCCTGCCCAAGGCAGTTCTCAGTCTGGCTTGTATTCCCAAGATGCTAGCTTTGGTTCTAGTGCAGTAGGAACAAGTGGTTCACTGACTTATGCATCAGGCTATAAACCTACCTCTGTCACATCTAAACCTGCTGAAACAGGAGTGGGATCCAGTGCATCTGTCTACTCCTCAAGCCTTAGGCCCTCTACTAGCACTTACCAGCAGGTAGCTTTGCCTGTACCTGCACAGAGCAGCTCTCAGTCTGGTTTATATTCACAAAATATGGGTCTTGGTTCTAGTGCAGTGCAAACAAGTGGTTCACGTGTGTACAGCTCTCAAGAATATTCTTATACTTCAGGCTATAGACCTGCCCAAAGCATGTCTGTACAACAGGCTTTAGCCCAGCCTGCCCAGAGCAGTTTCCAGCAGCTAGCTTCAGCCCAGCCTGCCCAAAGCAGTTTCCAGCAACTAGCTTCAGCCCAGCCTGCCCAAAGCAGTTTCCAGCAACTAGCTTCAGCCCAGCCTGTGCAGAGTAGTTCATCTAGATTTGTCTCCCAAAATGTTGGTTTTGATCCTAGTGCTGCAGGAGGAACAGGCTCAAGGGTCTCCTACACCTCAAGCTTTAAACCCTCTACTAGCACTTCAAAACCTGCCCAAAGCTCCTACCAACTGGTTGCTTCAAGCCAGCCTGTCCAATCTACTTACCAGCAAGCATCTTCAGCTCAACCCTTACAGAGCAGTTATCAGTCTGGCCTGTATTCTCAAGATGCTGGCCTTGATTCTAGTGCAGGTACAGGAACAAGTGGTTCAGGGACACCTTTCTACACAGCAAGCTTTAAGCCCTCTACCAGCATTTCTAAGCCGGTCTCAAGCACCTACCAGCAAGTAACTTCATCCCAGCCAGCACAGAGCAGTTCTCCATCTGGTGTTTATCCCCAAAATGTTGGTTTTGATCCTAGTGTGACTGGAATGGGATCAGGAGGCTCAATGGCCTACAGTGCTTGGGGATCCTCCTATACATCGAGTTATAAGCCCTCTGCAGATGTTTCTAGACCTGTCCAAAGCTCTTCCCAACAGGTCATCTCTGCTCAGCCTGTTCAGAGCAGTAACCAAGCTGTGCCTGACTTCCAAAGCAGCTATGGCATTGGTCCAAGTGGTGTGACTGCCAGTGGCTCAAGCAACTATGCACAGGCAACAGTTGACAAGCCAGTCCAAAGCAGCTATTCAGACTCCCAGAATGTGTACCAGTCTACCCAAAGCGGACAACCTGTACAGATCAGCTACAGTTCTGATTGGGTGGCTTTGCCTGCCCAAGGTGTTGCTCCCAGACCTGACTTGGCTCAAGCATCCCCTTCATCATATGCTCAGGCTGCAAGTTCCCAAGACAACTCTGAACCCGATTTTGCTAGCTCTGGAAGAGTAACTACCGCATGGACACGAAAGATGTTGCAGTAGCTGATGACTGCAGCTCCATGGTAAGTCTTTTCTTGATTTGTTGAAACAAATGTCTTAATTTATCAATGCACTCTGAAGATTTCAAATTCTTGTATTTCTGCTTGCAGGGTGGATTGCATTCCAGCAGCTGGACTGCAATTTGATTTCAAAATAAATATTTTGCAACTATTTTTGGGATGTCTGTGTTCTTGCACGAGTATCCAAGTTTTTCTTGTGTGGGCTGCTGAAGGTATTCTGAAGCCAAAGGGTTTAAGGGGAAGCATTAAAGAGGGTGGGTTTTTTTTTTTTTTTTTTTTTTTTTTTTTTTTTTTTTTTTTGATTAGCTTAGTTGTGTTGACCCTTTTGAAGAAGTGTCTTTGTGAATTTTTAGATGCTCAATATTTTATATATTTAAAAAAAAAAAGGCAAATATTCAAGTAAACAATTTGCTTTTCTTTTATAAAGCATGCATTGACTACAAACATTAGTAAATGCACATCCACTCTTGCAGTATTAATTATAATTTCAAATAACCTGTGGTGTGCAGACCTGGCCTGGAAGATAAGTCCCCCTACACACTATGATATTTATATAGAAAAATTGTATAGGGTATCTGAGTATGGCAAGGCCTGCTAGGCTTTATATGGTTTGTTGGAGTAGTCTGGCCTAAATTGAAAAAGGAGTCTACCTAGATTGGCTCCTTGTATGGCATTCTTAGTGTGTAGCAATTAAGGGTATTGAAAAATCAGATAACAGACTAGCCAGTGTTGATGCTTTGAGAGGAGAAGACTTGATGAACGCTGGGGTCAAAAGCAGCATCTATGACCCAGACAGACTAGGTGCAGTCAAGGTAACAGCAATAGGGCTATGGAGCAGGTGAGAATGAGTTGGAGGTGGCAGCTGAGAAGTAGGAAACCTTGAATGATTGGTGTGGGTGGTGAGATGTGGAGTAAAGAGGACAAAAACATTGGGAACAACATGGGGATGAAATGGGGTGAAATGAGAAATGATACAGAGGGGGGAAAGAAAGAGTGATGAGGTAAAAAAAGAGGGGAAGATGAAAGTTTAGTCCAGCTGTTACTCTGCATAGATTTTAGCCCCCTTTCCCCTGTTCTTTAATAGTCAGGACCACCGCAGAGCCAGTATTATGTGGGTGGTGGATCATACTCAACAATGCCACATTGTGGTGACGTTTTAGTTTATGTTGTGCTGGTGTGGGTGGACACAGCAGTGCTGCTGGAGTGTTTAAACAGTGTGTCCAATCACTAACTCTATAAGACACTCCTACCTCGCTGGTCCACCTTGTCGATGTAAAATCAGAGATGATAGCTCATCTGCTGCTGCAGAGTTAAAGGGCCAAGTGCAGGCAAAGGAATTCAGTAGAGTTGAGGTACATGGCTAGCAGCAAACAAGTCTCACAACTGACTGAAAAAAACGTAATTCACAGTTTCATTTATGGTGTTATATCATATGAGGGTGGGGTTTCAGGCATGGTCCTTCAATTTTAATTATCCAAGCTAAGAAAAATTATTTCTGTGCAAAGGAGTGTCCACCACTCTCTCTGGTCAGTATTTTGGGCTTTATAGCTTTACACACTTCTACATGCACATAAAGCTCTAAAACATTAAGGGCTTATGCATGTCCAGATACATAACCTCAGAACATGTAAAAAGTCTCTTGTACATTGTACATGGTTGGTGTGGCGCAACAGATAACACCACTTGTCATTTGTCACACCATGTGGGAGATTGGGGTTTATGGCTGGGTAACTATGCTGTGCTACACCAATAAGAGTCCTTGGACAAGACTCATAACACTGCATTGGCCTACCTGTAATATGATTAACCTTGCATGTTGCTCTGGATATGAGCATCAGCTAAATGTAATGTTAATGTAAATAAGAGTAAAAGCAAAACAGAATGCAATCACCTCAAGCATTAGGTCAGCCAAAGTTTTCCTCTCTTGCATTCTGTTGGAGGACACATGAACTAAGAATCTGTTTAGGTGTAAATGCATTTGTTTATCCTGAAAGGGAAAAGAAGAGAAAATAATAATAAAAAAAAACAGTTGCATCTTATTCAAGTGAGCATAAACAAAAGAGTCACATTTACAGCACATCACTTGAGATTTGAGTTTTTAATCCAGCTGTGGAGTTTAATCCAGTAAATGGAGTTGGCTTGCTCTGATACTGTATGGGGTATCTAGATGATCAGCAATTTGTGTAAACTTCTGCTTTAAAAAAAATACAAATTGAAATAACTGATAACCATCATAAAATACACAAGCTAAAACTTGTGCAAGACAATACCCTGTTTTTTATTACATTTTAATGAATAAAAACCTCACATTCAGCTTTAATGTTAAGTGATCATCTATTAGAAGAAGTTTGCAAGAGAAGGCCCTGTGCACTGAGCACAATGGAGGGAGGAGACCTTATTGGTAACAGCCAATTGCTCATTACCTTAATTAACAGGTGAAGGGAATGTCATCCAAGCGACCAGTGGTGAGAGGCGGTGCAATTTGGGGATATAAAAGGAACATGTGCCTGCCCAGGTATGTGGTACACAACTTTTCTTTTGTTGCTGGGAACTGCAGTAAAGGGCAAGTGTGCTGCTGAAGTGCTGATCTGGTTATGGCAGAAACAATTTGGAAACCTATATGGTATGTTTATTTCAGGTACTGTCTTCACTTTTTTTTTTAAAAAAAGATTATTAACTATATACTTGTTTAACAGGATTTTATTGGTGCTGAGTTTTGCAAGACATAGTGATGCTGGCAGTGGTAAGTTTTCACTCCCTATTAGCAAGCTGAAGTGTTTTATTGAACTACACCTTACTTATATGGCTTATTCTTAGTTTACAGATATGATTCCAGAAAATCTAGTGCTCAGGATGGAGGTGCTGTTCAGGCAAACCTTGATCCTGGATTTGCATCAAGTAGTCGAGGCTCGTTACAATTTGGTGGCTTGGATTCTAGTGTAACAGGCATCGGATTAAGCAACTCCAATGTATATGGCTCTCAGGACTCTAGTTATACATCAAGCTTTCAGCCACTAACTAGTGTTTCCACATCTTCTGCAAGTGCCTCCTTACAGCAAACCTCAGTCCAAAGCTTCAACCAGCAGGTAGATTCAGTGCAACCTGGCCTTGAAATTCAAAATGGTGGTGCTTCTACTGCAGGGGGAATGGGAGCAAGTGGATCACAGGCATATTCTTACACCTCAGGCTTTAAACCCTCTAGCAATACTCGGCCTGTCCAGTCTGCTTATTGGGTGGTAGTCTCATCCCAGCCTTCTCCATCCAGCTCTGTTTCTCAAAGTGGTGGCTTTGAATCTAGTGTGACAGGAATGGGATCAAGTGGCTTGAGTGCAGATGTTTACTCTTCTAGGTTTAAGCCTTCTTCTAGCACATCCAAGCCTGTCCAAAGTGTTTACTCTCAGCCAGCTTCAGGCCAAACTGTTTCCCCACAAGTCTTATCAGCTCAGCCTTTACTGGGGAGCTCTCAATCTGGCCTGTATTCCCAGGATGCTGCCCTTGGGACAAGTGGTTCAAGTGCATACAGCTCTTGGGCTTATGCTTCAGGTTATAAACCCAGTGCTAGCACTTCTAAACCTGCCCAAAGCACTTCTGTACAACAAGCTGTAGTCCAGCCTGTTCAAAGTGCCTTCCAGCAGGGCACATTAGCCCAGCCTGTGCAGAGTAGCTCTCCATCTAGCTTTGTCTCAAATGTTGGCCTTGATTCTAGTTCTGCAGTTGGAGCAGGATCAAGAGCCTCCTTCTACCCATCAAGCTTTAGGCCCTCTACTAGTACTTCTAGGCCTGTACAAAGCACCTACCAGCAGGTAGCTTCAGCTGTACCTGCCCAAAGCAGCTCTCAGTTGGGCTTAGATTCCCAAAATGTTGGCCTTGATTCTGGTACAGTGGGAACAAGTGGCTCAATTGCATACAGCTCTCAGGAATATTCTTATACTTCAGGCTCTAGACCAGCCCAAAGCACCTCTGTACAGCAAACCGTGGCCCAGCCTGCCCAAACCACTTACCGGCAGGTAGCTTCAGCCCAGCCTGTGCAGAGTAGTTCTCCATCTAGCTTTGTTTCCCAAGCTTTTGGCCTTGATTCTAGTGCAATGGGAGCAAGTGGTTCTGGGGCATATTCTTACACCTCAGGCTTTAAGCCTTCCACTAGCACCAGGCCTGTCCAAAGCACCTACCAGCAGATGGCACTATCCCAACCAGCACAAACTAGATATCCATCTAGCCTCCAGTCTAGTATGACTGGAATGGGATCAAGTGATTCACAGGCTTACGGCTCTCAGCAAACTTCGTTTTCACAAAGCTATAGCCCCTCTAGCACCTTCCAACAGGTTTCTACAGGTCAGCCTGTTCAAGCTACTTACCAGCAAACATCTCGGCCTTTGCAGAGCAGCTATCAGTCTAGCCTTTATTCACAAGATGCTGGCTTTGGTTCTAGTACAACAGGGACAAGTGTCTCAACTGGCTATAAACCTGCCCAAAGCGCCTCTGTACAGCAAGTCTTGGCCCAGCCTGCCCAAAGCACTTATCAGCAGGTAGCTGTAGCCCAGCCTGTGCAGAGTAGCTCTCCATCTAGCTTTGTCTCCCAAGGTGTTGGCTTTGACTCTAGTGCTACAGGCTCAAGGGTCTCCTTCTACCCATCAAGCTTTAAGCCCTCTACTAGCACTTTTAAACCTGCCCAGAGCACCTACCAACAGGTAGCTTCAGGCCAGCCTGTCCAGAGCACTTACCAGCAGATGGCTTCAGCTGTGCCTGCACAGAGCAGCTATCAATTGGGCCTAATTGCCCAAGATGTTGGCCTTGATTCTAGTACAGTGGGAACAAGTGGTTTAAGCACGTATGGGTCTGAGACAGTTTATACTCCAGGCTATAAACCCACCATCACTTCTAAACCTAGTTCAACAGCTTATTCGTCAAGTGGCTCAAGCGCATCTGTTTACTCAAGCTTTAGCCCTTCTACTAGCACTTCCAAACCTGTACAGAGCACCTACCCATCAGTTGCTTCAGGACAGCCTTTCCAAGCTACTTACCAGCAAGGATCACCTCAGCCCTTGCAGAGCAGCTATCAAGCTGGTCTTGATTCCAGTGCAGTGGGCTCAAGTGGTTCACGTTTGTATTATACCTCAGGCTATAAACCTGCTCAAAGCACTTCTGTACAGCAAGCCTTGGCCCAGCCTGTCCAAACCCCTTACCAGCAAGTAGCTGCAGCCCAGCCTGTGCAGAGTAGTTCTCCATCTAGCTTTGTTTCCCAAGCTGGTGGCCTTGATTCTAGTGCAACGGGAGCAAGTGATTCAGGAGCATATTCTTACACTGCAAGCTTTAAGCCTTCCACCACCAAGCCTGTCCAAAGCACCTACCAGCAGACAGCATCAATCCAACCATTGCAAACTATTTCTCCATCTAGCTTCCAGTCTAGTGTGACTGGAATGGGATCAAGTGATTCAAGGGCCTACAGCTTTCAGCAGACGTCCTACACACCAAGCTATAAGCCTGTCCAGAGTGCTAATCAACAGGTTGCTTCAAGCCAGCCTTTTCAAGCTACTTACCAGCAGGTAGCTTCAGCCCAGCCTGTGCAGAGTAGTTCACAGTCTAGCTTTGCTTCCCAAGCTGTTGACTTTGATTCTAGTGCTGCAGTGGGAACAGGCTCAAGGATCTCCTTCTACCCATCAAGCTTCAAGCCCTCTACTAGCACATCTAAGCCTGTCCAGAGCACTGGTCAACAGGTTGGTTCAGGCCAGTCTGTCCAAGCTACTTACCAGCAAGCATCTTCAGCTCAGCCCTTACAGAGCAGCTATCAGTCTGGCCTGTATTCCCAAGATGCTGGCCTTGATTCTAGTACAGGAACAAGTGGTCTGGGGACATCTTTCTACACATCAAGCTTTAAGCCCTCTACCAGCATTTCTAAGCCGGTCTCAAGCACCTACCAGCAAGTAACTTCATCCCAGCCAGCACAGAGCAGTTCTCCATCTGGTGTTTATCCCCAAAATGTTGGTTTTGATCCTAGTGTGACTGGAATGGGATCAGGAGGCTCAATGGCCTACAGTGCTTGGGGATCCTCCTATACATCGAGTTATAAGCCCTCTGCAGATGTTTCTAGACCTGTCCAAAGCTCTTCCCAACAGGTAATCTCAGCTCGGCCTGTTCAGAGCAGTAACCAAGCTGTACCTGACTCCCAAAGCAGCTATGGTGCTAGTCAGAGTGGTCTGACTGCAGCTTCAGGTTCTGCCTATACTTCAAGCTGCAAGCCTTCTACTGGTGGGTCAAAACCTGATCAAAGCACCTATGTACAGGTAACGAGTGACAAGCCAGTTCAAAGTGGCTATTCAGGCACCCAGAATGTGTACCAGCCTATCCAGAGCAGAAAACCTGTACAGACCAGCTACAGTTCTGATGCCGTGGCTTTGCCTGCTCAAGGTGTGGCTCAAGCATTCCCATCACAATTTGCTCAGGCTGCAAGTTCCCAAGACAACTCTGAACCAAATTTTGCTGGCTCCAGAAGAGGAACAACCACATGGACACGAAAGATGTTGCAGTAGCTGATGACTGCAGCTCCATGGTAAGTGCTTTCTTGATGTGCTAAAAGAAATGTTTAATTTTATTACTGCATTCTCAAGTTTTTAACTTCTGTTTATGCTTGCAGGTGGATTGTGTTCCAGCAGCTGGATCAAAATTTGAAGTTTTCAAAATAAATATTTTGCAACTATATTTGGTCTGGTTTTGTATCTGAGATTCTCACCTTGGTTTTGGTGTTTTTACTTGCATGCCTTCCTCAATGTTCTCCTGTCCTGCATTGAGAGGGTCTGGTTTATGTTTGATCTAATGAGTTGCTCTGAGGTTCTGTGTTTAAACTACCTCAGTCAGGAACTCTCTCTTAGCCTCCTGGCGGTCTTCACTCTGATCAACAAAAGTTGAGTCAGCGATTTACCTCTCAACTTTGGTGTTTTATGGCTTTTTGAAGCCATTTCTCGGGCTCTTCATTTAGATAGGAATGAGTTTGCTAAGTTGTTTTAGCAAGCTTGTCTCGTTGTACATTGAGACTTTTGGTCTCAAGACTCCCTAAGTCTAAATTTTGTGCCAACCTAGGACTTTGGAATTTCATATTCATTATACTTTGTCCATCACTCTTGTTTTGACAATGAACTGTGTGGACTGAATCTCTGTCATCTGAGGCATCAAACATGCTGCTTGCAACAGCAAGCACCAGTGTCAGCAATGAAATGAACTTCACAGTAGCTCCTCATAGCATTCCATGGCCTTAAAGATTAAGTCTAGCTGAATATAGTGCATATTCCCCACATTCAGCCTAATGTGTAATAGATGTAATATGCTTTAGTGTCATACAAACACTGAGTTTACTTTGCAGGAGGATAAAGGGAACTGTTGTTCAATATAAGCAACTGAGTAACTGATAGACCCTGCCCTGCTGAAACACAACTCATGAGCATGTAAATGTTCATGGTATTAAAGTTTATTAGCCTGCAGACTAATAGGATTTCTTTGACATGTTATTTCCTGGAGTGCTGGGAGACCTGAACAACTGCCAACTGAAATCATGTGTGAACTGTATAAGACCCTGAACACAGTATGCAACCAGTACTTTAATGGGCATTGTGCTGATGTAGCAAGCTCTTAACATTTTCAGGAAAAGATGTGATCATAGCTGGTCTCCCCTTATTAATCCCCTTATTAATTTGAGTGTTGGTGAACCCCATGGACAGGGGTCGAGTAGAAGTCGAGGGGAGGTGGAGTGTATGAACAGAAACTGGCACAACAGTCAGCATTGCTACTTTCACACAGTCCTGTACGACCCACCTGTCCTGCACACCCAGGTTTCACCCTTTTTACCCTCCTCAAGAGTTTACTGTGATGATATTCAGCATTGTTTATATTTCACTTCAGGCAAAGACTGATACTGCGTAGTGTGAACTTCATGAAGCTACGCAGTTTCTAACACAGCACCAGGAAGCTTGAATTTTAGTAGCTGGGGATTTCAACAGCGACAATCTCCAACACACAGTGTCCTAATCAACACTTTACCTGCCTTTCCAGCAGCAACAAGACTTGGAATCTGTTTGGAACCAGTGAACCCGACTACCATCATCAAGACATTTCCCAATTAGGAATCATGGATGAATAAAACCGTACACGATGCTCTGAACTCCCACACTGCTGCTTACATGGATGAGTACTAGACCACAGTCTAGAAATCATACAGGATGCAAAGGGGAGTGAGCGAGCCATCTGGCCTACTCTAATGACTATCGCCCAGTGGCCCCTAGATAGGTCATGGTGAAGAGCTTTGAAAGGCTGATCAGGGACTTCACCACCTCCTCACTACTAGACTTTATGGATCAACTACAGTTTGCACCTTGCCACAAATGCCCTACAGATGATGCCATTACATGCTGATAAACACAACTCTGACCCACCTGGACACAAGGAGAGATAGCTATGTCAAAATATTGTTCGTTGACTACAGCTCAGCACTTAACACTATTTGCTCTTCCAGACCTCCCGCCAAGCTCTGTAAGTTCATCCATCCCAACTTCCTGACAGACAGATCACAAACTGTGCAGGAAGACAAACATGTCTCATCTTGATTCACCCTCAGCACTAGAGCCCAGCAGGGTGGTGCTGCTGGACTCACTATACACTTATGACTGTGTGGCCGCTTCCAGCTCTACCACCATTGTAAAGACTGCTGACAGCAATGGTGGGTCTGATTTCTGACATTGTTGTAAGGGCCTACCTGGAGAAGATTAAACACCTGGAGAACCGGTGCCAGGATAATAATCTACTCCTTAACGTCAGCCCAGCAAAAGAGCAGATAGTGGACTGCAGCAAGAAGCAGATAAGCAGTTACTACCCTATCTGGATTAACGGAGCTGCAGTGGAACGAGCAGAAAGTTTCAAATGCCCTGGAGTGCACATCTCACAGGACCTGTCATGGTCTTGCCGCATCAACTCCCTGGCACAGAAGGCTTGTCAGCGTTTCTGCCGCGACAGATGCCTAGAAGACTTTAGGCTGCCCTCAGAGGCACTGTGGACCTTCTGCACCTGCACAAACGTGAAAGCATCTTCACGATGAACGTCACAGGTTAGCTTGGGAACCGCACCAAACATGACAGATGGCATCTCCAGAGGGTGGTGCTTTCAGCGGAGCACATCTTTCAGACCGAGCTAACCTCCAGACCACCTACTACAAGTGGTGCTGGACCAAGGCCAGGAAGACTGTGAAGGACCCCAGTCATCCCAACAATAGATTCTTATCTCTGTTGAGGTTAATGTGCTTTCGCTCCCTGAAGGCAAACACAAAGTGGATAAGGAAGAGCTTCTTCCTGCAGGCCGTTCAGGCTCTGGACCAAGACAAATAGAACTACCTCACACACACATCATACACAGGGCTCTTTAAGTACTGATGGGTATTAAATGTACCCTGCTCAGTTGCACAGCATTATATCAAACTTTCACTTTTTGCACTTCACACTTTGCACTGTTCATTCCCACATTCCCTATATTTCCATATTGTATATGTGTATATGGATTTATTTATTGTAATTCTTTTCCATTTTGTTTATCTTTCATATGTTATTTAAGAGCTGGCATGGTGGTGTAGTGGCCTCGCAGCAAGAAGGGCCTGGGTTCAATTTCTGGCTGTGGAATCTGGAGTCCTTTCTGTGTGAAGTGCTCTCCCAGTGTATACATTGGTTTCTGTAGGGTGTGCCCGTTTCCTCCCACCATCCAAAGACATGCAATCTGCAGACTGACTGGAGATGTAAAATTACCCCTGCCCTGCAAAGGACTGGCGGCCAATGAGGAGCACTGGGATAGCTCCCGCATCCCTTACCACCCATAAGAATAAGCAACTTGGAAGATGAATGGTTGTTTGTTTAATATCTTCATTTTATCTTTATGTTTTTTATTCTTTTTCTTTATATTAAATTACTGTTTGTGTCAGTAGACAGTCATTAGAGCATTTATTTTTTATCATGAATGACTATGAATGTGTCAAATTTGATTTGATTTGTTTGTTGTTTGGGAAAGTTTTCTGCAATGATATTTTGCAATCCAGGAAGTGGATTGTCTCTTCAGTAAAGTGGGATGACATTACCAGGTCCAGTATGTCTTTTGGAATCAGTGCCTCCAATGACGGGTCTCCCTCAGGGATAATGTGACCTACAAACGATGAAAGCAGCCCAATCGTCTTTCCCCCAGTGGTTCTCTTAAAAAAGAAGGTGTTTGAATGATCTGTGGTTGGTCAGCTGTTATCAGACATGTATATGTATACATAGCTGCCTAATAGCCTTATTTAAAGAGCCTAAACAGACATACATCCTGGCAAGCAAATCCTGAAGCCACTGTGAGTATTCTGCTCGTACTATACCCTCCAAAAAATCATCCAGAATGTCAGGTGGAAAACCATCCACCACATGAAAGCCACAGTCTGGTCTTGTATAACCTCTTGCACATGTCTGCCATGAGTCTGTCTTGTTTCTGCTTAGTGTAGACCTGATTGGACTGCCCTTTTCAGTATGTCATCTCTTTAGCACATACAAAACTGACAAAACTCATCTGCTACAAAACTTTTCTGGAAACCTGCCAAAGAGTAGGCACCCAAGCTGTCCGCTGCTATATACCGACCAGTGACTTTTACACTTTCTGCTAGTTGTTAGACATATCAATCATGTTCTTCAAGAGTTGCAGGATCATGAATGAGAAGACAAAGAACATTTTTTCCCGTTGTTAACCTTATACAGACGTGCAAGCTAAACAAAGTAAAGAGCTGACCAATATTTGGAGTCAAGATTACCCAATAAATCATACAGTTTGTACTCAGAAAATTAGCCACTTCTGAATTATCTATACGTAGCCCAAGTACAATCCTAAATTGTTACATATTAAAAATATTTATATACATTTTCTTTAAAACGAGCCATTTCTGAACAAGTGGTACCTTTCTAATGAGGTCTTCTCTGCACACAGTACCTTATCCAAAAATCCCTATTGCTTAACAAAGCCTGTAGCATTGTCAGCATGGGGACATGTACAACATTATTTCCTCTGTCAAGACGAAACTCGACTTGCAAAACTTTTTTTTTTGCACTTTTTGCAGTATGTTAGAAGCTCTCCTTCTGCAGGACATTACCTTGTACAACTACAGTTCCAGTGTCACTCACTATGGAATTATCCACATCACAACAATGCTGACTAATAATCTTCGGGACTGCATTTTGTAGTTATGACTGTGAAAGCAGAAGAATCTGGTTAATTTACCGGATTACTTCTTGTCCGGCTCTTTCAGGCATGTGCAGGATGGTTTGCATCTTCAAAAAAAGGGCAGGCTGGTTACGTTCCCACTGAATCTTCTTCCACTTCAGTCAGTGGGATGATATGTATTAAATGTTACGGAGGGTTACGTTTAAAACATATCCCACTGCAGAATACAAAATATATGCCCTAAAATGCCCTATAATGTCATTTGTAACATACTCCATTAGATTGCTTAATATGACTAACATATTCTAAATACTTTGGAGTACTTCAACATTTTCTTACGTTTTAAAACAGTTTAAACGTAACTTGATACTGCTGTGTTCTTCCACTTGCACATTTTAATACGTTTTTTTTATTGTGAGAAGAATAAAGTATCCTGCTGTATGGCTCGATGTCTAAATATCACAAGATCCCAGAGGTGCTGATGCTTTATTACATTTACAGATCCTAAATAATTGTCTGTCATAATTCACACATGAGAAGCCTACCACTATATTACATGTATGGTTCATCCCTATGTATGGTTATCTGCCATAACATAAAGCAATACCCTGAAACTGTTATGCTAGCCACATTGAATCTTAGGCTAGACATTTTAACAGGAACAAGCATACTTATAGCTAAATCATATACTGCCTGTAAACATGGACCCGCGCACTACATAAAGCTAACACGCTGAATCTGACATTAGATCATGTTAAATTATAAATGGACAGAATATAGGAATTTGTCAATTGACAGATCGACTAAGTAAGAAGCTACCTACAACAATAAAGCGCTAGGATAGCCAAATTAAGCTGACCAATAACCTGCAGATGACTTAACCCAGATCAAAATGTCTTACTTCAGGATGCTTCTTAAGTTGGAAGTGGAGTTTTTTGGATGCTAAGAGCAAATTAGTAGCTGGCAAACAGAGGCTGCTCTGCACAATTATGTTACTCTCTCTTATTTCTTTCTTAAACCTAAAACAATGTCTAAATTTCCAAGACATGAACGCATTTCTCCTGGCTGTGTCTGGCCAGCTCTGTGACCTCAAGTGAGCAGGCAACTAACAAAACTGTATGTAAACTAGGGCTGCCCTCCAGAAGGCGATCAGTCGGCGATCCTTTAAGTCGACTGAGATCCCTCAAGTGGACTGACAACAGTAACTTTTTTTTTCTTCCATAAAACAGACTAAAGCTTACAAAAATGCACAAGAACTTTAAGAATGTAAAAAGACATTATAATAATTATTAAAGGGGAATAATAAATATATATTAAAGGTCTAGCTGGGCTGTGACGTATGCTTGCTAAAAAATTAAATCCACGTGACAACGTGTGCTGGAAGTTCACCGCGGAAGGAAGCTAAAGCTGTGAAGCTGAGAAACACGGGGGAACGATGTCTCAGAGAAAGCCTGGAGCAGCTTTTGAAGAAGAGAATCTGAATAAATTAAACCTAATTCTGCTCGTCACTTAGTCAGACACCAAACACTGCTTCAGACGAGGGAACTGACTTTTGTTTTAGACGGGGGAAAGAAGGAGAAACGGACCGAAGACGTTTGTTTTACGATAATTCATTATTGTAGAACCTAAATTACAGATATTTTTATTTATTTGTCTACAGCTAAGATTATCTTTATTTAAAGATAAGTACAGTCACTTAATACGCCTGCCGATAAACAAGAGATAATTATTTCAGCGCGGGAATATAATAATTTAACGGTTTTAGGTTTACCATTCTTCTTTTCATCTAGAAATAATATAAATATGGACTAATCTGGTTTTATTTAGCAGTTCATTATTTATGAGAGATGAAAGACGAAGGCTCCTCCTACTGAAGAAGCTGTTAGAAGTGAAATTAAAAAGACTATAAGCTATAGGCGCTAATGTTTAGTATACGAGCTGCTGCTCAACGCTATAATCTGTAACTAAATCAGGCTTAAATTCAGATCGATCATCATATGCCCCGCCTCTTTTAGTTCATAAACATGTTCCTGTGACTCCGTTGACTTTCTTCACATCAGTTCTGAAACGTATGCAGATTGATTTACTGATTACTAGATAATGTCAAAAACCGTGAACGAATAGTCGAATCGTCGACCAGGAAGGGCGAATCCGATTCGACTGACAAAATGCTGAGTCGGGTACAGCCCTAATGTAAACATGTAGTTGCTTTATTTCAAAGGTTTGGGGAAATTTACATTTGAGAGTGGGAGTTTTGTCTAATCCCTTCATTTCACTAACTGCATTCTGAATGCTATCTGTTTTCACTGTAGCTGTATTGGAATACAGTTACTTCTCTTTTGAAATCCTAATACCTGCTTTTGTGTGCATTATACATAGTATATATGGTACGTTGCTCTGAAAAAGAGCAAATGGGGATCGGACTCTGTTTAAGATTTAAATGACGCAAGTGTGTGAAAAGCTCAGCGTTAGGCTTCAGTGCAGGGCTCTGCATATTCACATGACTGGCAGTGAAACATAACTGTGGGTTTACTTGCTTGCCCAATGTCCGACTTTGAGTGCCAAACAGCTGAATGCACTTTGAGCGCATTATAAAAGATTTGGAAGTGCACAAGCGATCCTTATGAGGCACGGTATGGGATGTTGGCAGGCAAAGCCTCCATGTTTTAGAGCCCTTTTGCCTGCAGACAGAAATGCATGGTTTACAGATCCACTGCAGCTCCAAGAAATGATTTTAAGTGCTACATAAAAAGTGGTCCCTTAAATGAATTCTGTATAGCACAATGAACATTTTTAAACCTGCTCCAAAATTTACAGCAATGTATGAAATATAAACCCTTTAAACATCTCCGTAATATTAACAAATTAGAAAAATATTATATTTAGTCATATATGTTATATATCTGTGGGTGGTATGTCAACCTTTGTTTTCCGTTTTTGGTCTGACCCACCTTCTGCCAATCTGATGGTTTAGTTCATATTTGGGAGTCACCTGGATTTTAATACAGGCTCCATGACACCCTCAAATGACAGAGAACATGTTGAATACGTGGGGAAAAAATTGTGTTGTGTTCTCAATCAATCCAATGTCTTGGCTGGTCCTTTTTCAGGGTGGGCATTGGTTTGGGGAGACATGAAATGAGATGTCTGCAAAAATCTGGAATATTGTGTTAAAATGTTTACAAGTGTAGTCTTTCAGAAAAACACTCACTCACTCATCTTCTAAACTGCTCAGTCCCTCTGGGTTGTGGGGGATGCTAGAGCCTATCCCAGCATTCATTGGGCAAACCCAAGAGACACCCTGGACAGGCTGCCAAGCCATCACAGAGCAGACACAGGGGAAACCCACACAGACACGATGCGCCATCATGCTGGCCTAGCAGAAAAAGAAAACTGTGCTAAAAATGTTTCTAAAAACTCTGACTATTAAAAGAAACTGCATTCAGGAACTGGCCATTTAAATATTTGAAGGGGGAATTTTATCAAATGTTCAAAATGTCAGTTTTCACAGTTCTCACATCAAACTCTCTCTCTTTTTGTCTACTACTACTACTACTACTACTAATAATAATAATAATAATAATAGTTGTTATTGTTGCTGCTGTTGCTGATAAGTTATTGATATAAGTTATATAATTTCTCTAGTTATATAAAATCTCTGCTTAGTCTTACTGTATGTTGTCTCTCTCTTCCCACTCTTTCACTATATCCCTATTTCTTTCTTTCATTTTATCCTTCTTTTCTTTCTTACTTTCCTTAGATCTCTCTTTTTTACTTGTCTTTCTCACGTCTCTTTCCACCATGTCTCTCTCTCTCTCTCTCTCTCTCTCTCTCTCTCTCTCTCTCTCTCTCTCTCTCTCTCTCTCTCTCTCTCTCTCTCTCTCTCTCTCTCTCTCTCTCTCGCTCTCTCTCTCTGAGAGTGGGTTGGTGTGAAATAGCTCATTGTAGATGAACTTGCAAACTTTTATTTACAGGAATTCCAGTGATGGAACCAGAAAAATATCTGAGAGCTATTAAGAAGCAAAAACTCCACCAGTCTATCTGCAACCATCTCATATAATAATCTGTGGTGTTGCTATTAAACTCTTCGGCGGTCTGGTTCCTATCAGTTCTGACTCACAAACACCAGAGCACTCTGCATGTGTTCGTTTACTTCTTAGCCATAGAATCATTCATAATAATGGAAATAATGGAACTCCTGTGGCTGTGTACTACTGTATAGTGACCACTAGATGGCAGTCTGGTACTAGTTTTATTTTGAGATGACCTTAGCTGTTTGTGAGTTTCCAGAGTGGCACTTCATTTGTTTGGTTTTCTAACAGCTCAGTGTAACCAGAGCGGTGAAGTACTTTCACTGCATTGCCTGGCAGTCACACAGACAGGAGCTGACCCTCAACATATTGATAATAATAATAATAATAATAATAGTAATAATAATAATAAACATACTACTACTACTACTACTACTACTACTACTAATAATAATAATAATAATAAACATACTACTACTACTACTACTACTACTACTACTACTACTACTACTACTACTACTACTACTAATAATAATAATAATAATAATAATAAACATACTACTACTACTACTACTACTACTATTACTACTACTACTACTACTAATAATAATAATAATAATAAACATACTACTACTACTACTACTAATAATAATAATAATAATAATAATAATAAACATACTACTACTACTACTACTACTACTACTACTAATAATAATAATAATAATAATAATAATAATAGTTGTTATTGTTGCTGCTGTTGCTGATAAGTTATTGATATAAGTTATATAATTTCTCTAGTTATATAAAATCTCTGCTTAGTCTTACTGTATGTTGTCTCTCTCTTCCCACTCTTTCACTATATCCCTATTTTTTTTTTTCATTTTATCCTTCTTTTATTTTCTTTCTTTCCTTCCTTATTTACGCTTTATCTCTTGATTCCCTTTCTCTTGCCCTCCATCTTACCTCTCTTATCCCAGTCTCACTCTCTGTCTCTGTCTCTGCAATTTTACTACCATCCATTTGCCCTTTATCTCTCTCTCCTTCTATGTACCTTCTCTTTTTCCTTTCTCTCTCTTTACCATCTCACTTTCTCTCCTTTCTCCTCCTCTATTACTTTAATTCCCTTGTTCTATTGTCCTTCTCTCTCATATTTTCTTTCTTGCTCTATGCTTCTCTCTTTCTTGCCACCATTTCTCCCATTCCCCCATCTTTCTCCTGTCTCTCTCACTCCCTCGCTTTATGTCATTGTCTAGTTTTTTCTATTTTAGTCTCTTATTTGTCTTTTTTCCCTCACACTCTTTCTCTCTGTCTTCCCATCTACTCCCATTTCTGTCTCTCCACATCCTTCTCTCCTTTCACTTTCCCTCTTTCCCTTTCTCTCCACATTTTCTTTCTCTCCCTCCTCTCTTTTTCACTGTTGCACTATTTTTCTCTCTCCCCCTTTTCTTCCCTCTCATTCTCTCTCTCTCTCTCTCTCTCTCTCTCTCTCTCTCTCTCTCTCTCTCTCTCTCTCTCTCTCTCTCTCTCTCTCTCTCTCTCTCTCTCTCTCTCTGTGTTTTATCGCTGTCTCTGTTTGTGTATCTTAGCCAAATGTGCGTCTGGGACAAATTTGCTCAGAACGAGCTGCTAAGATTTTGGAAATCTGCGTCGTATTAGGAGTTTCCAAATCATTTTGAATCACACATGTCTGGGGTTACTCTCAGAGCGATACACAGACGATTCAGAGCAATCTGTGGGCCAGCCGAGGTGCAGCCTTTCCATCCAGAGCACCATCAAAGTGTTTGAAACGTACTTTCTAAAAAGGAATGTGCTTGGAGAGGACAAAAAAGGAATACATTTCACTACATGTGCCCATCTACTGTACGACAAGCAGCATGTTCCTCACAACTGTCTACACTATGTATTTAAAGGGAAACTCCAGTGTTGTTCAGATTAATCTCTAATCTGCTGCACCTGCAGTATGTGCTCAGTTACCACAGACAGGGATTGTAGTAGTTCTGCCTGTACTTTGCAAACAAAAGCTGATCACTGGAAAGGTGCTTCAGCTTCGGCCCTTTGAGAGTTGTTAATAGAATGAACAGATTTGGGGTTATTTTCCTAGCTAGGAGAAAACTGCCTGTGGAAACTGACAATAATCTGCAGCAGATTATAGGCATGATCTGAAGAGTGTTTTGCACTAGGTGTGATATGTAGTGCCCTGTTCATCGACTTGAAGCATGTGCATGTGCTCCTTATAGTTAAGGGCACTAAGGTGTTAACGGTAACCACACTCTCGGTCTGCACTGCTGTTTGATTGTCATCACACTTGCTGGGTTCAGAGAATCCAATTCTCGCCTATCGATTATGTCTGCCTGGTTCCAACCATTATAAAAAATACTATATTTAAATCAAAGTTAAAGTTTAAAAACTAAAACTAATTAAATGTAAAGATGTAAATGTAAGATAATGTTGATTCATAAGCTGTTGTACGAATAAGTAAATAAAGTAAATACTTTATTTAAATTGGGGATTTTAGATTTACATAAATGCAGACAAGACTGACCTATACTGGCACTGACCTACTTGTATAACCTATACTCGAATATTTGAATTCCTATACTATTGTAATACTCCCTCTTAGCCTACATGACAGAATGCAGATATATATTTGAAAGCTGGGATGCTCAGGGTTTATATTTAGATGTAATATTTTTGAGAAATCCATTATTTGATTAAAATCAGGCGGTGTGTGAGAAAGAGAACAGAGGGATTACCAACTGCAGTTTAAACACAACAAAGCAAGCATTCATTCATTCCACACACATAGAAACGTCAAATATGTACACACAAGCACACTTCTACTGTTTTCCAAGTCATGTGTTCAAACAGCCCATTATTATATGCTTACATATTCTTTACTTTTCATGATAGCTTTTATAATAAGAAGAAGCTTACACAGTGTATTACTGTTATTGCTGTTGAATCTGAAAATAATAATGAGAATCATTGTTAGTTAATTATTAATGCAAAAATGAAAAATATATAAATGTAAATAAAATATTTATTAAAAAAGTGTTTTTATTTTTGAAGCTATAATTTAGATGACATTGTAAAAGTGTTTACAATAATTACAATAATGATATAATCCTTATAATACAAAAAAACAGCAACAACAAACAACACAATAATACTTCTACTAATAATAATAATACATACATTATTATTATGAATTATACAATATATTATAATAATACAGTCATGATTATTATTAGTATTATTATTATTATTATTAATAATAATAATAATAATAATAATAGTTCAATATGAATAACATATAACATTATTATTATTATTATTATCATTATTATTATTATTATTATTATTATTATTATTGATAGTTGTGGTCGTTGTAGTTGTAGTAGTGGTAGCATTGTTATTTTTATTATCATTGGTGTCGTTTATTATTGTTGTTTCTGCTGTTTATTGTAAATCATTGTAAATCATTATAAATAAATGCAATTATGATTACTTATAAGCATGCAATTTTAAATTAAACAATGAATATAAAAATCAACACTATATTTTGATATTGTTGTTACTGCTGCAATTGTTATTGTTGCTTTTGTTATGTATTTTAAATTAGAAATAATTTCCGATGCAAAGTTTTGTTTTACAAGCTATAATTAAGATATAATTTAATATTTTGAACATGTTTCATTTATAATAACAAATCACAGTAACAACAATTACTGATGATGATGATGTTGTTGCTGTTTTGCATATAATTGTCTATAAAAAGAAATGTAACTATAAATATTGACACACATTTAATTTTGTATTATAATAATTGAAACATATTTTATAGAATATAATTTGTTAAGTAAACAATTTCCTCCCCTCATTGTCACTGTCTTGCTTTTTCTATTTCTGCCTCTTATTTGTTTTTTTTTATTTATCCTCTTTCTAAACTCTCTCTCTCTCTCTCTCTCTCTCTGTCTCTTTCTCCCTCTCTCTCTCTCTCTCTCTCTCTCTCTCTCTCTCTCTCTCGCCCCCCACACCCCAACACCGACCCCACTCTCTTTCTGTGTTTTATCCCTATCTCTGTTTATCCCTATATAGCCAAATGTGCGTCTGGGACAAATTTGCTCAGAATGAGATGTTGGGAATCTTCCGGCTGTTGTTGTTATTGTTCTTTTTGTTGTGTATTTTAAATGAGAAATAATTTCCAGTGCCACAGAAGTAGTTTTGGTTTGTAAGCTATACCGCAGATAACATTGTGAACATGTTTCTTTAATAATAACAATGGCAGTAACAACAATTACTGATGTTGATGATGTTGCTACTGTTGCTGCTTTGCATATATTTATCCTTACAGAGAAATGTTCTAATTACATATTGACACATATATGTTGTTGTAAATAATACATATTTATTATTGTAGTTAATTTCCTTTAAGTAAACATTTGCTGTTGTCTGGAAGTTCAACATTGTTGCACTGAGGCCAGCTTAGTCTTTCTCAAGTTGCTGTTATATTTGATTAATAAATCATACGGCTTGAATACATACACTCTAAAAAACACACAGTACATATACGCTTTATGGAAATATAGAGTACCATCATATCATTTCTGAGAAGTCGCACTTACATTAACAACAGTGTGAGTTGTTAAAATGTATATTGGAAGAGAGCACTTACCAATGATGATGTCTATACACTCATACCCAAATGGTAGCTCCTCTGGAAAAGTGCTTACACTACAGGCTCCCCCTAATGATGCGAATGCTAATATCTCCACTGGAAGTCTATCGCTTCTATGGGCACTTGAAAATCATGAGAACCTGGCTGAAAAAAGTTTTCACACAGCTGGCAAGCTGCCACCTTACATTCAAGCCCAATTACATGCGATGGTGCAGAGGTCAGTACTCTACGTGAATTCATGAAGTATCTTATAAGAATATGATGGTTAACTGCAATTAGACATGAGCCGTTAAGACATGTATGATAGACACAGTATCTACCAGCCAAAGCACGACGTGTGTTACACCTGTTACGGCACATTTTATGTGCATGTGTCTTCAAGCTTACGCCAGGGAACAACACTGTGGAGCATTCTTGATAATACATGTGCCAGAATGGGTCTTCAGGACAGCGGCCCAAATAGAAGGATCACTTTAGTATCCACAAAGGATGGTTCTCTAAGATAAACCATGTTTATAAATGAGATGTGAGTGTAGGGAACCTTATCAAAGTTCAGCACCTTCATATAATGTAAAGTAATGTATGCCAATTTCTTAGAACTGCATGTCAAGAACCGTTACCATTGACTGCAGACATTTTGAACTGTTTAAATAAACTCCCCCAAAGATCAATTATTGAGCAATTTCTTTAATATTGAGCTGTAAATTTGCTGTTATCCACATAAGAGAATCTGGGCATGGCAGGGGGCGATGGCCTCAAAGCATCATACACAAGCGACGAAGCCAGAATAAACGGCTCGTTATAGGCTAAACATTTTTCTGCAGTGATGGATGATAACTCACAGTTGGACTTCTGGTCGAATCAGAGTAACACACCGCAGCCTTCAGAGAGCAAAGCGCTGGTGATCGCTCTTTAATTGCCCGGAGTTGCTATTAAATGTCTGCAGGACACACATGAGTTACAATGGAAGGAGCTGCAGCATTGATCAGTCACTATTACATAGTAGGAAGCACCATTAGTGGCTATTCAGAGAAGTGAATCACACAGGGAAATGCGAGATGACCGTTTGGTTGGGTTTGCAGCTTCCTTTCGCAGCAAGTTTGACTGAGATGTAATGTGTTAAAAATGATCTTTACGAGAAATGGAGTGTGGAAAGAAGTACTTTACTGCAAACTGATTTGAATGGCAAGATCTATCATTCGGGTTTCCTTTCTGTGAGTCACTTCATGTTAACCTCCTGTGGTCCTTCACTGCGTTCATTATTGTCCATCATTTATACTGATTTCAATAACACTATTAATGTCTCTACAGCATTTTATGTTGATCTGAAATGAAAAAACACCTATTTTAGTGTTTGAGTTTCACTATAGTTCATTTTATAAATCAAGTTTGTGGACATTATAGAGTTAACATTGTAGGTACAAGGACAAGGGACATTGTAGGTAACTACAATCTTAGCAGCTCCATATTGAACTCTTATACATAATAACATACACAAACTTTTGTTTACTGTAAAGTTTTTAGATTAGCAAAACAGAGCACATTTCAACAATAATAATTTTTTAGTTTAATTAATATATACACCAGAGTCTCCAACAGAAGGGTTTTACACAGCAACAACAAGAACAACAACAACAATAATAGTAATAATAATAATTAACAACTATTATTATTTTTATTTTAATTATTGTATTCTTATATTATATAGTTTAATATGATATTTTATTGTTATATTTCATATTCTTGTTATTTTTATATCGGGTATTATTATTAGTGGTGTTGTTATTATTATTATTATTATTATTATTATTATTTGTATTATTTGTATTATTTGTATTATTTGTATTATTTGTATTATTATTATTATTATTGCTGTTGTTGTTCTTGTTGTTGTTGTGTTATGGTAAAAAGGTGTCCTTGGAGGAATGTCTGTAACAATAATAAAAGTAATAATATTAGTATTAGTAATGTTATATGTAGAAATATATTCCATATAGTACCACTAGAATATGCATCTTTTAATATTATTAGTAGTAGTATTATTAGAATTTGTAAGAATTTGTAGAATGTTGTAGTATTAGTATCAGTAGTAGTAGTAGCAGTAGTTGTAGTAGTAGTGCTAATAGTACCAGTAGCAGAATAAGTAGTTTTAGTAGCAGTAGCTGTAATAGTAGTATTAGTAGCATCTGTAGTAGTAGTAGTAGTAGCAGTAGCTGTAGCAGTAGTAGTAGTAGTAGTAGTAGTAGTAGTAGCAGATTTAGTAGCAGTAGTTGTAGTAATAGTAGTAGTAGCAGTAGTTGTAGTAGTAGTGTTAATAGCACCAGTAGCAGAAGTAGTATTAGTAGCAGTACTTGCAATAGTAGTATTAGTAGCATCTGTAGTAGTAGTAGTAGTAGAAGTAGTAGCAGTAGCTGTAGCAGTAGTAGTAGTAGTAATCATAGCAGTAGTAGTAGCTGTAGCTGTAGCAGTAGTAGTAGTAGTAGTAATTGTAGCAGTAGTAGTAGTAGCTGTAGCAGTAGAAATCATAGCAGTAGTAGTATTAGTAGCATCAGTAGTAGTAGTAGTAGTAATCGTAGCAGTAGTAGTAGCAGTAGCTGTAGCAGTAGTAGTAGTAGTAGTAGTAGTAGTAGTAGTAGTAGCTGTAGCAGTAGTAATCATAGCAGTAGTAGTATTAGTAGCATCAGTAGTAGTAGTAGTAGCAGTGTAGTAGTAGCATTAGTGTTAGTTAATATACCTGGGGTAAGTGTAGGTGCATCTACACTCTTATAAGAATCACTTTTGGTTCCCTGAAGAACCTAATATGGTGATTCTATAAAGCAACATTGTTGTAAATTGGAAATCTGAGTGTAGAGAACCTCCACACAGTAGATATTAATTAGAGGTTCTACCTAGAAGTTTCTTCAAGCCAAGAACCACTTGGGAGTGTACCACAGACTTTTAGCAGTAATCAGTACAGCTCAGATGTGACCCATGTGGACAGTCAGCGTACACAAATTGCGGGCCGAGACTGCTTCAAGGTTCTCTGGGGTTTGCTGGAGATCTGGCGGCCTTGCCATTCCTGCTGAGCCGGCGGTGGCAGTGGTTAACAGGGCGTAAAGGGGGGAGCGCGGGTGGGCCGGATTAGCCGACAGAACTGTAGGGGTGTCAGCGGGTTTCTGACGCTGAACTCCTGAACTCCTTTCGCCTTGCAGGAGCTACTCCCTTCTTTTTTTTAAGCATGCCACTCTCGGGAAGGTCACACAGGGGTCACCAGGCTTTCACACGTCTAGCCGCTAACGAGGGCTCCAAAGCACAGCGAGCCGTAGGCCAGGCAATGGGAACAGCAGGGGGTGGTAAGAGGAGGTTGTTCGTGAGGTGGGGGGTACACTGCACTTTGTTCAGACCCAAACAGCTCACAGGAACACTGGCGTGGCATTACTATAAGGCATGAATTGGGGCAGACAATGCCACCAGCTAACTTAAGACTGAACTCCCTGAAGAGACTATTTTTTTACTTCATGGTTTACATGGTAACTTTACCTAGAAGAAACAGGAAAGGCTTGGTGACAAATTCACACATACAAAGCTGATGTGCTTAAAGTGAACACTTCGGCAGAAAACTGAATTCCAGTGGTTTACATTTAGAGTATTAAATCGGCCACAATGTTATGTGTTTAATGTTTGGTGATTTCCCAGTTTTGCTCTGCAGCCTATAGCCACCAGGTTAGCCTGGTGGTCTGACATATGGACAACCGTATGGACAAAATTCAGAACACTACAACTAGGGTTTCCACGTTAGCCCTTCCTGGACACTTAATGCTGTCATCCATGGTTGGTAGATATCGGTACAGTTGCATTATTTAATGTCAGTCAATCACTGCAATTGCACCTTGCTGAAGCAGAAAATATTCAATGTTGAGGATAATCTGTTTTGCATACAACTGGTTTGGAAGCAGTTAAAACTGTGTTAGAAAAGCCAACATGCAAAAATACTTCAGTGGAAAAGAATGTTTTTGGTAATACCAGAATTTTAATCCAGGATTATCCAGGAAATTCTTGGACTGGTGGTAACCCTGTATAATTTATGCTTTAAGCTTTGCAACATATTTTTTTCCACATTTATAGATACTGGCACTTTATACAGTGTCAGAAACCAGACAGGCAAGCCTGTTTCAGATACTTAACAAGACTACAGGGCTATAGAGTGACTTGCCTACTGCACAGGTCTAATGCAAGCACACAGTTGTCGTATTGAAGACCCTGCTATAAACCTTGTCACTGCATGTACTCATCAAATACATCCCGGGTTAGTCGGGCTACAGTCTGGTTGTGTATGGGATGGAATATGCAAATCCACTCATTATGTGACAACCAATTAATGATTGTTTGTCTGTTAATCTTGCTTTGCACAGTAGTTTCTGTCCATATTGCTGTTGAGCATTTCATTCCATCCGCTTCCCCAACCACATGCATCCTCCATGATTATCTTCCTCGCAAACACAGATCACATGCCCAGTGACGTACTGCATGGGGAGGTGTTTCAGCCATACTGGGAAGGGTTGTTAAATGTGCTTTGGAGGGAGAGATGTGATTACACTCCTATACCATGTGGCTCAAATGCATTTCGGATCACCTCCTGAAGTGGTTTGAGTGATCAAATTTGTATCTGTCTTAAATGCAACTTTGGATGCATTTGGCTCATCCAGATATATAATCCTGATACTCATGATGCATTGTGCGACCAGGTGTAAACGGGTGCTAACGTAACATCTACAGAGAACAAACTGGAATGTTCCTTCCTTTTTGCTTATATTGAGAAAACAATGAAAAGCACATTAGAAGTGCTAAAGATATATTTTATGTTACATTCAAATGAACTTTTTAATGTATTCTGCCCGAATAGAGCGCAGAATTGGGCTTTCTGTGGAGGGTTAGTTATTAGATAGCTTATTATTAGATCCAGTTAAACAAAATGACCCCAAGACACAGATGTATAACAGATCTCATTTCATTTTTTTTAATGAGGAGAGTCAAGTTGGGCTGCTCAATGTTTTAGAAAATAAACCAATAAAACAATATTACAAATAATGAAATTGTTACATCATTCACAGGGTTACAGTCAAATGTACATTTTATACATCAAAACGGGACCTCCCATGTCTATCACAGTGGTCAGGGTGGTCGTGCTCTGCACAGGTCCAAAGGTCCAGTTGCCCTGTGAGGAGAAATGGGGCTAAAAACACAAGGAAGCTCGATCACAGCCACACCGCAGTATTGCCATCCCACCGCCAGAGGGCGCTGTTATGCTGTAAGTGATGGCAGTTGCGTTCAGAAGCCATTTTCTCTCTGAGACAACACTTCTGACCATATTTGGAGGACACGGGCCACAACACAGAGCCGTGAGAGGGAGCCAGGGCCAGCTTGTGTTTACGTTCAACTGCCATGATCATTGTAATACTGAGACATAATGGTTTTTCGCTTGCACACAGTTGGTGAACGGTTCTGCAGAGACTGGAAGCATATGCCATTCACAGCTTGCCATCGCCCTCAGCTTTTAGTGAGGGGGTTTTAAATGGAGTACAGTTCAGGGCCGATCATGTTCATACTTGCCAATAGTGAGAGAGTGCATTGGCAGTTGCGATGATGTCCCGATAACGAAACTGTCGCCAACTCAGTGAAGGCAGCGATCATTTTAATACCCGGACTGTGAAGCGATGGATGTTGAGAGTTTGTATACATGTTCCATTAAGCCATCTGGCCCAGCACCTTTTGAGGCCTCCTTGTGACCTGTCTCAGATGACAAATACCTATAAATTCCTGCATGTGTAAGTTGTGGTAAAAAGTTCTGGTCCTGCGGTGAGGCAGTCCATATGAAAATGGCCAATAAGCGTTGCTGACTCGCTCAGCATAACATTCTTTCACACTCTTGCCATCGTATCTCATTTATTCCCACTTTTGAGGTCTACACAGCGTTCCAGTAAATGAAAAGATGGACAGAACATGAAACAGGGAGACGAATGAAGCAGTTAGCCTCCTACAGAAAAGTAAACCTCGGTGCTAGTGGTTAGAAACACAATGAAAAAATAATGGATTATGCCGTACCATTACGATGAAATGTGCCTACGTAAATACTGGTTTTGTGCTTTCTGAGGATATGAACTGCTGTACCAAAAACCTCCACAGCTTTGGAACAGATAACTTGGCCTTTCGATCGCTATGCTAAACGAACAGCTCGGCCTATAGACTTGCAAGGCCGCTGAGATGAGCCAGGTTAGCATCTGCTATGGAGACAATGGAGTTTAAAAGGAAGTGAGTGTAAGAGGAGCAAGGCCAATAGCCTATTAAAGTTCTGTAGTCAACCACGTTCCTGCAATAGGAACGCTAACCTGGTTTTCTTGATGAGAGAAATGATTGGCTTTCAGATGAAAAGACTGCTATCATGCCAGCACTGCTAGTAAGAAAGGTTTGCCAGTACATATGCGTTTTCCACCAAATGTGGCTGAATCTTCTTGAGGTCATTAAGGAATCGGAATACCACTATTGCTATATGCAAGCTAACACTGACATCATTAGCCTGGCAACCTCACCAAAATACACCACACATAGCAGCAAGCTTTGTCAAGCGTAGTAGTTTCAGTTACTTTGGCAGTACTGGCCTACAGAGGCCTAGCCGTTGTTAGTAAATAAAGGTTTTGGAGTTTAATTGTGGACTTAAGCCCAGCTAAATTAGCTTTACCAGAGGAGGTCCGGAAATTTTATCTGTTCCTGATTTGACTTGCTGATTCCTACATGATTTGCCCCAAGTTGTCTGAATCATCGAACAGCTGTTTACCTCAGCATTGGGCAACAGGTTAAATTTAACATGCTGAATGCTAAAAACAGGGTTAAAAAAATGACAGGGTAAAAAAGTGACAGGGGAGGAGACCCTATATCTCATCATGGCTGACATCAACTGCAATTTCAAATGATGGAATTGCTTAATCATAGCATATGGAAAGGAATTTAGGATTATGAATATGAATTCAGTCAAGCTCTATTTTAGCTGTTAGCCTTGTCTTCACATACTCACGCACTCATTCTAAACTGTTTTACCCGTCTGGGTCACATTGTGCTGAAACCTATCCCACTCTGCACAACACAGGAGAGACATACACATTCATTACTAGTGAGCAATATAGTGTCTCTAATTCACCTGGCTGCATGTGTTTAGGCTAGGGGAGGAAACCCACACAGTTACAGGGGAAACATTCAAACTCCACACAGAAAGGACCCTGGGTACCTCTGTCAGCAGCTGAACCCAGGCTCTTCTTGCTGTGAGGCGACAGCGCCACCTGGCGACCCCAGCAATCTCTTTAGGTCACAAAAGGAGTAGCAAAAACAAGTGAGCTCCAAGTTTGGTGAATTATGGGGAGTAATTTGATACAGAATTTTTGATTTACAAACTACAGCTATAGCAGATTCATGCTGGATTCAAACCACGGATCTCAGCATTAATCACTCACACTCTAACAACTCTTCAGGCAAAACTAATCCAATAGTGCCTTACTGTCATTCAACTTGTGCAGGCATGGTAGCTTGCTTGTAGCATATGTGTAGCATCCTTTTGTTCTTAAAAATGCCCTCATAAGTTAGAGAATCAAGCGATATTTGGGGAAATTGTGTGGACAAAGCATATTAGGTTTGGGACGTTTATTTGCAAGTGCTGATTGAAAAAAGAAAACATTGGTTTTTCTCATTGAGAAAACCAGCTGAGACCCAGAGATCTGGGCAAGACCCGCCCTCTAACTCCAGACACACAGAGGTAACAGTGGAGACCTCACTAATAAGCATTATATAAGAGAGAAGAGACTGTGCTGACCTGGTTATAATGCATCAGCCGCACATACAGGGTGTAAACCTGATACAATGGCGGCCATTTATTCTGGGAAGACAGACAAAACACATGACTGCTTTGTTCATCTTTGAAAGCATATTGCAACCTCATGACCTTGTTTTTTTCCACCTGCCAGCTGCCTTTTACGTTGAGTGAACCCTGTAGGATGACTGGAAAGACTGAAATGGTTTAAATTCTAATTTTGTTTGAACTTGAACTCACAATTTAAGAGATACCACGCTTAGTTTTTACGGCAGCAATGACATATTCAGTATATTCCTAAGAAAATGTCATGGAAATCTGAAAGAAGCGTCTAGAAAACTAAATGATTTGTCTGCTGAGTTACTGCAACACACAGGGATGCCATACTGGACTGGAGAAGGATCTCAAACCAGCGAGAGGCTTCAAAAGACGCCTTAACTCTGGCCGAATTCGCAAAGGCGCCTAACTCCACCACTTCAGACTGCAAATACAGATCTCATTCCCCATGTCGTCGGAACTTCATTTCAGAAGCAGTGCATTTCTTTGAGTCAGGGTATTAGGTAAGTGGCGTCGAGTCTTCAGAGTGCAGCATATCTTTTCAAACACGGAAAAGTGCCAGTAATACCACAGCGAGTAAACACACTGCACTTCCACTGATTTACTAGTGCACTGTATACCTTCCAAACACAGCTGTGTCCTTAAAGCACCCCTTTAATCTGCCTATTTTACTTCCCATCACAAACATACAACTACACACTGGCGAGGATGAGTATGTGAGTGTTCTCGCAACCCAACTGAAATTTAAACATATTTCGATTACCTCTCTCTCTCCCTCTCTCTCTCTTTCTCTGCCCCCACCCCAGAATGAATCACTGCTCAGTATGCAGCTTTGATTTACTAGCGCTGCGATGCCAGTAACTGTGCAAACAGAGAGAGAGAGAGAGAGAGAGAGTGAGCAAGAGGGAGGGTGGGAGAGAAAAAGATCTGGAACGAGAGTGAATAAAAAGAAACTGAAAAATAGATGGAGAGTAAGAAAGAGGGGGATAACAAGAAAAAGAAATGGAGAGAAAAAGTGAGAGAGAAAAAAAGGATAGAGAGTGAGAAGGTGGATGGACAGACAGAGTAGAAGAGATGGAGAGAAAAAAGGTCGAAAAGAGAAAGAAGGAGGGTGAGAGGACAGACGAAGAGAGAGAAAAAGTGAGAGGGATTGAGACTAGGAAAAGAGAAAAAGATGGTGACAGGGTAAAGGGGAGATAAAGAGAGAGGTGGAGAGAACAACAAAAAACAGTTAGAGAGAAGAGAAAAAGAGATGAGGGAAAGATAGAAGATAGAAATAAGAACAGAAAAAGACCAAAACAAAAACAAAGAGAAAATAAAGGGAAAAGGATGGAAGGGAAAGAGAAGGAGGGTAAAAATGAGAGAGAGGGAGAAAGAGAAGGAAAAAGAAAAAACCCAGAAAAAACAGGTAGCAAGACTGATAGAGAAAAAGAAAAAAAGACGAAAAGAAAGTTTAGGACGAAACAGAAAAGGAAGGAGACAGAGAGCAAAAAGAAAAAATAGAAAAAGAAGAAAAGGGGGAGAGAGAAAGAAATCAGGATGGACAGCTAGAATTAAATAAAACAACAGACAGAGAAGAGGAATGAGTGAAATAGAGAAGTACAGAGGGGCTATTCTTAGGAAGACAAGCAATTCAGCAGTTCAGCTCTGCATATACGTTACTGCACGACACTGAGGAGCTATTAAATATTGAAGGCTGTGCTCTGGAGTAGAAGGTAAGGGTCTGCTGAAAGGTTGGCTGTATGGTGGCATCGCTGCAAAAGTTTAGAAGGGAAAAATCTCTCTCTCTCTCTCTCTCTCTCTCTCTCTCTCTCTCTCTCTCTCTCTCTTCTAGGCCCAGATGCATCTTCCCTCTGTCTGTAGTCTCCCACCATCCAGCCTATGAAATAGTCATGATGATGCATGAGCAAAACCCCTTACAGCTGGATATTAGAGCATCGGGTTAAATAAATCATCGCCTCCTCTCAAAGAACCGCTGGAGCTGGGGACGGAACAGCAGGACAACAAAATTGGTCAAATGGGAATCGGCACGGGACAGTACGGTGCACTGCTACTCACATCTCACTCACTGAAGTTTGGTTTGAATCTAGGCCTTATTGCTACTGGAAACAAGTGGAGTCGAGTGTCTTGTCTTATGTACACTGGCCATAAAGAATTACTCAAATGCTGATTTTTACTTCATATACAACCAAAACAGCCACTCTTTTTTACTCAATAGCAGCAAATGCTTAGATGGAGGGGTCTCTTTAATGTGGACCCCACCCCATTTAAAGAACAATTAATTAAAAAGGCTGTTCTTGCTACAATGCAGTTAAAGGGCCCATAACCTATATTTTTCTTTTAGTTTTTTGCTTTTTTTGCATCGCAGGCCCTTAAAATAGGATGTAATGTTTTTCAAGCCAGAGAGAGAAACTCCGCAGAAACCACTTTTCTCAACTGCCTGAAACACCTTATTGGAATTCCAGCCATTTTCTTTGTTACACGGTGACATCATCTCGTAACACAATAATTATTGCTTGTCTACCTGCAACAACACTCGCACAACTCACAGAGAGCCTAAACAGTAGAAACATATCACATATCACTGCCATTGTCTGGCTTGCGAAAGTGGATTGGGTCTGCCAACTTGTTGTACTTGACTTTCAGAATCAGACTGGTTGGTGTAGCTCAGCGGATAATACCACTACCAGCCAGGGGGCCACCACCACACTTGGGGGACTGGGGTTTGAATCCTGGTCTGGGTGACTGAGCTGTGCTACACCAATAATAGTCCTTGGGCGAAACTCCCAACACTACATTGGCCTACCTGTAGTACAAATAATTTCGCTCTGGACAAGAGCATCAGCTAGGTGCCATAAATGAAATAAAATGACTCTGGCTTAAACTGATATGACAGATCTTGCATTGTAGCCATGGTGACAATGTTGTGGGGGCTGAACTAGCAGCAGAAGTTGCTGCCCTGGTGTAGGACCAGTCAAAACAGAGTGGGTGAGCTAACCAATCAAAGCACACTGGGTTTAGTGGGAGACGGGGCTTAAAGACACAGGAGCCAGCCGTTTCAGACCGAGGGTGAATACAACACATACTGTGTTTTGAGAAAACTGAAGCGTGTAAATTTGATCTAGTAAACCTAAAAAGAAGGCCAGACTTTAATACTTGACTAGCATGTTGTCCTCAATGGTGGCCCCGTGTTGTGCATCACTAAAATACGAATAAAAAAAAACACTCCTTACGGCTTCAGGATGAATGGGTGGGACTGAACTGCCACCACAAAAAGAATAAAAGTGTTTCTACTTTAATTTCCACATATGGACTTTATGTGCTGGAGAATAAATTCTAAGTTATGAATCTTTGACAGCATTTGACAGTCATTTATTTTATGGGACCTTTATCATAAAACTGCTATAGGCTAAATGGGTGGTCATATATTAAGCTCTTCAGGGTTGTGACATCACAACCATGGTGACTTTAAAAATGACTTTTTTTGCAATTTAGACTTTGTGATGAACAAGACTGTTCACATAGTACATCAAATTCATATCTGCAAAACAGGCACGGAAATGTGTTCAATATGGGCCCTTTAAGTAAACAGTGCGGCCAGAGTCCTTATCAAAAACATCAGCTTATGACATATGCACATTTGAGCAATTCTTTTTGGACTACTAGAGTACAAATAGCGCATGATGGCATCAGAGATAAGTGAACATTTGGAAGAATCTCTAATCTGGAGATGGTCAACAGCAGCGGTTCGGATGCATCTGCGGTCAGGCTGGAGGCCCGGTGCCAGAGAAGCACTGCATTGTATCATGCTAAGCAGTTCCAACTGCTCTTCTCAACGCAGTGGATCAGCCAACTCAACCTGCATCGCAATGTTTTAATGTATTAAAGATGGAGGTGGACCCTGAGGTTATGTACTGGAGGAAATCTCTCACGAGCTGAGCTAGACAAAGCATAATCGAGCACTGTTAGCCACGAGTGACCTCCATGCCAGGACACACTCACGCACACACACACACACCCATGCACACACGGTGTAGCACAGCTGGAGGTGTCTCTGGATTTCATGTCCTTCAACGTCTGCTGCAATGCTCTGGCTCAGAAGAAAGAAGCTGGAAGTGCTCAGCCCAACGATCCCTAGCGTGATAGCACTCAACCCGTCTCTATTTGCTAATACAAAAGAAAAAGGCCTGAAAGAAAACTGACACTAACAGCTCTCCATTCATTTCTTTTTTTTTTTTAACAAAAAAAATCTGTACACTAAAATCCAACACATCTGTAGGAAAAATCTCTGAAAGGGGAAGGCTAATTACATTGATATTTACATGTCTTTGATGGATTTTTAGATTGATATATGCAAAGAAAGGTGTATACCTTGAGGACCAGACATGTCCAAAAGTGTTTAGGTAAAAGGGTATGGAGGTCTATGCATGAATGTTCATTGAATCATACAAACACATCTGGAATACGTCAGTTAGTACCAGGTCCCTGAAACCTGAACTAGCCAGTTATGCAAAAGTCAGAGGCCTTTATTTACTTAAGTACAAGTTATTCATTTTCCAGAAGATATTTCCACAGAGATTAGATATAAAATGTTGGAGTTCCTAGAAATTATTAGCACTTGGGTCTCCTAGCAAGCCTGGTAGACCACCAAACCCTTTACCATTAGATAAACAGTTTTTAAAGCTTTGATCTTTGAGGGATAGGAGAAGATCAAGCTCCATCCTTGCTTCAGACCTGATCAAATCTACAGGTGTTTCTTGCTATGTTACCACTTTGAGAGAGGACAACTCAAAGTGTCTGAAATCATGTGAAGCTGTCAAGAAGCTGTTACTAATGAGGGGGAAATAGAAGAAACTAAACTGTTGGTGTGGTCAGAACATTGAACTGACCATCCCAGAACACCCCAACCTCCAACCCAGCACTAAATGAGTTTGGGGCATTTGGATCATAGAGAGCAGAAAATTAAAACAACTTCTAAGACTGAACTTTGGCAGTGTGGAAAAACATACCTGCAGATTTCTCTGAAAAACTGAAAACAAGCATCCTGAAAGGACTGAAGCTGAAAATGTTGATACTGTATTTAGCTGTTGAGTTGTCTGTGTCATTTTACCAATGCATAATATTACACATTTCTAATTTGCTTTCTAACACTGAAAAATTGAAAAATTGTGATCTCTGGCTTTTGCACTGTAAAGTATGTGTTTGCTTCTTAGACTTAGCATTCTGGAATACATCGCCGGTAATGTAGCTAAATATGAATAAAAAACTAAAGGAGAACATTTAGCATGATGTAATTTGCTAGCCGGCTAGTTTTCATTCATTGCTAGCAGTGTTAGCATTTCTGGATGAAGTGCAATTTTATAGATCCATTGGCAGAAGCAATACCTCTAACACTAATGGAATAGTAATTGTTATATAGCCATGTGTGTAGTGGACAATACTGTCCTGTCCTGAAGGACAGCCTCCTTTTTCAATCCATTAATGCTGAAATTTCAAACTTTCAAAAAAGCTAGAAAACTCTTGGAAAGAAAACCAAAACCAAAGTAAAACAAAAAACAAACCCAGTGATCTGTAAGGTATGGTAAAGTCAGTCCTGCGGTGAATTGATTCATTTGAAAATGATAGCATGCTGTCATTACTCCCAAAACTCCATCCACACGCACACTTATACACACATTTGCGCATGTCAGGGCTCTGGAAAATAAAGGAGGAATTGAAAAACCTATGGGCACTCAGGGTCCTTCTATGTAAACAATTCATTGAAACAGCACACTGGATGTCTACATGTTTGTAGGGGAAGCATATGTGATGTGTCTTATACTACGTCATCTCCACTGCTTGTCTAGCGTAGGTAAAAACAGATTTTGAACTCAAAAAAAAAAAAAGAAAAAGCATGTCAAACCATCAATACCTGACTAAAAATATAATGTGTCTGATATGTACAGAAGGACCTGTGAGGTAGGACAGGAAGATGTCCTATTTGGCAGGTTATGTCTGTAAAAAGTGGAAAAATAATAACAATAATAATATAACAAAATGGTCTTTTTTCCCATGGTGAATGGAAGCAGAGAAAAAAAATCTTCATCACAAATTCAACACTGTCAACAAGATTACTATTTAGGAGAGAAGACATTTTTTTTTTTGTTTTGTTTTGTTTTGTTCAAGTTCAAGTGTTTCAAACTGCTAAAATATCAGAAGTCTCGTGTTTTCTTCATGGCAGTAATCGCTGCCGGAAAGGAAGTTCCATTTCATGGTGTTCCGTCTCCTTTCTCGCTCCCCTGTCAGTCGTGGCACAGGGATTACGGTTCCACGCGTTATGTTTGCTTGCAGCCGCTGAGCAGGCAGTCAGTATTCCTATCTCGTGATTTCCCCAATAAAAAATAACATTTTTTAAAAAACAAAAATCTCAGAAGCGCTTGGTGCATCGTACCTCTTGTTCCTTCCTCGGCCCTTTTAAAGGGTAGCCTGTCCATTCCGCCTAGATTACACGTATCTATATTTTGCATATAGACTCCTTGTGTCCACGTAGCTTCTTTTCTTTTCTTTAAAAAAAACAATCTTTAAAAATCTTCTTAAAAAGAACATAGATGAGAAGAAAAGAGAGAAAAAATATAAAGAACTAGAAAAAAAAAGAAAGAGGAAGAGCATGCTCTCGGTTGATGAAAAAAAAATTAGCTTGTTGCTATGTCTGGCTTGCTACGGTTACAACAGCAAGCCGAACGTTTAGATGTTGCGCTGTTGGTTTCTGTGTGGCGACACTTTCCCATGTTGTTGGGGCCATTGTTGGGGCAGGGGAGGGGGCACTGGAGGGCAGTTGACAGAGTTTGGATGAAGGGATTGGAGAAAATCCCCCCTAAGAACGTGGTGGCCTAGAAGAAAAAAAAATCAAGCTCAGGGCTCCAGAGCGTCCGTTTCCATCTGACCACTCATCCCTGCCTCCCTCACTGTCCAGCATGGGCTGCAGGGGTCAAACCTCCACTGACTGGATCTGGTTCATCTGCGCCCTCATCATCTGCACACTGTTCAGGATCTTCTTCTGATGGCCTGCTAGTGTCACGCCCACCCTGAGGATGTCTCTGTGAAGTAAACACATACTCATTAACTCGTATACCCTGTCGGTAACACAGAGGTCACATGCATATGTCCTATATGTCCCATATACATGCATATATCCTATATGTCTGCCATGGAGATGGGGCAGGAAGGGCAAGGCGGATGGCAGTTCTGGTGGAGTAGCGAGATGGTTATTAAAACAGTACATATGATGCTAATACTGTATTTTCCTGAAATCCCCCAGACCAAGACCATATTCTAAAGAATTATGCTTGAATTTAAACCATGCAGGTATTACAGGTTTGCACTGAAACATTCATTCATGTATTCGTCATCTTAGTCTGATTATCTTAATGGGTCATGCGGGGGTGGTGGAGCCTATCCCAGCACTCAATGAACAGAAGGCAGGAAACACCCAGGACAGGTCGCAAGTGCATCAGTGGGCAGATGGGAACAAAAGCATTAAATTCAGGTCCAGCGGAAACCTAGACAATCAGGAACTGACCCCAGTAGTGTCTAGGCCTAATGTGTCGCAATCGCTATCAGCACAAACAAAAATGTTACTCTAGGTAGAAAAGCATTAGGTTTCGACAGTCTTGCTAACATTTGTGATGTATATGACAAATGACACTTCTCTACACACTTTTCATGAGTGGAATTCCAGAGACTTGGCTAGATAATACAATCACTGGGGAATAAATAAAGCTATTGGTTTGTTGTAAAATGCTCTAATAGAGAAAGTAACCAGTTGGTGTGATGTTGTGTGGTCTGAGGAGTGTGTTTCTAAAAACTACAACATTAAAAGGTCTTACACAAATTGGTACAGATATGCTGCTTGATGCCCATGACATCATGTGATTTTAGGACTTGCTGACATAAAACCTTTTTTTCATATCCATCATTTTACATTATCCACAATACAAAACCCTTTTTAAAAAAACTTTATTTATTTTACTTAATGTAAAACTGCTTTGTAGACATGGCCCTAGATCTTACACACAATTGTAAAGAAATTGAAAGGGCCAGTAAGTTTCTCTATAATGCAGCATTTCATATCAAAACTCTTTAGGTTTTAGACTCCACTTCATAGAAGTATGGTATAACGAATACCTTTATTTCCAATTTAGGGGAGGAGTTAACCTCCCGATATGTTATTGCATTATTAGTGTTACCTGTAATGGTAGATTATTCATCTGAATGGGCAGCCTCCATCTCTCAAGCTTTATACAACACAAAGCCTACTGGTTCAAACCGCATCAAACAATAATAACCGTCTTGGCAATATTTTAAATAAATGCACTGTTCTGTGCGCTTATAGTTTGGACATCTATATCTCAATTTATTTTTTTTAGACAATTTAAAAACACCAGCTGGCCTGAACACTGTATAAACATATTTTTATTACAAACTGAAAATTCTTACTATATTAATAAAAGATGTGAGTATGTTTTCTTATGATATAAATAGTTTCTTTAGATAAATGCTGCCTGTAAATATTAGTCAGCAAAAAGTTTAATTTTATTCCATAAAAGCATACAAAGTCAGAAACCTTTGTATTTTTTTTTGTTTGTTTATTAATTTTTTTTGCTGCTATTTTTTTTCTTAATTTTTTGTTGTTCTAAAAAGTTTGACAACCACACATATGCACACATACGTCTATACACATATTCACACAAGATAACAGTACACCGCTTCCACACAAGGCATGGCATATTACTGTACGCCAAAATAAACCCGGCATGTTAGCTCAAGATTAAACAGCGGCTGAATTCCTCAGCCGGCTTCCAGTGTGATCCCTATCGCCCTCTGTTTGTTGCACAACCTATCAGGTGTGTGTGAAACAATGGCATGGCTTTGTGTTTCTTAGGCCGCTTGTCTGGTTGGTGCAGGTATCGGAGTAAATGATGCCAGGAAAGAGGAATGTGAATGCGCCATGCTGCAGCTCGCATTTCCACTGCGTGGGATAGGTTTAAAAAATGCAAGGCGAGGAACAAACGAATGTTTACTAAACACGTCTGATGCGAGGCTTTATTCTGATGTTTTGTCTGTTTCTAGAGACACCTATCATCATTACTCAGACAGTACACTGGGTTGCTTCACTGAAAAAAACTGATGCATTGAATTTACTTGGTTCCATCATTTCCTCATTAAGGACATATATTACTTCAACAAAATTACTGACAAAAGGAGGCTTACGGACAAATCTGAAAGGGTTTATACAAGTGGAAATGATGTACACTTGTATTACGTTAATACAGTGTATTTAATAACCACATTTCTGAAATAAAGACTGGGTCAATATATCATTAATATATCAAATATCCAATTTTCATCTATAAAACAAAAAGGAAGAGGGAAGTTCCAGCTTCATGTATTTTGACCATTGAAAATGCTAACTGTAAAGCATGAGGCCAACTGATAAAATACAGACATATATAGGAAACCAATACAGTAGTCTGCCATGGTGAGTAAAGGTATGGTCAAACATGGAACACAAAATATTTCTTGCTTCCCCTTTATAGGAATTGTTTCTTATCATAATTTAAGTTGTTTAGGTAAAAAGGGTCTCAAAGTAACTACAGCTTAGACAGGGATAAGTCAAGGATAGGTTTCAGATTCAATGGTCGTATGAGCTCATAATTTATTATATATCCATATTACATTTTTTTGCAGTAAGAAAGGTTTTAAGGCTACAGAAAAAGACTAGCCCAATACCTAGACACTAATCACACTCATGGACTAGCTACAGTTCTGGAAAGACAGAGATGGCTGCTATCAACACACACCATATAATATATATGGCTGAAAGAGTAACGCAGTTAGTTGTAGATGTCACGATAGCTACATCATAGCAGACCGTATGCCTATGCAAAACAGATTCAGTCCTCAATCAAGCCTCCTAACCCACCTCTGCTTTTAATCCCTGGGTTACCTCGTGTCTTGGAATAATGTTTGTGCTGATGTTGTAGCCTCACTTGCGTTTGCTAGCTTCTGGAGTTTCACACTGCACTATTCTCTAAAACTAGGAAAGCAAGTGGTAGAAGGACTTGGTAGATAACAGCCAGCCCACTCTTCTGGCGAAAACAAGTTCAGCACAATATACATGCTCTGCTGTCAGCTCTTTTTTAGGCCTTCCCAGAATCTGTTTAATTAAAAATGGAGATATATCTCGGCACAGCTCCAGCCGAACACCAAAAACAAGAACAGTTCCCAGAAAAAGTTGAAGTCTGGTCACCCTCTCATTAAATACAGTGCATTTAATGACTAATGACTGATTTAATGACTATTTTATTCTTGATAAAATATAAATTCTTTATTAAAATTATTCATGTATTATCATAGTCATGGACACTATCAATGTTATGTGTCATTGCTTCCTTACCCCAGTCCTGGAGGACCTCATGGCCTGCACATTTTTTTTGTTTTCCGTGCTCACAACACACCTGATCCAGCTAATTAGCTAATTAACAAACCCTTTCTGAGGTGGGTGTGTTTTGGCAGTAAAATGTGCAGGGCAGCAGGTCCTCCATGACCAGGGTTCGGGAACCAATGTAATAAATCACTAGATCTATCACAGCATAATTCCATTAACCGGTTGTTCAGTTAAATTAATATTATTAAACATGAATAAATGAATACTGCAATGGTCAATCCTTTTTAGGATGTTTCCAGCATTCCACCCAGTGAGCAATCCCCATGACCCAGGTTACATTGGCTGGTTACACCATGGCTGGTTACATTAGGACTGCTTAAATGTTAATGCCTACCACCATTTATTTGTACTATGTTCCATTATCCCTTTTTCTTTGTGTGGACCATGGAACATAGTTCATATCAACTCAATATGTGTGAGTCTATCAAGCATTTGACTTTGATTCAGCCAGTGCCCAGACCCAGAACTGAAGAGTCTGTTTTGTAATCGATATTTTAAATGGTTGCATCCTTGATTGTAGGCTTGCCGGGAAACATTTAGACACCAACTAATGACAGATGGTTATTGGTCAGAAGAATTTCCCAAAATTTACATCCCAGTCGAGCTCAGGAACACAGCATTTGAAACTACAATAGAAACTCCACGTAATGTGGCGACTCTAAACAAAGCATGTAAATGTGATTTTTGCCAACATTCTGTAAAACTTGTCCAACCTGACAACTGTTGCTATGACAGAATACATTCGTGGGTGGAGCATGCGTAGGTCAATTACGCTGGTGTGGTTCCGTAAACACTGCCTGGCCTGTCTTGTTTGCACTGAGGCCCTGGAGAAACATTATTTCATCCCACTGTATCTTTGTATACTATTTGGATTACAATGGAGTTCTTCTTGATCTTAATCGTTAGTGAGAAGTATTCCACATTAGACCCCCTCTGTTACTGTTTGTAATCACAGTAATATATTTATGCCTCATCTTGAAAGATGGCAGCGAAAGCATTACATATGGTGAAAAATATTCAAACTGCAGGGAAAAGAGCACAACAAAGGAACAATAGTCAGCAGTTATGAAGTCATGTGGAGAATCAAAGAGTTATGCTGACTTTGGGTTTTAAGACTGGATGTCCTCCAGACCTGCTCCACACACGGCTTCATCCTGACTTTCATTCTCTCTCTCTCTCTCTCTCTCTCTCTCTCTCTCTCTCTCTCTCTCTCTCTCTCTCTCCTCTCTCCTCTCTCCCTGTCTCTTTTAGTCTTTCTCCATTAGTGCCAGATGTACTGAACCTTTTTGTGCCAGGTTTCAGGCACAAATAGAACGCGTTCTCCTGGAAAAAGCATGCAAGTTATTCATGAAGTTTCTCTACGAACCTAAATGCTCGATTTATACGCCATGTGCAGGGAAACATGCATGCAATAATACATGCATATGCATTTGAGGAAAAGGCTGCTCACAAATGGGTGGGGCTATTGCAAATGCAGCTTATTCCTGATTCCGCAGATCTTCAAATCTGGACATTGAAACCCAGTTTCCAGTGCTAGATTACGCACTCGTTTCCAAAAACAATGTGTACGAATAGTTTCTCTCTGAGAGAATCAGCTGACAGGAATGAAACTTGGTGAGTAGGTTTTATATTGTGAGATATACGAATGATCTAGATTTCATGCTCGGGGGCATATCACGTAAGCAAAGATGAACAGTTTGTTGTCATGTGTCACACATCTAGAGGGCCTAGTGTCACTCCACCTCTGTACCTGCCGGAACTGCAGAATCTGCAGGAACTGTGTGAGAATATTTAAGCTGCATGGCAAGGATTATCACAGAACACCTCTACAACTCTACAACTCCATGTCAAGACGTCTGGTATGTTGCATTAGCAAACATGGCAGCTGGACACCATACTGAGAGATAGTACTGTATCGTCGGAGATATCAGTCTATTTATCATAATTTTATTGTTCCTGGGGGCCGTTAGCAAAATAGCATTGCCAATCTGACAGCTTCTTTTGGGGGTACAACATACTAAGAATTGTAAAATCCACCACCAGGAACTGAATATAAAGAAATAAGGATCTGGATTTGAGGGTCTCTGGAAAATTAGTTTGTTTCATATATAATGTATATTTTGGTGGATAGTTTGTCATTGAACTTTCCACCTTGTAAAACCATTCATAACAGATTTTTTTTAATCCATACACAGTTCACCTCCACAGTCCACCTCCTGATTGTCTGGATTATTTCCAGAGCTGTGGAATGCTTACCATAAAAATAATGTATTAACATCTCATCATCATCAAACTTGCTTTTTCTCTTTTGTCTCAAGTTTGTTGATTACTCTACTATTTCACTGTGACTCACTTTCAAACACTGCATGTTTCAGCTACAGCCCTAGTAACCAGCACATAGGCACACACATACACATACACATACACACATGCATTGTGCATATCGTCGCTGTCCAAAGAAAAACAAGTATCTCCAAAATGGCAACTTTACAGGAGAGGCCAAAAACCTCATTTAATTTGAATGGAAGTTAATGGAACCAGACGTCTTTCCAAACACTTTTGGGCTGTTTCTGTGGGTCCATTTATCATGAAATTCCCACACCGTGTAAACGGCAGCAGCTGTGGTCAAATGGTGCATAAAAGTAAAAATGGACAAAAATGGAGATACATGTTTTTCATTGGACAGCGACGATATGCACATAGGTGTATCTGGTTCTCTGCTTTGATCTTTTTAGCAGCACTTACTCCATGGTCATTTGCGAGACCAGGTCAAAGCTGGTGAAGTCAGCGTTGGCGAAGTTGTCCTTGTACTGCCCCATCTTAATGGCATCCAGCCACTCGTCCACATTGCTGAAGCTGGAGAAGTCGGGTACGCTGCGGTCCAGTAAGGGCAAGTGCACACTGCGCAGGAGAGAAAGTGGACACATTAGCATGTACACTAATGGATGTATTTGTGTAGTAGTGGACCTAGGACTGCAGAACATGATTTGTTAATTGTTCTTCTGATGCTGGACTTTTCAGTATTGGTATCACAGAAGGCTGCAATAAGCAAAGGAACCCAGTGACCTTCCTCACTAATCTCAAACCTTTTCAACTTTGATGTGTTTTGTTTAGACATGTCTTCAGCAGTAGTTGGCTGTTAGCTTTCTTGCTATAGTGACGCTAATACATGCTTCAAGGACTTTAAAGTGTTTGGTTTAACAGCTCTTCTTTCAGACATCATTTTTTTGAGCTTAGTAATGCGCTCTTCCACAGATTCACTGAAATCTTACACATCTTCTCTTTTGTTTTGGGAATGAGAAATGAGTGCCAATACACTCTTTAAACTAATCTCCTGGCAGTTTATCAGATTGACACATCTGCTGCAGCATACTGCAAAGATCTCAGGTATTGTTAGAGTTAGAGGGTTATCAAGGACCAATTAGGAGAACCAATATGCTAAGGTGCAACTGCTGGAATTCCTTTCGAGCTCCTCTCTGAGGCCAACTTGACTTGCAAAGGATGCTACCAACACAACCGTACTAGTCAGAATGGAAAGTACACGTAACAGGAGGAACTTATATAGTCAGTCAGGTACAGCGATAAGGCCCATCCTTGCCATGTCACACAGATTCCTTCTGGGTGCAACAATTTTTTTGATGATGATGGGTGTATGTTGCAATAGCAACAGTCTAATGTAACTGCGATATGATATTTTCCTCTCACGGCTTTGTGGTAAAAACAATGCTAATGGAAATTAAAGACTTCCACCAAAAGCATTCATGGTTACTACAGTAAACTGGAGCTGGTCATGCAGGTAGCAAAAAGTGTTAGTGCATATAGCATTAGTATTATGTTTATTCATAAGAGACTAAACGGATGGTGTGAACAAATGATATGTTTCCTCTAACGGTAATATGCCTCAGGATGGCCATTGCTTTCACAATAGACATGGACAGAAACATAAGGATCACAAGCTCATATAAAACTCGCATGCATATGAAGCAGCCCACAGAAAAGGTATGAAGCGTTTCCCAATGTGCCTTTGTTTTGCACTTTTGCAGCCGTATGGAATCAAAGAGCGCCTCAAGCTTTGGACAAAACATCTCAGTCTATCAAACCCGAGCAGATTTTATTTACACACAGCAGCTCGGTGCCAAAAGAAACAACGAAGCGAAATGTTTGGCACAGACGTGCTGCGCTGACGCGATCGCGAGTGAAAGCAAAGCACTTGCAAACATTATGGGAATATATTTTTTTTCCCGACAGAAACTGCTTTAAAGGTATTCCTATTGAGGTCATATTCCATTTAGATTTTAAATATGCCTTGAAGGATGCATGGGAGTGGGCCGGGAGATGGCTGGCACAAAGACTAGCCATGAACAAATTCTCTTACACAGACACTCACACGCAAGACACCACACCCACACACTCAGACAAAGCCAGGTATAATGCTTAAAATGTGTCTGAGAAAGCAGCCTGTTTAACAAAAAAGCCCTTTTAAACCACAGTCATATCATATGGCATGTATGGGTGTTCCATGTCCTGGGACAGTATGACTAGCATTATATTTCATTCTTTAATATCTAGCATGGGTACTCAAACTCAAATCAGATTACTTTGCTACTCTGCTGTGCTATTTACGATAGTACACATATTAGACATAATTAATTATTTGAAGTGTTTATATTTTATTATTATATGATATGCTTTTCCAAAGTGATTAGTGCATGTTTGAGGTATATGCACTAAAATTGGTTATGCAATGCTGTCGCTATATATACCGGTTTTACCGGTGAAACACTCAGTGGTGATATCTGACATTTACAAGCTTGACTGTGAGGAAGAAGTCTAGCCCTTCACTTACAACAGCCAAAACCAGCAGGACAGATAGCAAAATTAACCTGCTAGCCAACTTCACATAAAGCTAGCTACGTTTATATATAGTTAGCTTTTTATTATCTTCAGGGTTAAAAATGCTATCTAGACAACTAGAGCATAATAAAATTGGCATAATTAATAACGGATAATTATCAGTATTTAATAAAAGGGAAAACATATATTGCTGATTGCTGTGGGCCCTACCCTGAAGAGAGAGGGGTCATGGCCTTCAGGCTGTTGGGGTTGCGGATCATCTTATCCAGGTTGTTGACGATCTGGCTGAATTTGGGACGGTTGTTGCGGTCCTTCTGCCAGCAGTCCAGCATGAGCTGGTGAAGGGCACTAGGGCAGTCCATGGGTGGTGGCAGCCTGTAGTCCTGTTCAATGGCATTTATCACCTGCAGGGTGAGACACAAAGATTGAATTTTTTTTTTTTAAGAGAAAACAACCAGAACCAAACCACATATTAGTCAAGAACATTGTCATGTTATTTATATATTTATTGATTGATTTTTTGCCCGATTGTTTATTTATTTATGTATACTGCACATGAATCAACATAAAAGTAGATAAAACCAAACCTGTTGCTGACAATGTAAAGAAAATAGAATGAAGTCAAATGAATGCTCAAGAGTTTTTGTTTTAGTTCATCTTATTTCTCTGCAAGCTTTTTTTCATATTTCCTACAACAGGCCTAATTTTAAACATCCAACTTGTTTTTGTACATTATGAAGGACATCATGTTTTTGTGGCATTCTCTCTGCCTACTAATCTATTTGGAAGGCCCTCACAGCCAATTTGGGTATCAATCCTTCCTTGCAGATCACGTGCATGATGATTGTTCACCATGGGGCGGATAGGATCTTCCAGCAAGACAATACAACATGTCACACAGCTAGAAACGTCTGACAATGGTTAAAGGGCATGACCAAGACCTCCAAGTACTACACCGGCCCCCTAAGTCCCCAGATCACCTCGATTGTTGTGTTCACTCTGCAGCAGCTATGGGATGCACTGCAGTCAGCATGGCTCCAGATACCTGTGATGACCTACCAGGACCTTATTGAGTAACTACTAGCCCCCTCTAGCTGCTGTCTGTGCTGCACATAGCGGTTCCTCTGGATATTAGCTGGTGGTCATAGTAATGTAACTTGACCATGTATACTGTATATTACTTGATGAGTGCTCACACAAAGACCGAAGATATGCAACACTGCACAGGTAAAGCAAACAGCAGGTGATGGCTTAAGTAGTCACCAAGCAACATAAATAGCACAGCAAATATAGGGCCAGAGAATAAGCCCAGTTTTGGTAAAAATGGACATGGCCTAAATTTAGATGTTTCAGGTCCACTAAATCATCATCTATTTATATTTTATACTATATCATTTAAGCTGCATAATGATATTGCGATATGTAATTTTATGTGTGGCTACAAACTCACTTTAATTTTCAACCATTTGGCCAGTTTTAGTATCTGGGCATTGTGTGTGGGCTGAAGCCAGGTTCTACATCTCAGGCACATTCATTTCAGATTCATTCAGATCTTTCAACAACCTTAGTAGCTTGTTTGTATGTTTATTTCTATATTTATTTCTCATGCTTGTTTTATTCGGAAAGCCCTGAAATGACACTTCTGCACAAAAATAGTTTCAGCAAAACTCCTGTCAGTGTAAGTACTTAAGTAAACCAGTAAGCCAAGTGTCTTGTCCAAACATCTTGAGCAACACAAATCACGTCCCATCCATCCAAACCACGGTGCAACTTTCCATCCTGTTCAGCTAAACAATCCCGCTTTAGAGGCCAACAGGTCGAGTGTTTGTCATAGTTTGTTTAGCATTTGGTTCCAAAGCCTTTGGAATCAATGACAGCCTGAAGTCTGTAACCTATAGACATCACCAGACACTGGCGATGCCCTGCCAGGTCTGTAATGCGGATTTTTTATTTATTTTTTGGTGTGTTAGGGGCTTTTGTCTTTCAGTCTGGTGTAATCGTTGTTTGACAACTCCCTATAATTAGTCTGAATTAGTTTTTTCATGGTACAAGTAGTTGTTCTGCATTCTAGAAGTTTTGAACACATCCATAATATACTCATAGAAGTGTACATCATATAATTTATAAAAATTACACATTACCATATTTCCCCTAGGAGGCTTTAATGTCACTAGCGTAGCATTTATGTATGTGTGTACAGTTCTGTTATCTGCACTCCCTATATGTACATGTCACTGAGAGAAGTCACCCCATCAACTATTTATTCACATTACCATATTTCCCCTAGGAGGCTTTAATGTCAGAGGTCACCCTTTATTCTGGTTACAGTCAAAATTTCCAGGAGAAATTTTGTTCAGGAGATCAAAGGGGAAAGCCAAAGAAGCATAACTGACAAGCTGAGTTCAATGCATTATTAAAAGATGTTGAAAAACTGGAACTGTTAACAACCATGCAAGACCTGGCAGGCCATCAGGACCGTCAACATTGGATAAACAGCACTTTTGCACAAAAATGTATGTATATTAGTGCACTGTGTTACTGCACTAGCCGAATACTGGTAGCCAGGCAGCACTCCAGGAGACAGAGGATTGATCTGTTCACTTCATAAACACACTGTGATCATTATCTCTGTCTGAAGGAGACCCAGGGAGGCCATTTATCATCACACACAGACATATAACTATTTTCAGCCACACACACATTTGTACTCCTATCGTTGCTGGGTTTACCACGGGTTGAGAATACTGGGCTGCGTCTAAACTAATCCTACCCTAACTTCCTTAGTCAAAAGGAAATAGTCATAGGGATCAGCCTAAGTATCCTCACAATGACAAAAACATTCATGATTTCATCATTTCAGGGAACACTTAGTCCCCACAAAGAGTGAAATACACACACAAACACACAAAAAAAGTTAATTATCTATTACTGCTTGGTATGCTGTGGGTCCAACGGCTTGTTGACGGCCCTTCTAACAATTGAATTTAGCTGCTTTGCATCCATTCCTTTTCCACAGAAAAGCATTGCCAATAGAATCGGATGCTCAGACACAGCCAGACATGAGCCTAAGGCCACCATGTCTAACGGCATGCATAAATGAGAGGTGTTTAAAGTTTTGGAATGAGTAGCATTTGTGGCATTTGTGATTCAGAGCTAATCATCCTTCACCATTACCTGACCTCAGTAATGCTCTTGTGGCTGAATGCAATCAAATCCCTCCAGTAAATGTTGCAGCTTTAAGTGCAAAGCCTTCCTAAAAGAGTAGAGACTGTAGCTGCAGCAGAGAGGACAGCCCAGTAATACCTCTGACTTGATATTATGAAGGAATAAGTAGGTGTATACAAACCCATAGACACATAACGCTATTTCAAATTAGGCACCCAAACTGCAGGACTGTGTAGGATGGTGTCGCAACCGAGATTTATTTTTCATCTAATCAGTAAATAAAGATGCTCAGAGTGTTGTTTTGGGTCTCGGAACAGCCTCCTGCCACTCAGCAACGTGCACACAGGGCCACAGCCTGCTTCCATTCACAGCTCTTACTCATTTCCAGGCATGTAATTACTGTCAGGCCAAACATGATTAACACCCGCTTGGTAAGGCACAGCACTAACTAAACTCTGTGTTTGGAAGATATGCTGCAAGTTGTAACAGGAAATTCCCGCTGTCACTCTGTGTTTAGATTTGTCTTGTCCTCCGCGTTAACTGCTCCACTTCTGTAAATGCGGGAGATAGATGATGCGGTTTTTTCTGAGCTTCTGAATGCTGTTGATGGTAGCATCTTCTCCCTTAGCAGTGTGTTTCCAGCCAATGTCTACAATGCTTACAGACGAACTTAAAGGGCTTTTTGGACTAATGTCATAAATGGACCACTCTTGGTTTACTTACGTGTCATTCAGCTAAAGGTTTTAAAAGTTTAACAATTTTTAAAATGTATTTTTTACGCAAATGTTGAAATTTGGCCTCTTCAATTTAGTTGTGGCCAATTCCCAATGCTAGCTAGGTCAGTCTCTATTACACATGGCTAATAAACTGGGATGTGAAGGCTATCACATGATTTCAATGATTCCAAGACACTACCACATCTTTGCCAATAACACAATGGCATCGGAAAGCTCAGCACACCTGTCGGGGAATGCTAGCCGCCAGTTCTTACATCATTTATCAGATTTCATTACTGGTAAACATAAGTGATGGGATGAGAAGGGGGCTCTTATGGACTATGAGCCACAAACAGCTGTGGCATCACCTGGGATCACACTAGCAATCTCTGCACAACTTTTTTCTATTTATTTTCTATTCTTTAATTAGATGATTTACTGATACAGTTAACCCAACACTAAAGGCTGCATGAGGACAACTAAGGCAGCATGCAGTGATAGGAAACTATATAGGATCTCTAATACTCTAATCTATTACAATATGATCAACCCGGGCAATAGCACCATCTGTTCTAAGGGCAGCTTTGAATGAGTTAAACAGGACACAGACAAAGCCTCCGGTCATATCACAGACAACACATTAGCTAAGATAAGGTTAAATCCAAGAGGTGGATGCTGTGGTTTTCTAAGCTTCCGTTTCAAATAGCGCTGATGGTGGTATCATCTGTGTGTGTGGGGGTGTGTGTGTGTGTGTGTGTGTGTGTCCTACTGCATAATAGACGAAACCACAGCAAAGCCACGTCGATGAGAAGGTTACAGGACCCGAGTGAGACCCGCCGCTCTCCAGCTCATTATAGCGGACATTACAGAGCTCCATTCAAAGCCTGATTAATCTCATCTAACGGCCTCACACCCACGGCCCAACGGGGGCCAAAGAACGCTATCTGGAGCCGCTAATAAGATAACCGCCGCGATCTGTGCTCTCTCTTAGCACATTAGCGTTCACTCTTTCAATTTGAAACTATTTTCATTATCTGGGCCCATAATTTGCTTTCGCCTCAGCCATGGCAGCAAATGGAAGCTGCAGTCAAGGGCAGGAACGGTTAGCGCCGCGCCGTGCCGTGCATGTGAAATAAGTTTCTTGCTCACACGTAACTGTGTGGGGAGTTTAAATTAAACCTGGGTTTTAATGCTTCATTCACTTCCCCATGAAATGATGAGTGAAAACATATGCAGCCTTTTAGGGACAAACCTGATGACTTGCACAGCCTGTGAAACTGTGCCTTCTTTTTAAGTTTTTAGGAGTACCTCATACTTTTTGTGCTCAAAATAAAATGTTTTGGTTTTATTCTAATATATAATGTATAGTTTTGTTTAGCCTTACTACATATAGCAAGATCCAAAGTGAAAGGAACAGTCAATGTAGCAGTTTCCAGCTACCTATGAACATATGGAGAGAATAAATTATACACAGTCGGTCTGAAACCTGTATTATTATTTTTACTTTTGTGTATTTACTGTTTACTCTAGGTCAGTTAGCCTGCTTGCTAATTGTTGCAATAGCTCATTGGCTAACTAAAGCTGCACACACCCCAAGTCACCCTGCTCTGCCCAGATACGCCAGTTAACTACTCACAACTACTCACTGTGAAATATTACCCATTTCTTTTTTAGTATGAATGAGTTTTACTGCTTATGTTTGGCTGTAGTAGTAAATGGTATACTGGTTCAGCCCCAGGTACCAGAGTTTATAACGGGTAATGCCAACATGATGGGAAAACAGTGCAAAAATGCTACACATTAGCTCATTAGGCTAAAAGGCTGTGTAATAGTGTTTTCAGTTACATTCCATAAGAAAATGAAAATGCAAGCCGCCCCTCGACCACCTTCGGCTTGCTGCTCTGGTGCGTGTAAAGTAGTCCACTTTCTTGTCAAGGCAGCAGACATGCTGGAATGGTTGTCTTTTGGGGCTGGCCTTAGCCAAACATGGATCCCTGAGTGACTGCTGTGCTACTTTTTCCTGTTGTACCGCCTGAAAGTTACCGTGTAACTTGTACAGGAGCATCAGACAGCACTGCTGTCGGCACCTTGTGTGGAAAGAAAGGGGGAACTCAACAGCGTACTGAAACTCAATGGTGGCCCAAAGGTTTAAACATCAGAAAGGTATGTGTGCCAACAACAAGGGGATAAAAAAGAGGGTGTGGTATTATTCTCAGGGTAATAGCTTACGTATTTCCGTTCAGCTCAGTTTCCCAACCTCTGCTGTTTTTTGCACAAAAAGATCTAAATAGTTTTCTGTTTAATATGCTGAGAAAACACGCTCAACGATGAACAATAAAACATAGCATCACTGACACAAAGGCTCACTCCTAAGAAGCTCCACATACTATGCAAGTTCTCCGGTCTATGTAGTGTTTCACATTTCCAAACATTTTGAAAAGTTGAGAAACTTGTGTAGGCTTAGTGTACATCATCTGCAGGACCATTCATGGACAACATGAAAGAGTAAGGACGTCCTTTGAGCTATACAAAACAGCTGTCTACAATAGTCTGTACAGGCTACAGTCCACGTCCAGCCCACAGTGATCACACACAGTCTGAAAGGGAATTGCTATGGGTTTAAAGACGTGCCTGATAGGTCTAGCGCTGCAGAGACTGATACAGCGCTACTGGAGGCTCTGAGGTTCAGGCCCACATGGTGCGAGGCGTCCCGCAGGCAGATTTATGATGTACTGCTGCTGCTGTTTACCTCCCCTCTGATTCCAAACCATAGAGCTGCCCTCATCCATCACTCACCCACAGCCAGAGCATCACACTGAGAGAGGCATCAATTGGCTCTGGCATGAGCAGCTACAGCAGGACAAGGGTGAGCTACCAAATCAATACTGTGATCTAAATGAATGAATTTTACACCCCTTAAAACTCACAGGTATCACTAGAATTAAAAGAGCTTGAAGAAATTAGGCTGAGGCACATTTTGCCAATTGACACTTGAGCCTTTGGACAGAATGTAAACCATATATGAATGTCATCCATTATGTAACCAAATACGTAATTACATGCGTAATTCCATTAAAATAGTCAAAAGCACTACAGTCCATGTAGATACTGAGTAATAAGCCATAAGATGCAACTCGCCTGGGATTTTAGGGGGTTAGAGATAAACATATTATAATGGATGGTCCAATATAAAGTTGTTTAACCTAAATAGCTTGTGGAATACTGTTAGAATGCTGTTTATCTGCAGGCTTATTATTCATAACTTCTGTGAATATGTAATGAATCATAAGTTGATTGAGGAAGTGCTCAACGTTTGGCATGAATAGATTTCAAATGCAAGGTACATACATCTTGATTGGTCATGTCCCAATATGGCCTCTCTCCATACGACATCACCTCCCACATGACGATGCCATAGCTCCACACATCGCTGGCGGAAGTGAACTTCCTGTACTGGATAGCTTCTGGTGCGGTCCATCGAATGGGGATCTTCCCTCCCTAGAGCACAGAAAAAAGCTAATGTTCAACTGGCTAACAGTTCTTACAGTTCTACAGAGGGAACCTTCAGTACACTGTAATGTTATTAAAGCTGTTGTGTGATGATGCCAATCATAAAAGTATCTGCACAAATAATAATACATTTGGCACTTGAGATGTATCACTGATGTATATAACTAAATTCTCATACCAGGGCACTGGTGTAGGTGGGGTCAGACGTGTCATCCTCCAGGAAGCGTGAGAGCCCAAAGTCAGACACCTTACACACCAGGTTACTGTTGACCAGAATGTTCCGGGCCGCAAGGTCACGATGAACGTAGTTCATATCAGCGAGGTACTTCATTCCCGAAGCAATTCCACGCAGCATGCCCACCAGCTGGATCACTGTGAATTGCCCATCATTTTGCTGCAGAATAGAAATAAAAAATCATTTTGTTAAACTGAATAGTTCCCTTAGGGACTCAGTTTGACATTTTATGTCACATATTAACAAGAACATACAGCATCACTGATGCCAAGCTCTTTTGAAGTCTCAATGCTACTTAAGCGCCTCCTAGTAGAAACCTTCAATCTGCTAAACACGAGGTAGTGAGTAAGTCAGTGAGACAGAAAGAGACAGGAAAGGGTATGGGTTTTATGCGGCTCTGGGTCAAAGCAGACACTGGTTGTCCGGTGCTGAGCCCTGCTAAATCCTGCAGCTGCTCTCCACGACCACCATAAAGCCCAGCACATGGGGAGCTCCTGCTGCTTTGCCCCAGCTGTGGCTCCAGCTGCTTCCATCTGTAGGCCTACCACAGCCACGGCCATAAAGCACTGCCGCCCCTCAAGCGTTGGTCACAGGAGACCAAAGCAGCCGGTCCGGTGTAGACAGACACACACGCGTCAAATGTAGTATAGACTTACTAGTACTGTAAGTACTGTAAGCATTATCTCATAACTTTAGTCACATAGTAAACATCTCTCAGACTCCACTAGTGACTTTAAACTCCACTAGTGACGTTTCTATCACCAGCATTTGGAGCATTTCACATAAAACCAAAACCCTAATTTTTTGATTTTGTCAAACTGATAGCCCTGTTCCCCTTTAATGTTTTTGGGTGCTGTGTGCTGTCCACCCGCCATGCTGTGTTGTGTTACTCCCCCCGCCCTTGTATAATCCTGCATCTCACTCAAACCATTCCCCCTCATTAAGCAACCTGAGCTCCTCCTCACGTCCTTGCCGTCTCCTAACTTCTCCTCATCCTCATCCTGGCAATTAAGTGCAATGAATTATTCATGAGGTTCAAATCCCTCACAAACACGAGCCGGCGCTCTAATCTCCCAGCAATGTTTGCCTATAGCTTAATTGGAGGGACTCGTAGCCCAAAGTAATTTGGATCCACAGCCGGAGCAAGGTAAACATTCCTTTCCTTGATTATACATGCATTATTCCATTCAAAAGCTTATCAGCAGCCACATCTCGCTGTGAATTTGGGTGTCTTTCACCTGAAAAGGAGGCTGGCACTTTCACAAATCTGCTAGGAAGTCGGGCTCGCATTTGAATTTCATATCCTATTACTCATCCTGGCGATAATTTTTTGGCAGTCTGCTCTCTCTCTCTTTCTCTCTCTCTGTCTGTCTTCCTCTCTCAGTTTTTTTTCTAAAATAACTTCTTCTAATCTTCCCTTCGCAAGCACAGAAATAGAAATCTCAGACAGTTTCCCTCAAAGGAGGCGGCCTTTGCCCCGTCTCTGCCTTTGCGCTCCACTGTAAACCTGTCAGCCTCTCGCATTCCAGCTACGACGCTGTCAGCGAATGTCATGCGCCACAATGCTTGTTTTGAAAATGTTCGCTGAGGTGTCAGAATTGCACAACAGCCGTGCGATGTAATCACACAAAACAAAACACACATCTCTTACAATGGTGCGCCAGATCTGCGAGATACTCCGCAGCAAAACTGCAAATGCTTAGACTTTGTCGGCATGAATGTCACGTCAGGAAACAGGAATGCTTTATTTACCTGTATTTTCCCGTTAGCCAAAATATACTGATAAGAGGTCTACTCAAGAGATGAAACGTCTTACTTCTATTTAAAACACTCATTTAAAGACTACGTGGGGAGTATATCTGAATTAAGCCCACTGGTGCTATTGGAAGATGTGAAACAGGGTCACCCCATTTTTGGAAATTATGCAGGGTAATTTTTGGGATTGTGGGTTGGTTGTTGAAAAAAGTATATAGCTAAATTACAAGAAAGCTAAAGACATAGATTTTAATATATCTGGTAATCCAGGCAAACTCCCATTATACCACATATAGATAGCTGTAAGTAGCATTAACCTGCCTGAAATCATTTTTAGCCCTTTCTCAGTATTAGCCTACAACTCCTATTGGTTCAGCAGAGGAGGAAGTTATATAGATACACTTCCTGGGCAAAATACATAGCCAATTTGATTTAAATCAGTAGATCCTTAAGAGCCTTTGATTGGATAATTACAGCAGTGAGTAATACTCTCCTCGTCAAAAGAATAGTTGAACCCTGAAGGAAGTGCTGAACTGCAATGCTATTGGGAAGGAAGATAAAGGTTACCAGGAACAATAAATGACAAACAATTTAGACTAATGTGGGTAATAGTTTTTGAGCTACATATACATAAGTAGTGTCTCTCAGTATGGCATCAGACCACCATATTCAAGGAGGGCATCACAGTTTCCTGTATGTCTATGTTCCTGACTGTTGGGTCGGTCAGGTACAGTGTTAAGACCCATCCTTGCTTACATCACAGGCAAGCCAGAGTGTGAAACTTGAATCATTTGTATGTCACATGATGAGTCTGATATACATTAGCTAGGGAAAGTTGCCAACTGGATTTAAACCAGTAGATTCCGGAGTGATTAATATGTTGCACCTGGCAACAATTATTCTAACCTAACTGACGTAGTAAGTAGATTCTCGTCCCTTAAACAACCATGTCGAAAGATGTATCCCATGGAAAGGGTTAGAAGCGTCAAATTACTGGCCTCCATCAATAAAACGGAACAACCAAGGAGAGGCTGAAATGACATATTCCCCACTGTTCAATCCTCTGGAGGCAGTGTATGATCTGGAGTTGCTTCAGCTGGTCATGTCTAGGCTTAGCAAAGGTATGTGGTAATAAAATAAAGTCAGATCACTACCTGAACCTACTAAATGACGGAACGTTCTCCCATTGTTCTACTTTTTTCTGTCTTGGTGGTACGGAAACATTCCAGGACAACAATGCAGAGACTCTTGGGGCTCAGATTGTGAATGGGTAATTCAGGGAGCATGAAGAACCATTTTCATGCATGGATCTTGACCTTAATCCTATTGAAAGTCTTTGGGATGAGCTGGACTAGACTTTACAGAGTGGTTTGACTTTCCCGCCGTCAATAAAAAATGTCAGCCAAAAGGAATGGAACATGAGAAATGGTCAAAACAATGACTGCAAACGGAATCTTGACCCACTAACCTCCGTTCAAAATGAGGAAGTTTAAGAAAAGTTATGAAAAATATAACATGCTTTGTGCAGTCCCTTCCTTATTTGCATAGTTGAACAAACAGCAAAAACACAAAAATCAATACAAAGGGCCATAACTTTTTTTATACACATGCATGGTTTCTGTTTTTTTCTTCCGTTATGCTTTATATTTCATTCTTCATTCATGTTTTATCTATCAATAAACAAATTGTGCCCTTGTGAATCAAGCACTGAATTCATATGGTACACATCTGAATGAAGCAAGTTTTAATGTATCATTTTTTGAACTCAATACAGTTTAAATAAATAAAGCTCTCTCTTTCAAATAACAAACTTCCCAGACTACAAAGGCTTAGTAAACAGTTCCAAACTCCTAGCATTGTACATGCAATTAAACAGCCTCCTCTTCCCAGAATACAATCACCCTTCACACCCTCATCCGTCATTCATAATGAGGCATTGCACATTTACACACGCCAGTTTCAATACAGCGTGGCAGGGCATGTGGAGGCAGTCCTAGTGTTAGAATGCATATGTCGCATGTCCTAACATGAGCTTGGTGAGCCAACTACAGTAACGTCAATACTCAAGTGCAGGGAGATAGATTGTATATACTATATATGATGATGATAATCATCAAATGTTTTATTGCATATATAACTGCACTGTCAGCAGACGGTCAGTCTAACCTTAGTCTACACTGAAGTAAAGACATTGTTTCTTGCATGAAATTATCAATGCTGTAATACCAGATAAAACTGAGCTCGGTTTAGTAGGACTACTGGGATGCACAACATTTCTGGTGGTACTGGAATTAAAAGGAGAAGGAAAATGAATTGTACAGGATGTACAATGTACATGAAAACGCTTTTCCTGTTTTGCTGGGCAGCATTTGGTAAGTGGAATGAACTTACTATACTAGGCAAATGCTAGTCTATATGCCAGTTGGCTGGATGATTATCGTTAGCCCATAAAGTGTTATTGTTCAGAAGTGCTGTGCCTGTTGCATAATGCCTGATATTGTTTCGATCTGGGCTATTTGGGGTATTTTGGGCAAATTACACAGATCCTTCATCCTGGACGCATTGGCCAGTCAAATCACACACAAACTACATTACTGGACCTCTTCTGGTAGAACTAATCCAACAAAAACAGCGCTCTCTTTCCAAGGGCTCCTCACTTTTATTGAAATAAATAAGTTTGAAGTGGTGTATTAACATTATTAAAACTTCAGAACATGCCTTTCACTACCCAGGCCATACTCGGCTAGTCCCACTCACCTACTCAGCCTGCAGCAGTTTAGCTCTGCCTATCCACAGAGCATTTCATCCCTGAGTGCTTTCAGAGTAAGCTACAATTCAGGGCAGCCAATCAGAACGGTGTAATTTACATATTTGAGTCTTAAAGGCACTCAGTAATAAAAAAACAGCTCATCTAAGTGATAAAGAGAGGTCCGTGAGAGAGAGAGAGTAAAGAGAGGTTAGAAAAATGGTTATATAGATATAAATGAATGTTTTGGTACATTTAACAACACATGCTGATTAGTAGAAAGAAACAAGAAAGGAAAAATTCAATACGAGGAAAATGTAGGACGTCAGAGTAGCAGCGCTCAGGAAGCATGACATCATTAACTTTATTGATGCTAACCTAAATATTACCTTGTCACATAATTGAATAAATATGGCAGTGAATTTTAACAATATCATCCAGCACTATGTTAATCTGGGCAATTGGGACAGTTTTGCATATGGTGGGCCACTTACTACGCCTCATTTGTGCCCCATAATCGCAGTAGTTTCTTGTTTCTGATAATTACACTTCCTGACACCCCTTAAAGCTGTGTGTCAAGGATAAAATAAGTTTTCACTCATGATAGATCAGAGGCACAGCTATACTAATGAGAAAAATAAATCACTTTTCCTCCCCCAAAAAGATCAGACGTGCACAATTTACATAAATCAGAGGCATGCCTTGCCTTCCCCCGCTAACTTCAAACACACAGTAAGGCCAATTAGCGGTGATGAAGGTTTCTGGACACCCACTTTTTTTTTCCTGCAGCACGTTCGAATCAAACTGATGTCTGCCAGAGTCGGCCACGTTGCTTTCTGACAGCGGCTTCCTCCTCTAATTTCCAACCCTGCCTTATTTCTGTGGGATTTGAGATGTTCCCTTTCAGCTAAGCATCAGAATGAGTTAGCCCCGACAGATGCTAGCGGAAGAGCTTACCATATACACTTTGAAACCATATACTTTGACTTCCACGTCCATATGCATGAATTACATATGGAAAAAAAGGGTTTGGCCTGGCTCCACATTTCCAATCAACCACTGAACTGCAGGGATTATATATTGACATATTTGTTTATGGAAGCTCTTGAAGTTCTTTGCAAAACCACAACAACAAATTATGTAATTATGGAATCGTCACCAACACCACTACTGCTAATTGTTTGTATTAGAACTACATATACAGGATGTTGGAGTGAGTGTAGCAGGCAGATTATCTGTATTGACTTCCACCGTGACTTTTTAAAAAACACAGTAATCATGCACGGCTATTGGGATTAATAGAATTTGAAACGGTATAATAATCATCAGATGTTTTATTGCATGTAGAACTGCCAGAGACAGTCATGCTTAGCGGCCTCCTCCTCTAAGTTCTTAATTTCTCTGAGATGTGAGTGATGTTCCCTTTCAGCCAAGCATCTGAATGAGTTAGCGCAGACAGATGCTAGCAGACAGGCTAAGCATGTCCATTTTGGAACCCTATACTTTGACTTCCAGCTCCAAAAGCATGGGATTAATATCTTTGGCATTGCTTCCACATTTCTGATCACTGTACTACATAATTATTACTGAAGAATGCAATCGGATCACCACAGCTATAGGCTACTGAGTCTTACTGAAACACTTTTATTTCTTTATAATACCCAAACATGTGCCACAAATTAAAGAATTATAAAATTATCCTCACCGCTACAGTTCTACAGTCTTTAGATTGTGTAAACTTGTTGTCTTGGTGTGTACTTTGCAGGCAGACTGTACTGTAGTTATTTCCTCAAAAGATGCTAAGTGCACAAGGCTATCAGAATTATTGAAACCTAAGGAAAAACAGCCACAGCCGGACATGTTGCCTCCTGGCAGGGTCCTATTCTTCGTGCCTCTGAGATTTGAGCCCAGTGTCTTGCTATAAACCAGCAAATCAGAGCAAAGCAGAGCAGCAAGAAAGCAGCTCAATTCATTCTAGTCATCAAATCATAGAGTGTAAATGGAAGCGTAAAACCCCGATCCGACCATGGTCACATACGTTCTATGTTGACATCAGAGATACATTTAAAATGCTGGATAACAGCATTCTATGGTGTCTTTAATGCAATATAACATTATTGTAGGGGCCAGTACCTAGGTAAGCAAAAACCCAATTACATTTTAGATATCCAATTACGTATTTTACTCCAAGAGAGTGGCTCACATTAAACTGACACATGCAGTCTTGATGTGGGAAAGACCTTTTGAAACTGCCTTCAGGAATATTTCTAATTGTTTTTGATTGACTGTATGTACAGACATTTGAAATTGCAGTATTCCTTAAAATATCTAATGCCTCTTAAGAAATGACCTTTCAATAAAAACACACAAATTTGTAGTAAAACTATAATTATACTACATCACAGGTAAATATCGATTTAAAAGCAATTCAATTTAAAATTACTGTCCAAAAATAAAACAAGAAAAAATAAGCCAGGCTACACTATATCAAATCACCCCCAACCCGGCCTACTGAATTCTCACAGCGCTGAATAAGATGAAGCCCCAAAGTGAGAGGCTTGGGAAAAATGTAGTATAGATGCTGCAACATAACAGAATGAAATTAAATCCAAAAAAGGACAGAGACTGTCACTGTAGGTTATTTACTTCTCCTTGTGCCTTTTAAAATGATACTAATCTCTATATATACACTACTATTGAAACAAATGAAATCTGAAACAGTATGATAATGACTGGATGAATCCACTAGCCACGTTGCTTCCTGACAGCGACATCCTCCTCTGATTTCCAACCCTGCTCCATTTTTCTGGGTTTTGAGGGATTGTGCCTTTCAGCTAAACATCTGAATGAGCTGGCGCAGACAGATGCTACCAGAAGGCATAGCCATATACCTTGAACTGTAGTTCCATATGCATGAATTATGTACAAGACTGAAGTGTTCGGTACTGCTCCTATGTTTCTGATTAACCTACTCTATAATGTACATTCAGTATATATGGAACGTATGTTTATTAATATAACTGAGTTAGGCTCTGAAGTTCATAATGTGGGGGTGAATTAGCGCTAGCGTGACCGATGCGATACAATAGCATGACTGTGGAATGATGTTTAAAAGAACGCCGGCTTGCCTTTATTCAAAGCAAGCTCAATCTCAAAGCAAATGTTAGTGTGGCGACCCGTGGAGATGAAGGAAAGAGTGTTATGGGCTTATTAGAAGAGAACGACTGCGCAAATCAATACCGAGAGTAGATATGCACCGTGGGGTGGCCTGCTGAAGAGGCCTGATTGGGTATTAGAGGAAAAACCCCTGAAGGGGATTACCTGATGGACACTGTGATAAATAAAGAACAGACGCTTGAAATTATGTGCATGTTGATGCACGCACACACATACGCAGTAATGAGTGATTTTCATTCGGTTGCATGTCTGTGTTTATTCCTTAGCACACTGAGGTGACTGGGAATGTGTGCACCTAAGGTGTTTGAAAAGGTTTATAGGATTCTGATTTGTTTCCATGCCAAATGTTATGTCCCAAATGTCCCAAAACACTATAATTACATGATGCTTTCAGTTTTTTAAAGGAATAGCTTGATAGGAAATCAAATGCATCTTAAATTAAGTTAAACAATTAAAAGTTCAAACTGTCCAAAATTTACTTAATAATTTTTGCACCAGATGCTAGAAAGCTAACGCAGTTTGCTACTAATTATATTCTAACAATTAGCATCATGCCATCTGCATGAGTATGCATCTTACTCCTGTCTTCATAGGGGCATTCGTCATAGGGGCATTCCGGCCTGAGCAGTGAGCAGTGATGCCCTCCACGAGTTATCCTGTCACTGACAGCACCATTGGCAGATGGCTGCGTGATGCAGAACTACACGCACACAGACCGTTACGACCACTGCCTTAAACACCAGTGTCACCAAAGACTGCAATGGTGTCGTGCCAGACTGCCATGGAGTGACTCAAAATGACAGCAGGTCATCTTCAGTGACAAGTCAACTTCTGTCTTGGTGGAGATGACTAATGAATCTGTGGTCAGCGAATGGTTTGTTGTCATGATGTCTGGTCTGGTGTCAAAACCACCTCCACCCCACCACAAAGTCTGCATGAACTGTTTGAGAATATTTAAAATGCATGAAATGGATTATTGCAGGGCACCATTGCAGGGAGCTGCAATCCGACCCCTGGTTCTGGGTGCAACTATTCTTTTGATGACAAGTGTATATTTGCATGGTTACATTTTTTACAAGATCAAAAGTTTAATCTTTAGCTTATTCCATCGTCTATTTTTGTCTGTACCAAACGTGAACACAGTCAACATGGTTTGAGGCAAGTGTGTGCTGATTTAGGCTTGCACGTTACATGATGCTAATTTCCTTTTATAAGCTTCTATTTCTTGTTAGCTACATTAGCCCTGTAGCTCTTGGCCAGTTTGGTCTTGGAAAGAGGATAACTACCTCTGCCAAAATACCTATTTAATTTGTCCATATGCAAATGGTGAGTGTAATGAGCATGAGGTAGGATGCATCTGTAGGCAAGCTAATCCAAACGTCATTATCATTACAAGCAGCAGACATTAAACAGAGTTATCACATGCATAACTATGAATAGCCACATACCAAAACTCAGGCAAAAGACAATTAATATGAAATCCAATACAAGAACTAAAGAAAACACAGGAAATGGGAGGCATGAAAAGAATGGCCCAAACATGCAGTTTATGCATGCAAGACATAACAAGGAACAATGACAAATGTTTGAATGTTTACTAGCCCTAATGAGTTCCAAAATGAGAAGCAGGTGTGTGTGTGTGTGTGTGTGTGTGTGTGTATGAAACGGGACTAATCTGCCCTCGCTTCCACTTAGAACTCTGTCCATTTGGCATAAAGCTAAACCATGGCTGTACATGAGTCTGTACATGAGTTTGGCCTGCATAGGGCAGTAAAGAAATAAACTAGAACAGGAGTTAATCTTGGTTTTATAGCACAAAGAACAAAATCGTTATCAGAGGCATCTTGTCCCACTACAGGGCTACAGGGGATAAAATGCCTGTTGTTCTTGCATCAGTTCTGAGCTTTACAGAACGTTAAAGCTTGTTGGTAGATGTAAAGTCTGAAACAGTAGCTCATCTGTTTCTGTGGTTTGTGTTGGTCATCTACAATCACAGGACAGTGTAGGCTGGATATTTTGGATGGTGGACTATTCACAGCCCAGCAGTGAGACTGAGGTGTTTACAAACCACTAACCACTGAAACACCACCAGCATGTCAGTGTCACTGCAGTGCTGAGAATGATCCACCATGCAAACAGTACCTGCTCTGTGGTGGTCCTGTGAGGGTCCTGACCATTAAGGAACAGCTTAAGAAAGGATGTGGAGACCGTTTACAGTATAATTACAGTCTCTAAGCTTTGTGCAACTATATGTGATTATGAGAAAGGATGGATTATGAGAAAGGAGGACTATAAAGGGGTGGCCTTAATGTTATTGTACTTTGGGGGGCAGTTCCTTCCCCATATGGGACATTTATACAATGGGACATGTGTTGTATGTATGTGTTACTTGTTCACTCACCCTCAGAAAAGAGTCCAGTGAGCCGTTCTCCATGAACTCAGTGATGATCATGACGGGGCTGCTTTTGGTCACCACTCCTTCCAGATGGATGACATTGGGGTGGTCAAACTGTCCCATGATGCTCGCCTCGCTCAAAAAGTCCCGCCTTTGCTTCTCTGTGTATCCTGATTTCAGCGTCTTGATGGCCACAAACATCTCTCGCTTCCCTGGAAGCTTCAGATTACCACTGCACACCTCCCCAAACTCCCCTGAAGAGGCAAGGCAAGGAAGGAAGTGGTGGAGGATTTGGCAACAACATAAAATCTTGAAGACATTTTTACAGTACTGAGCTAAAATGTAACTCAGAATAAGATACTGGTGTAGCAGTGTGTTCCATGAAATACAGATAATACCCACAGGAAGCATATTTATAACAATACCCATTCATTATATTTCCCTGAGAGCATAAAGGTAAGATATGGAACCGGCCATTTGTCCTGATTTACCTGCTCCAATGACCTGCTCAATCTTCACGCATGAGATGTCGATCTCCTTGGCGAATTCCCTCACTGCCTCATTGGGGTCTTCATAGGTGAACGGATCAATGTAGATCTTCATTCCTGGCGTCACTTGGAAAAATAAAGAGGAGCTATAATATTTAAGGCTCTGTGTTGGCACTGTAGATCACTGGAAAAAGAAACTCATTCAGCAACTGCTGTAAATGATTCAGTAACTACCATGAACCACTCACTAACTACTATGAGACATAGTTGTACGTTATATAACTGTGAGACAGAGGAGTGAAGAGGTCTGCAGGCATATATAGGCCTGTGCATATTACAAGAACTGAAAAAAACTGGATTATGTAGGATTATGCAAAACGGCTGCTTCCCCTATAGCTCTTGATAGTGCTTGTCGCTGGCATATCTTATGGCTGTGGACTGTGAAGTGTGACAGCGTTTCCAGAAGCTTCAGCAGGGCTGTTTAGTGTATAGTGCAGGGTGTCATGGCCGAGACGCTATCAGCCATTTCCGCTGCAGCAAATCAACCGGCCTTTGATGGCAGGTAAATTGGCTTAAGGTGGCATTTAAAGCGTTCAAAGACTTGGAGTGAGCCATGCTTTAAATCCGATTATTCAGACACAGCTCCACATCTGGCCCTGGGCACTTTAATGGCCATTGTGCACTCGTGCAGTCGGCTGGGAAAGCCAGTGAAGGACAGTGGGACATGTGGGGCTTTCTATTATGTGTCTGTGCCAGGAAGAGGAAGAGAAAATGAAAGGAAAGTGAATAGTAAAAGAATAAAGGAGTTTAGTTCTTTAATGTATTTCCAGTGCTATGGGACAGTTCTCAGTTCTTAGTACTCATGACGTTTCACTGTATGTAGTATTTCAGATTTTTTTATTCATGTAATTATTTACTTTTTAAAAAACCTTTAAGGCTTAGCAAAGGTTTCCATTTCTGGTAAGGACAATGCACAGAAAGGTGTTACATTTCTCAAATGATTATGGCGTATTGTGATAAGTTGCATTAAATGAGAGTAATATTTTAATACATGAGTGTTTAGATCAGTCACTTCTGAAGTAAAGTTGCTAATACTGTGTTTTGCAAACAGAAGTTTGCTTTACAACAACCAAGGTGCGATGACCAGTGTAGTAACTGGTCTCAGTTCCAGATGCTCCACCCACACGCACACTGTGCTCTGATTGGCTATCTGCAATATAGAGTTTTCCATTTGGAAACTTTTACCAGCAGTTCCCTGCTCTGCGCATGACGATTGAGCATTTTCGGAATGATGTAGTCGCTGGTCTGAAGTTCTTGGCATAACATCTTTAGAAGTTATTAAATGGTTATCTTTAAATCGCTGTAGCATTAAAACATTTCACTTCAGCTTTGAAACAAGACATTGTTTGGCACAAGACCTGTTTTGTAAATTGCTTGTTTGTATACATCAAACAAAACCGGTTGGTGGATGCCAGTCAAACGGCTCTTTCCTGTTGAAGTAATCAACTTTTGACCTTAATGGCATGTTGATGGCACCACACTAATAGGTGATGAAAGGAAGAAGTCTGGCTTGCAGAGTACCAGTAATAAGGATTATGTAATTATAGAGTACACTCCCTAAAATGCGCACTGCTGTAGAAGGAGCACTTTTGGTTCCTTTAAAAAACCTTCAGCTGATGGTTTCATTTTGGTACACTAGACAGAGTGTTTCATATTACCCTCCGGGTAATATGAAAAGTCATAGGAAGAACCTAACCTCAAAAGTTCACACTCAAAACTAAAAGTGGGTCTTCTTAAGTATCATTCAAGGATTAGCCTAAAGGAGCAATATCCAAGATTTCAAAACCAAACTAGTCAACAAAATGTGAAGGAATAACAGGTTTCACAATAGAGATATCTACTGAAGTTAGCATGCTAACCAGCTAGCCCCAGCCCATCCTGTCTCATAATGTTACTTTGTATCTTAGGCAGCAATAGTGAGTCACTGTAGCATTGAGCTGAATCAGTCCAACATGAGAGGATAAAGAGGAAGTGATGCTCTGGCAGTGTATTTAACCTTTTGTCAATCATGTGAAAGGTCCTGCTACTGGGCAGATCATTTAAGGACAGATAGCTAATGAAAGGAGGAGTTAACGCAACAAAGCTCTTGGTAAATGACCATTATAACGGCCCCTGCAAGCTCTAGGCGAGCATCCACGATAATTAATCTAAATATGGCAATTAGACAGTCCAAAAGTAATATGATTACATTATACCCTCAACTCTTAAGCAATCTGATAGATTGCATTATGGATTACATAATCTCCAATCAGTACATGTTCTTAGAAAAACTGGTACAGGTATGTCTTCAGTACCGTCACCCCTGGAACACGATTGTACTAATTCTGGTACTGTGTTTTTTTTTAGTTGCATGGACTATTCGCCCTGTTCCAACATCAGACTTTATTTTGTAGTTCACAGCAATGCAGCAATATACTATGCAGATTTTGTGCTCAAGTTAACCAGAACGCTACTCTGTGCAACCTTAATGAAGATCTGGATGCATGTATGAGCAGATTAATAGGGAATACATTTAAAG
>JAMWET010006381.1:1355000-1530000 GCA_024036415.1 Prochilodus magdalenae | reverse complement strand
TCTTTATTATGGATATATTTCTGTGTTAGGTAAGGCCTGTGGACGGAGAATGGAGAGAGCAGTTGTAGAATAACAATGTAATTCAATGAGAGGTATATTTTATATGAAGTCAGGGTGTAGCTGTAGGTTAAGAACACTCACTGTGGCCGCTGGTGTAGTGCTGCAGCTTGTCTGTGTATTCCGAATCGGCTCTCTCAAAGCCTCGGCTGCTGGGACAAACACAAGCACATACACAGTGCTATAGAGGTGGTCTCAGAAAGGCAGTTAAGCAAAGGAAATTACACAGCAGACTGAATAGTTCCGGCGGTGTCCATGTCATTAAAAGGGCATCTTTACAAGCTGCGGTGCTCTGGTAAAGTCCACTAATGAACAATATCAGGAAAACACTGTCGGGATCTGTGATTTTGCCTAGCTGGTGGTCTAATTAGCAGAGGTGCTACAGTGCAATGGCTGGAAATAGCACATTTAGATTCATGCTTGTTTGCTAGGATTACAAGCGGTTAATAATACCATGAAATTTGAAATAAATGTCTGATGATTTCTAGCAATCAAAAAACATGGGTCAAATTTCTATTCCTTTTTTAGGAATCAGCATGCATGTTGTAATTAAACTCTGAAACTTAAATACTTAAACATTAAATTTTAAAAACAGGATCCGGATTGGTTTCTAAATGGTCTCTAGGTAGATACAGCCAAGCAAGCTTTCCCACAGGTCAGGACTTCAGGGGCTGAACCTAAAGCCTTCTTCATTAGACTGAACCAACTCTATTCTATAATTAGGATGTAACAGTGGGATCTGCAAATCATGATATGATTCCTATTAAACAGGACCAGATTTTTCATGAGGAAAAGCATAACCTGAATCACTAAAATCCCCAAAACGTTAATCTAACATACTTTTAAAAAATCCTACAGGAGAGCAACAGAAATTAGCATTATCATTAACATATCGTCGCTGTCCAATGAAAAACATGTATCTCCACTTTTGTCAATTCTTCATTAAAGGTTAATGAGGTTTTTGGCCTGTCCTGTAAAGTTGCCATTTTGGAGATACTTGTTTTTCTTTGGACAGCGACGATATATATTTTGTTTGTTTGTCTTTTTGACCCAGTTGTTAGATCTGGATATAATGGTCATTGTGAGCTATTTTTTTATTTTCATGATAAACAAGAGAAGAATGCTCTAAGAAAGTATAACCTAGGAGTACCAGGGAAAGTAAAAAAGCCCAGAGGAGCTTGTACTAAGCACTTTCCCTCAGAGGCGGAAACTTAGTTCAACTTTTATTTATTAAATGTAACAGCAATAAATGCAACAGTACTTTAACAGCCTGCACAGTAGCTGATATAACAGTGACAGAGCGAGCAAAAACTCACCGGTTACACACGATGATGATGACCACCAGGGCAATAAGGAAGACCACTCCAGCAGCTGCTGATCCGATGATCAGTGGCAGCTTCTCCTGAATGCTAGTGTTGTACTCTTCTGTACAGACACACAAACACAAGCAAACAGATCCAAATGTTAGCCTTCTGAATTAAAACCTAAATCATGGTGCATCTTTATAGCTTGATTTATTTATAACACATAGATACATTATTTTAGCACATAGATATATGCAGATATAGAAATGAACTGTAGTGTAGTCCCACAGCAGTCTAGTCTTGCCCATTCATGCTGAAGTGATGTGGAGTGTTGTTGCTGCATACAGTCTGACGAGTTACTGGACTGGAAAATGGGGAAAACTATTATAGATTAAGCTGGTGGGAAACAAATGGATCATTGTAGCCCTCCAAATGAGCCGTACAACTGTCTTTATTGCCTGTGACATTTGATCGACATTTTGTTGCCCACACTGGTTTTTAGATGGGAAATAACCAGAAAAGAGGTAATTCTATATTGTCAATTTTGCACAGAAACTTATGTCCTTTTTTTGACTCTTTTCATTTAAATGCACAGTTTGAACCTTCAGTTACTCTTTGCCCTGAGTTATCAAGCCAAGATGGACCAACCAACAAAAATAGTTCCAAACCTTTTTACATTAAAGGCTACCCATTATGCTCATTATCAATGTTCATAATTTTATTTCTGGGGGCTACTACAACATAGAACATAGACTGATGCTTCAGATGCTTCATTGTTCCAAAATATAATATTTTTCTCATGCTGTACATCTGTATTCCCCCTATGTCTGAAATGGTCTGTTGGAGCTCTTATGTCTATAAGATCCACTTCCCAATGAGCCCATTCTATTCTCACTGCTCAGATGCCATGCATGGCTTCCAGTAATTGCTGTGCGTTGTGTAAAGGAGAGTCAAACTTGCTGGTAGGTGGGCAATCGGGAAAAGATGACATCACCAAGTGCTAGAAAAGTGGTTTCTGTGGAAAAGAGTTTCTCTCTATGGCATGTGCTTGAGATGGCATGAAAGATAGCTAGATAGCTAGTAGATAGCTAGTAGCTAGCTAGATAGACAGATAGATAGATAGATAGATAGATAGATAGATAGATAGATAGATAGATAGATAGATAGATAGATAGATAGATAGATAGATCACTTTATTAATCCCACAGGGAAAGTCACAAAGGGAAGAAAGGAAGACAGCTCCCTGTGACTTCCACTGATGGACAACTAGGGAATTGCCTGGGGTGTAACTCGCAATGTCCTGGCGATAGGGTCAATGTCCACTCTGGAGCCCCCTGAATTCAAATACTGATATTTTAAAACTGGCTTGAATCTACATGACCCTATATATATATCAAATTATCCTTATTTAAAGATATGTTTCAAACCCTACCCCTTTAAATTCACTGACTATTGTGAGTATGTGCACATAATAACACCCCTGAACTATGATTGGACAAATACAGATGCCCTGTTTTGAGTGCTGATCCTTGATGTTTTGATCAAAAGATGGTAAATGAGAAAGTGGGGGGGACGTATATCGTTTCATATTTTGATACTCCCTTTCAAACTACTTTCCGATAATGTATTGCAGTCATTACACCTCTAATAAGGAGACCTAGGGGAAATAATTATAAGAAAGATGTAGAATATAGAACCTTTAAGGCATGTGCACCATCAGGGATCTGGTTAACACCTCCATATAAAGCCCTAGTGGTTTCAGTCTATATCTGATCCACCCTGCAGCAGCAGAGACTCTGCAGAGACTCTCGCCGGGTCACTCAGCAGCCTGCAGCGCAGACTCATGCAGGTGAGAAACCTCCAGCAGCCTTCAGCAGGCCACAGTGGGGAATTCTGTAACAGGCTGCCCTGTGCTGGATGCCTTGATGCCTGGAGGGAAGACACCGCCTGGGCTTAGCGCTCCCCCGGCATATGGGCAAGCGTTGGAGGGTGTGCGTAAGGCTGCATGCATGTTCAGTGTGAGACAGACGGCTGGGGATGCAGGGAGAGTGCACAACTTTCTCTCTCCCTAACTCCCTCTCTCCCACTCTCTATCTTTCCCTGCATATCCTAATTAAAGCCTATCCAAGCGCCACACAGACACAACAGCTTTGCTAGCCGCCTGCTAACTCCCTTTCGAAAAATCCTACTGAGGCTACCAGCGAGGACGCGACTGGCATTGGACGTTCAGAGCATCTGAATTAGACAGGGGAGACGGGGCTTGTTATTATGAGTAAACAAAACTAACCCATGCCAGTTTTGATATGAACGCAGCCTGTTTATGAAGGACCCCTAGAGGTACAGACACTACCGTCAACACTCTAATCACTTGTCAAAAACATAATTTGCATTAGGTGAACAGAAACAGAATCAACAGAAACTGTGTGTAAATGTTTTATCAGCATGCAACATTCATATTTTGGTTCACCACATGAAAGCCCATTCCAGAGAGTTTCAAAATGAGATTTAACCACTACAGCTCAAGTCACATTTCAGTCTAAAACTTAACTGACACACTATCATTAAACAAGTCTCGGGCATCAGGCAGCGTACTCATAACCATTTCATGTAATACGTTTAAGTGGTTCACAAATATCCTAATTAAAGCCTATCCCAGCACCACACAGACACAACAGCTTTGGTAGCTGCCTACCATATATATATATGTTATATAATATAATGTAACTGCACTAGAGAAGGAGCCTGACTGTGTTTCGTTATACTGTACAACCCTGTATTGGTATGACAATAAAGTTAAATTTAATTGAATAGAATTGAAATGATTATTTTTAAACATATTAATTAAGCTTACAACATTTAAAATATTGATGGATTTCTTTTTTAAAAAACAAGCCTGTCACAGTTCTAACTGTAGGTATAGCAATAATTGTGCAATAATAATCATAAAAGATAATAATAATAATGACGGTATATAGTAAGCAGCATATATATTACCAACAATAATGACGAGAAAACAAATAAAATACTGAATTTTGAACTATTGATACAATTTATACAACTATTGATACTAACAATTGTGCAATAATAATAATAATAATAATAATAATAATAATAATAATAATAATAATAATAATAATAATAATGACAACAACCACTATTAATATTTTTATTATTTTTATTATTATTATTATTATTATTATTATTATTATTATTATTATTATTATTATTATTATTAGCTGTGTGAATTAAAATACGTAGATAATTAGCATGACATTAAAAACATATAAATCATGAATAAATAAACAAAACATTCACCAGTATTTTCAGGAGGGACATTTCCAATGTAATGACTAGGAAAACTCCCCTCTGACAATTCATTTTGAAGTACTTTTGAAAAAACACCATAGGATGGATTTATAGAGGTGAAAATGAAAATGAGTTGGTCGCTAAGGAGGACTAAATGTTAAATTTAGCCAAGTAACTAGATAACCATACCCCTTTTAAGCTTTCATTACTTTGTGCTCAATACAGAGAGACAATCACTGTTTAGCTGCTTTCTTAATTTGACTTAATGAAAAGATGAAATTAAGATGAAAAGCTCGTTTGACTGTATTTAATAGCAAATAGATCAGTGACCTAGCATTAGGACAGAATAAGACTATAGTGATTTTAAAGTGTTGTATGGCGTATTTGCATTATCCATGCAGGGTGCTGTAGTGAGAGAACACTGATGAATAAAACCACGAAAACAGTACTATGTATTCTGTAGTGACATCAGCTCTGAACAATAACCTCAGCAATATTTGGACATACCTGAACATACACTCTTCTCCTATCTCATAAACGCTAATGCTAAATGACACCTACAGCAATTACACAGTCTAATCCGTACGCCAGGCCAGGTGACATAGGCTTGTCAAAGTGAGGTTAATTCTGACTGCAGGCTGTGCAGTAAATGAGCTGTTCACAGATCAGTCAGACTTGAAAGGTGGATGTGGACCTGCTGACCCAGAGAGGAGAGCAGCGTTTCCACTGCTGTTATCCAGCTTTAGCCCCAGCAGTCTAGGGCATAACTCCAGCAGGAGGCCTTGAATTCATGCTGCTGATAAAGGATAAAGCAACACTGGCTTAGACAGGCTTGACCTACAGGGTTATGCCTAAGGGCATTTTACACCTGATGTAGAACGCAGTATAGCCAAATTATTTTAAAGATATAACTTTAAAATACGGATAAACGCTCACATTCCAGCAATTAGCATCATGCAAACACTAAAACAACATATACACTTTACCCCACAAAGAATGCGTTCACCCCTCCTAAGTATTACGTTCAGGTGTTTTAGCCACAGCCACTGCTAACACTCACTCATTTACTCTATTCCGCTTATCCTCCTGGGTTGTGGGGGTGCTGGGTGCTGGAGCTTATCCCAGTGCTCATTGGGCTGAAAGCAGGAAATTCCCTGGACAGTAGATCATAGGGCTCACTGCTAACAGGTGCGTGAAATCAAGCCTGCAATCTCCATTGGCAAACACTGCCAGTAGGGTCATACTGAAAGGCCTGGTGACTTTAAACATGGCACTGCTATCGAATGCCACAAGCAAATTGTTCCCCACTTCTAGGTTGAAATGGAAGCAACTCAGTCACAGGGAAGAAGACCACGCAAACCCCCAGAGCATATATAAATCACCTATCATCTGTTGTATCAGTCACTACAAACTGCCTCTGGAAGCAGCACTGGTACACAAGAACTGTATGTCAGGAACTTCATGAAATAGGTTGCACGGGACCAGAGACTGCACACAACCATAAGATCACAGTGCATAATTCCAAGAGTCAAAAGCTACCTACTGGGATGCATAGTTCCCACAGTAAAGTGTGGCGAGGGAAGGATGTAATGGTCTGAGGGTGCTTTTCAGGGTTCAGGTCCTTTAGTCCCAGTTTAGAGTGATGCAAAATCACTAGTACACAATGACCAGTACACATTTTAGACCTTTGTGTGCAATCAACTTTATGGCAACAATTTGGAACCTAGTAAAAAGGTAATGCTAGCTTGTATTTATTAGAATATGGATCAGGACAGGTAGACACCACATGGATTTTCAAAGGCTATGTGATGCATTTGTATATTGCATGCTGGGTGTTGTAAGGATAGAACAGATGAACAAAAACAAGAAAACGATATTGTGAATTCTACCAAACATTTGATATGGGATTGAGCTAAATAATCAGCATAAAATCAACAATACATTGATTTGATGCTACATCATAAAATAAAGACATTTCAGACAGTTATATATTTTTAACTGGCAACAGTGTGGGGCTTTGGTAAACAGTAATGTTGGATTGTTGTTGTTTTTTTTTAGCATATAAATCAATAGCATAGCTGTCAGGACAGGTTACACTGATTTGACGCTCTAGTGTACTAGATCACTTTAGACAGTTATATGTGTCCAGCTTTGTGGCTACATTTTGGGGAAGAACCTTTCCTGTTCCAGCATGACTGTGACCCTGTGCACAATGCGAGGTCCAGAAAGACATGGAATGATGAGCTTGGTGTGGAAGAACTCCAGTGGCTTGCACAGAGCCCTGACCTCAACCCTAATGAACACCTTTGGGATGAACTGGAACGTTGCTCGCTAGCCAGGCCTTCTCGTGCAACGTCAGTGCCTGACCTCACAAATGCTCTTTTGACTGAATAGGCACAAATAGACACTCTTCAAAATCTTACAGAAAGCTCTTTCCCAGAAGACTGAAGGCTGCTATAGCCACAAAGATGAGACCAACTACATATTAAATTGCACGGTTTTAGAATGTGATGTCCAGCCAAGCTCCTACAGATGTGAAGGTCACATAGGTATGGCCACATGTCTTTGGCCAGCTTGTGCCTGTGTAGAGTGCTTAATGAATCTCAAATAGAATGGTTTGTGTTGTACACCACACCGTTATCTCTAGGTATGGAGAAAGGTACAGACAAAATTCTCCTACATTACTGTTACTCCTTTTTTTAACTAAGCAATACAACCTTTCCTGAGTTTGTGAGGTCTCAGTAGACTCAGTAGTGTCTGTGAGTATGTGAGAATGATGGTAGGGCAGACTTTTACATCATCTGACATAAGCAAAATTCATAATCCACCATAAATCATTATGACAGATCTCCTAGATCTTTTTCTATCTTCACTGAAGCGTGCTGCTTACCCTCTGTCATGGTCTGGAAGTACATCTTGCCGCTGTAGCGTCCAAATCCTGCCACAGTCCGTGCCCGAACCTGGAAGACGTAGATGGCGCCGGACTTAAGGCCGCGGATGATGGCTGTGTTGGTCTGACTCCTCACTATGGAGGAGTTGTACTCTGTCTGATCCTGCGTTACATACAGAAAGAAGAGGAACACAACAATTACAGATGGACATCAGATTTTGTGCCACTTTCCTGGACATGGATTAATCCTAATCTTGGACTAAATCTAAGGATTCAAATAAAAGCAACATTTCAAAGAAAAAGCCAGAACTTCTTCTCTACTCAGAGAATTCTCCTTGATTGGCTCTAACCGGCATGTTGCTCATTTTGAGATCTCCATCTGACTATAATCGGTCCCCTGTATAAAGCAGGATTCAACCAGCGCTACACAGCTTGCTTGCCAGCATTTTGATTTCACTGAGCGTGTTCATCATTTAGAATATACTGCCAGCTTTACCACTGGAAGTTCATTTCAGTCTTGGCCTCGGTTTAAAGAGGAATTACACCATTTTTTTTTCTAATTTCTTACAAAATTCAATTGTTGACAAGTAAACAAAGTCACTCAGGGTGGTTTGATGTGAACGGGTTTGTTCTGGAGAAACTGATTCCTGTAAAGTGGTGGCGAGAGGAACCGGGGGTCACAAGGCCTAGACAGCTATCATATTTTCTATGTAAGATAATTAGTGACCCACATGTTTTCTGAGCATGTTGATGATAGCAAAATGGGGTTAAAACTGAAGGGAAAAAAGTTCTTTGGGGACTATTTTGCCTTCCGGCACTCTGCATGAACCTCTTTACAAATGAATGGAATTGAAAAATACATTAAAACAATATCTCAAAAAACAAGGCATCAGGCAGCGTCTTCATAACCATAATAACCCAATGACATACTTTCAGTGAGGGAGCTTCTAGGCATTAAGCTCTTCAGACATCTGGTTCTTATCACCACCACTTTGAATGTATCTAATCTCTGATATACAGATACAGCTTATATGAACATCACAAACTTCATTTGACTGATTGTTTATAGCACAGTAGTAATAACGCTAGCAGAGGTAACAATCCCAAAAACATTAACATCACATGTATATAGCAAGTACAGCAAGTGTGTTTCAGCAATTAACCGTAGCATCGCTCAGTACAGCTCTAATGCCATATGCAGTGACTGCATGGCATATGGTCACAGTCTTTCATCTGATCACACTATGAGGCATCAGCAGGGTCGGGGAGCTAACACAGTTACATATGGGTCTCTAACAGAGCTAGACAGGCTAGCTAACTGACGAAGGCCCTCAAGGAGAAGCCTGTGGTGGGTGCCAAGCAGTGACACTTTCAGGCCAGTCAACGTTTATTAGTTCAGATGTTGAGCTAATGCAATGCTCAGCAGGTCTGTGCTTTATGTATTTGTGATGGGAGACACTGTGTTTGCGAACACTGTCGTCTGGAAGTTTGGAACCACTGTTTTCAGTAATACAAAACCAGCCTGGCTGCAGACACTGCAGCAGTTTCTTTATCTTCAGCATCCTGTCATATGATCTCTCTCTCTCTCTCTCTCTCTCTCTCTCTCTTTCTCTCCCTCTCTTTAAAATTTCTGTTGTTTAATGGCTGACAATAGCCAGCCTTGACTTCCTGTAATCCAACCATGGTTCAGTTTGATCTGGACGTGGTCACCTCTTTTACACCTGAAACTAAGGAACCTTTCACACCTGCTATTTGGTTTCAAACCAAACTGAAAAGTCTGAAGGTCTGTATCAAACAACTAGGTTAGCACCGCAAGTTAACCCATCCACTACAGAGAACAGACTGCTGTACGTTTGAACACACTTACTGGTTACTGGAAAAAAAATCTAACATAGACTTTGCAAAGCACACTAAGTTAGTAAGAACTGGATATTTAAGTAGGTGATGTGTTACCATATATTCATGTAGAAAAACAACAAAGCCTAAACCGACCATGGCCATTCAAACCTCTACATGTGACTATAAACAAGGCTAGTTTTAGTTTTCTGAGGTTCGATAAGATGGATATCTATGAAAGAAGTTGTAGCACCATATTTAAAACATACCATCATAAACTATGTGCTATTATTCGTGTTTGACATATTTATACACTGCACTGCTCTAAATCCAGTGAAACGGGACTTATGAGGCCATGAGGCATTCTTCAAAATGAAACTTGCTGATGATTGGTATGCTTTATCACTTTAAGGCTCAGAAAAGTATATGTCCCTAAAAATAACATGCCCAATAATACGTGTCAAATCTCGAGGCAGATAAGTTTTGGTTGATTCTAGTGTCCAACTACCTTACAGTATTGACTCTTAGCATTACCATAAAACTGCCAGCTATGCAAAGAATAGAACCTTCACATTGACTTCCACTAAAAGAGTCTTTTTTCCTACTTCTGTAAAGTTGCCGTTTTGGAGATGCCAGCTTTTGTTAAGACAGCACCAGCCAGCCACTGCACACGAAATAACAAAAGTTATTAATATGACGAGTTGATTCCGAACTGACTCCAGACTCCGGTGTCTATGCATATGAGAGATGGAAGCTGGCTTTAAAACCGTGAATATGTGTGTGCGTGCAAGATGGTACGGGCTGCTCCCGTCAGCTCTCTTTCTCTCCCCGCGCTCTGATATGAGCTCTGCACTGTCTGCCAGGCTGTTTTGACAGCAGTGTCTGAGAAAGGAATTATACTGAGGAAAGAGAGCAGAGCTCAAGAGACTGAGCATGTGTGTGTGTGTGTGTGTGAGAATGTACAAAAGAGTAAAGGAGCAAAAACAGAGAGACGAGACAAAAAGCGAGACAACAAGCAGAAGAGTCTGTCAAACTATCTGAGTGTGAGTGTGTGTATGCGTGTGCCGGTACGCCCAGTGAAAGTCAATAATTTACTTTACTCCGAGTAGTTTATGGAAAAGTCCTGCCTCAATTTATTTAGCATGACTTAATTTATCTGCACATGCTGTAACTGTAAGTTATGACAACCAACATATACATATACTGAACAGCCACTTTATTACATACTCCTCTGTATCTACACTCCTGCTCCATTTTATCAGCTCCTCCTTATCACCACATAGGATCACTCTGTAGTTCTACAATTACAGACTGTCAGTCAACTGTTTCTCTGTGTACATTGTTAGACCCCAATTTACTCTGATCTGAAGTGGTCAGGGCCCCCACAGGACCACCACAGAGGTAGGATTTGGAGAACGGGCCATTCTCGGCACTGCAGTGAAGCTGACATGGTAGTTGTGTTGGGCTGGTGAAGTTAACGTATCACAGTGTACCTTGTATGGAACCTCTACTGCAGATCTGTTATGAATGTCCTGGTTGTTGTGATGTCACAAAAACCTATGCATTTACATGCATCCCCTTATTTGGTTTACAGCAGCTTAGCTCTAGCCTTTCATGCTGAAGTTCCACAGTTGAGTCACATTATTATGACCTAATCTTCAGAGTAACTGGAGCATAGATAGCAGCTAGACGGGCTGGGAATGACTCAATAAGGTCCTAGTAGGTTGTCACAGGTATCTAGAGCCATCCTGACTGCAGTGCATGGCACAGCTGCTGTGGGGTCGTGGGGGAGGAGCCACAGAATGAACACAATGATCACAGTGGTCCCACAGATGTTCCAACTGGGCTCATGTCTGGGAATTAGGGGGGCAGGGTAGTACTTGGAAGTCTTGATCAAGCTCTTCCAACCAATGTCAGACATTTCTGGCCATGTGACAGGTGCCATTTTGCTGGAAGCTCCCATTTGCCCCAAGAGAAACAAACATCAGCATGTATAGGTGTGTGTGATCTGCAAGGGCGGATTTATACCCCATATGTTGATAGAGAATTCCACAAAAACATGACTTCCTTTATGAGCTACATGCTACCACCAACAATAGTGGGACATAATAATGACTTAGCTGTGTATAAGGACATTGGGTTATACTGCTCAATGCTCAATTGCGATGTTTTGCTAAGATATCACTCTAACACGATAGTTCATATTCATGTTGGTAAATGAATCAAATCTGTCAATAATGTGAGCAAACCAGCATCCTGAAACGTTCTGTGCGTGCCTATACTGAATCATCTGCATCATGAACAACAAACAAACATTTAGAATAACAAGCAGTTCTCAGCCGTTCATTATTAGAACAAGATGAGGACAAAAAAGGCTCAGATGTGTTGCTTTTCCACCATTTATTGGCTTCTGCTGCCACATTTACGCTAAATAATGGCACATGTGGAGTGAAAAAAATAAAAGCACACAAATTACAATCGGAGCATTCTCATTAAAGTCACATGCCCACAAATCAGATACGTGTCAATTGCTGCAACCCATGTGAAAGGGAGGATTTGAAAAGATTGCATATGCAAGTGATTCAGGACCAGCTGTGTCCACACAGCTCTGTAAATCTCAGGTAAAAAAATCAGACTGTTGCCTCTTTGACCTGGTAATGTGAACGTACACTTTGACTAAGACGGTCCTGTACAAATTCCAATTTTAAAAGAACAGTACTGCTGAAGGAACAATGGCAGTTTGGTAAATGGTCAAGGTGATTTCCTTTAGCTTTTTGGTACATAAAACATGAAAACGTGTAGCAAGATAAATACAAGATAGAATGTAGGTAGTGGACCTTTATGTTTGTTCCCTGTAGAGAATGTGTGACCTTATTTTCACTTCGGAAATCAACGAAACAAAACAAAAATGTTCTGTGTCTGAGCTTTTAGAGGGATTAAACTCTTAACAGACATCTGAGTCCTATCAGCACCACTACAATGGGGCAATTTACACCAAATCACTCTGAATGATGTTGTTTACGTCTTAACTGTTTATTTACATGGCTGCATTTAAAAAAAACTGTTGGAAGGTAAGAATTAAGCAAAAAAGAAAAACCTATGAAATTCCTGTCCATGTATGATGAATTTGCTCCTAGATGTGTACTTATTTGATAAGGTTTTACAGGATTTCAGTGCATAAATCGCTCCAGTAAACCCACCGTTGGGTTTTACAGGACGCATGGGAGCACGTACGTGTGTTTGTGTTGGCGCGCTCTCCTTTACGCGAGTGATAAGGAAAGACAGGCTGTGTATGCGATTGCGAATGTGTGTTTTCTGGAAATATACACAGAGGAATTTGTTTCGAAAATGCTGTTTTTATTGCAGTCAACGCTCCATTGTTTTTGACCACAAATCCCTGCACCTAACCTCAATGGGCTTAACCAGCAAGTCCGCTGTGATTTCCTGTGCTGGTGACTGACCGTGATTATAATGGGTTTCGATGGATCAGTAGTTAAGCCAGCACCCTCAAATATACAATTCTATGAACCTGCAATCATGCATAGGCCGAACACAATGTGGCTCGGTTCCACTGCTGTAACCTGTATGTATGACTATCGACCACCATTATGCTGGGTCGAATGCAAATACAATAATGCATAATGCATACTTATGATAATGCTAACCAGCATTATGCATAAACAGCATGCGTTAAGCCAAAAGGATGTGTGACTGCTTCTAGAAATGCAACCGCCTTGCTGCAAATAGACCTCTGAGGTCGTCCGTCATCATTGCGCTGATAAGGACTCTGAGTCTAAGGGTTTTTTAGTATGGGTAAAATCAATGTGTCTTTGAAAAACGCTGCATTAAATACTCCATGATTGATGATGGATATCAGCACATGGGCTCAGTAGCACATGGTCAATAAACAGTGTTGCTGCATCCACAGATGCAAATTAGGTCTATAGCATGCACAGTGGTATGTATACCATGTCACCAGCCTCCAGAACCACTGTTTACGTCTCTGGACTCAAGCTGATCCTCAATGGAGTGATGATCTGTAGAGTACTGTGAATCTGAAGAGCCAACCTGAAGCTAGACGAGCCAATAAAGTTTAAAAACCAGGGTCTGTCAAGTTATGACGGTGTGAACGCAGCATTAATGCTTAACACGTTTTGGAGCAACATGGTCAGCGTGGTTTACTGCAGCATGGCTGTATAAACCGAGAGTATGGGTACCAGTAATCATATTAGTCTTCCACTGAAAATGTGTGTATTGATAAATTACACTCTTACATTTGTTTAAAGGGCTTTAAAAGGTGATGCAACAGATTTTGGAACGGTAAAGGAGCTTTTTGGAACTTTTGGAACCTTGTTGTAGACATTATGTTTGGAATGAGCATATATTTACAAAAAAACTATTAGGTAAAACATCAAATAACACCAGCTGTTGTGTTGTTCTGCTGCTCCAATAATACCTGTCCAACAGAATACTGTTTGTAACAGCATTCCACATACTGTCACACCTGTTCTGGAATTTGTTTGGAACATGCAATGTACCATCTAATTTAGCATTGTGTTACATAGCCCCACTTAAAACATTCAACATTTCTATAAGAACACTGACGTTTTAATAAGCACATTTTCTGCTTTCTCCTAATTACATTGCATTTGCTTCAGCCCTATAGAGGAAAATGCACCCAATTCACATTGTGCCTGTGACAGGCCTACACAAAGAGTCTACCAAATAATTTTCTCATAACAAATATAACTTTGTGAAATGTTTTTTTTTAAGAACTTCATTAAATTGTTAAATAGTGTCAAAGGATTTTGGGAAGTCCCTGTATATGTATTCCCATTTTGTTTCAACCAGTTTATATAGTTGAATATATTTCTCTTCCATTTTTGGACACGATTGGGAACAAAATGCCTTTGGGAAGAAAAAGTTAATAGAGTGGAGACCAGGGACCTCACACAACCCACGCCTATGTTTGGTCAGAGAAATTTGCTGGAGCCAGTCACTCGGATTGTTGGATCATTTGTGTAAAGTTTAGAAAATCCCAGCTTGATTCATCGCTTGTCACCCTGTCATCATGTTGCTTGTTGCTAAATTGCGGCTACATGTCGGTTACTCCCACAGAAAATAACAGGTCATCTTTAGCTTTGTTGCCTGCTAACGTGAAAGGAGAAGCTGGCAGGGCTCGTCTGAATGCTGACTGACTACAGAATGATGACACGTCCTCATGAGGCCTATGGTTCACAATGTAATTCCAATTCCATACCTTCTCATAGTACTGCAGCTCATAGTCCAGAATGACTCCATTGGGCTGGTCCGGCTGGGACCAGGAGAGAGTGATGCTGTCCACTGTACGGCTGACCTGGTGCATAATGGATACCGTGGAGGGGGCTGAATGATAAACAGGGAGAGATAAAGATATATCATATTAGAAATGTACAGTTACAGTGTATAACATCCCTTATGAAACTTATGAAGCTTAACTTGAACTAAATTGAGTGTTACTGTTAGACTCATTCTTGTGGCTGAATGCAATCAACTCTTCACAGCAATGTTCCTGAAACTAGTGTAAAGCCTTCCTAGAGGAGTCTATTACTGTATCAAGGAGTGTGTGGGGGAAGGGCAAAGCTAATATCAATGAAGCAAGTGTCAACAAATCATGTATCATAGAGGGACATGGAAAACTTTTTAAATGACTAGGAGTTAGGAGTGGAGGAATGAAAGGCTGAACCTGCTGCTGGACATGTGAATGTTAAGTGGACAAAGACAAAAAAACACCTATGAGGCAAGCCGAGTACGCCGTCAACACAAAGTGTTACCAAAACAGCGAACAAGATGAACGTTCACAATCAAATTACAGACGTGCCACGCAAACAGTTTGAAAGCTACCCATAGCTACATGTACACAACAGAAAAACAGGAATGACACAGTTCATCTAGCTCCAACACTACAAAGTGATGGAAAGGACTTCACAACTGGGCCTGTAAACAGACCGAAGGGAATTTCCAGCCATGCCTCTAAAGGCTGTGACACTGTCCATATGCTTTAACCTCCCCACGCAAACCGTCAAGCCAGAAATGGCTTCCCTCACCGCATCCTCTGCCACAGGAAGTCGGACATATTATGCAAACCAAAACCCGTCTTGTAAGTTACATAAAGGAGGAATAAAAAACAGGAGCAACTTCTTTGCAAAATGAATACCACAAGTATGCTGTACACAACTGCCGTCTTTGTTTTTACAAGGAGTGAACTTGGTGTTTGGGTGTACAAAGTAATGCATATTTTTGCATGTAGATGACGACTAAATGCACACCACAGAGGTTCTGGAGAGGACACCGGCGGACAGTTTTGTCATGTTTATTTTATTTCAGGCAGAATGTGTGGTAACTGCCCACTTAACTCTTTAATTGCTAGAGTTATTAATGTCACCATGTTGCCCTCTCTCTTTTTTACATACTCTATACACAGTCATTGTCAAAAAAATAAAGCTGCACCCACAGGGCATCAACCAACACGGATTACACTTGCTGGGTAGGTTTGACATTGTGAGACATAAGAATGATATAAGTTTCACACTCAGCTAAGCATGTGACGTAAGCAAAGACAGGGCTTATCGCTGTACCTGGCTGACTATAATAGGTTGTCCTGTTGTGTGTGCTTTCTATGTTGACTCATGTTGTTGTGTTGGCAGCATCCTTTGCAAGCAAAGCATGCCTTGGAGAAGAGGTTGAAAGGAATTCGAGCAGTTCATATTTTAGGGCTCCGGGAAGCGGGATGGTCTCATCGAGGTATAGCACACCACATCAATTGTAGAAGAAGGCATGCACCAGTGAAGTGAAGATCTGAGGGACCAACACGTGCCACAGAGACATGCCCAGAGTGACCCCATAGCCATAATTGCATGATGACCTCTATGAATCCTCCTGTAAGTGCTAGCGCCGCTGGCTGATAGCTGCATGGTTTAGGACGTTAAGATGACTATCCTTACCACCTTATCAGTGTCACCAAAGACACCAAGGGTGTGGTGCCAGACTGTCATGGAGTGTTCCTGGTAAATATTAATTGACCTACAATAGCACGGAAATTTTGATGATGAGTGTATTTTTTTAAATCAATGTGAAACAGAAAGCCCCTTCATTTTACAAAAACTCCAAAGTTATTAGAAGTCAGTTGCACTTTCTGCTTCTCAGAATACAAGTAACCCCAACCATAAAGGAGGCCTCATCAGTGCATAAACCCTTACCCCACATCTATTTTCTTTCTCAGTAACATCTTCTTGACAGCTACATGTCGTTTCAGTCCCACTACATTGAGCTGTCTTCTCACAGTGGAAGGATGGACTGGAATGCCTGCAGATATGTTCAGATCTGAAGCAATAGTGGAGCGTGATTGTCTCCTCTCTCTGAAAGATGAAAGCTCGAAGTGCTGTTTGTTTATCAGATTGGGGCGGTTTTGGTGGTCTACCGGGTCTTTCACGGTAGTTAAACATCCCATGTTTACTTCTTTCGTCAAAAACACATTTGCTTGCAAGTGAGTTTTAATGCCGTATACACCGAATATACACCACAGGGGGGGCATGCACCAAAGCCAAAAGGCTGAAAGCACTTCTTCTTTTCTCTCCTTCTTGTTTAGTCAGAAGAAGAAAAGGTCTTGTGCTGAGTTAAATGATTGGGGTGTTTGCTCACAGCCATTAAACATGGCACAGCAGGTCACTCAGTAGTGTCCAGGCAGCAGACGTTTGCAGTAAGGGCTGTGTGGGGTTTGGAGGGGCTGGGATTTATGGCCTCCGGCCCCGTGCTGCACACACAGCCTTCTCCAGGGTCCATAAAGAAACCGGCACGTGCACTGCCATGGAAAATCCAGTGACTGGAAAAGTCTTCCAATACTATCAGTCAGTCTGGGGACGAGGAAAGTGCTTAACCCTTTAAGCTCGAGGCTTATTATTGGGGTGCACACTCACTACATGTTTTAGCAGGACTGTGAAATGTGACCATATTGTAATTATATTACACGCTGCTATAATGTGAGTGACTTTTAAAGGACGCGTGGTTAAGGATGTATTTGTCAGGTTGAGGCTGAAGTCAGAAGCAGCATGGCCTGTGTGGCCGAGGCTATTAGGCTAGGTTAATGTTAGATACGTCCAGTTAAGTATAATAGTGCAATAACAGTGGAATGTCTCTTAACAGAGCGGTTTGATATTGAATTCTCCATTCTAGAAAAACATACTGATTAATAAATGGAGTGGTAGTGATATAAAGCAGACATCGGAAGCATTTTAAGTTAACTTTAACAACTGAGTGAACTTTTAATCCACATGTTGTATAGCAAAATAGTTATAAATATTTATATATTTATAAATATAAAAATTTTAGATATAAAAACAAAAACCCCCCAAAACAACCAACATATAACTAATAACTGCTCTAAAGAAATGTCCATGAATGACCACGTTTCTCAACTATTCTTATTACCCCCAGAATACACTACTAAATCACATCTTAGCAACATTAATTATGGAGAAATGTTAAAAACCCAATGCAATTCCATTTAGAAGGTTAAAAAGCTTTAGATGTATACTAACTACTTTGGAGTACTTTGAGTAAGCTACAGCTTTTAAACCCTTAGAGTATCACTACCCAAGTGACATAAAGGTCCCATTACCTACACTATAGACTATTCCACAGTGTACTTTTAATACATGAGCATGTAATACATGTACATATTATGTATTAACCATTTCTATTTTGAATGAGCAATACCACACATATCACACATATACAGTACATATCTGTAATAATTATGAGGCATAATAATAATAATAATAATAATAGTAATAATAACAATAATAATAATAATAATAATAATAACAATAATAATAATAATAATAATACAACAACAATAATAATAAATATTAATACCATTATATTATTATTATTATTATTATTATTGTTGTTGTTGTTATTATTATTGTTATTATTATTATTTTAATTAATAATAATAATTAATTAAATAATAATCTTATCTTATCTTATCTTATCTTATCTTATCTTATCTTATCTTATCTTATCTTCATTTAGTTATTACCACAGATGTTGTTTTCAGAAAATTAAGCCTAGTTAATATTTAACTCCTCAAGGAGTATTTTTAATGATTGCAACTACTACTAGTCACAAAAGATACAAGGACCCATGCACACGCCACATAGCGGTGAAGGGATTAATATGTTATACGTTTTTGCAAACTGACAATGAAAACATTCCAATTTGGTTTAAAAGCATTTCTAAAAAGGTGCGTGTCACCAAACGTTTAGCCTCCAGCCATCTTTCCTCTGCATGCACTTATCAGGAGATCTGATCTGAGAAGACAAACGAGCAACAATCTCTGTAATAAAAAATGTGCCAGCGGATAATGAATGGCTGCCCTGAACTCCATTTCCCACAGTGCCACGGAGGTCTTGTGGATGCCCTGCTGGTATGCATCGCTGACCCTGTGCTGTGTGCTCAGAGAAAGCCATCTCCTCTGGCTTTAATTGCATTGCCAAGTTTGTTTGCTGTCACAAGACAGGGCCTAATAAGGCCAAAGAGTGCGGCTTCCACGCCAGGGAGCTACCACGGCTATCCCATTACGCATGAATATATATTTAAAGGCTGACACATGCTCTCTTTGTGCCGCTGCATTTACATTGGGACCGGGGCCTTGCCTTGTGCTGCTGTCGCTAGTAATCCAATCCAAGGCTAATGCAAACAAAGCCAGGACATGTGCTCCTGCACACAGTGATGGACACATGCCAGTGTGAGGGACAGGATCGCTACGCTTTGTAAGCGGTTCTTTTCCCTGACAGCGCAATGACATGCCACTATACAAAGGTTTGCCATCACTAAGCCGCAACCGCAAAGTAAGGGGTGGGTTATATGATAATAGGGTATCATACTCATTACAGACATTATCATGGTATGCTCTTCTGAGCATGATATGAATAATCTGAGCTCCTAAAACTCTCATATCCTTCCCTTTTTTCATACATTTTCTGCCCCGTATGTTCCTACTTATAAGATGTCTGTGGTTATATTAACCAAAAGTAATTCATAATTCATGTTTATATTTTCTTCTTAGAATAAAACTGCCTGGCTTTTGTACATGTGCCTTTATGCTGTGTTTCAGTACAAGCTAAAACAATCCTTATAACTTTAGTATTAATGGGTGGAGATAAACTGTGGTCACCTGAATGGGCAGCCATATATAAATCCAGTTTGTTGAGTTATAAGGAATTTTGAAGAATTGTAATTGTAATTGTTATAAAGAATTTAAAAAGAGCACATTTTGCTTCTTATTTTCCATATTGACACATTTAGGCATGTTTACATACTACATCAAATTCTTATCATGCCTCCTTCAGAAAGCAATCCTGAAAAGCTCGTTTTAACTTGAGCATGAATGTGCTGGGTTAAACAGCTGTAGACTGAATAAGTGGTGACTTTTCACACATCAATTAATTCAACAATTGATAAAATAAGCAATTCATTCAAAATGGGCTTTTTTTTTTTCTTAGAGCCTCAGAAGCGATGGTATTTGTACCCCTTCTTCTTCAGGGATTACTGGTCGTTGAAGCTTGGATTCCTTATCTGTAGACTATATGGTACATTTTAAAATGTTCACCAATGCTTACAATCTAGATTACCTTTCTTTATGTAAATAACCTATCTTCTGATTGACTGTCTGTTATTGTGCCTCATTTGTAAAGCAGTCTTAATCTGAATGGGCGAGGCTAAACTACTGTAGGCTGAATGAATGGTCATATGCAAATGCACTGGTTTTAGTGCCAGCCAACAAACTGTGAGCTCCAAACAAGCTGCTTTCACAGCATGAATGATGAGAAATCGGCCATGTTTATAAACTGCATTCAATTTTTACTTTCCATGAAATGGAAAGTTTCAATAATATTCCATTAAAGAGGTTTAGAAGAGGTTTCTTAGTGATTTAGCTCTATTGTCTTGAAGAGAAACTGCGGCAAATTTGCTGGGAGTCCAAGAAAACCTAAGCGGCACTGGATTAATTAGATATAGTGCTCCTTAATTGGATTTTCTGATGCATAGTATGCAAAATAATGGAAAAAAATAATCTTTGTACTCCACATTTCTTTTCCAGTGTGGCAATCGTGGTGCTCGGCATCTGCTTCGCCTTATGAGATCTCAGAAAAACAAAACATTACATGTATTGTGGTATATTTTTGCTATATAGCCCACCTCTATCAAAGCTGGAGGGCATTAGGATCTAAAAGGACTTAAAAGAAAGCAAAGTGCCAAAGTGTCAAATTAAGACAATTATGTCTATTGTGTTTCTTTTCCCACTTAGAGCACCCAAAGTAGACCGCCACAGCAGAGCAGAAGACGGAAAGGAGTGAGCGTGATTATCACAGCTCATAAAATATTCTAGTCATGCACGATTCCAGCCTTTCCACACAATTGCTCTCCATGGTACAGCTGATGAGGACTATTTATCTCCGACCCTAGGTGTTTAAGCTTTTTCCTGGCAGGGAAAGTGTTCAGACGCGCTGGAACGACGCCCCTGAAGGTCCGGAATGTGAAAGCTTCCCAATCAAATCCATCAAGACAGGACTGCGTTAGCATAGCTTCACTGAAGTACACGACCATATGAGGGATGACGCCACAAGTGGTTCGGGAGACAAGCGAATTAATGATGTAGTGGTAGATATATACATATCCAAATGCGACCAAGGTGTATATATAGGCAGAAAGCAAGCTCGGCACAGACGATTGCCAGATACCAAAAGACAGGAGGGGAATGGAAATACAGTGGAGGGGAAATGGACTGGATGGTCTCAAATCAAGTACTTCCACAGCGTACTAGCCTCACACATGCACTGTGATGATAATGGAAAAACATGGCGATCACAATGGAAAATGCAACAGGATGTTCTGTTAATGCTCGGGTGATGTACTAGAGCTGTCAAAAAGTAGGGAATACTGTACATGGTGTGCACTCAGCACTCAAGCTGCTATACATATATCAGATCCACAATTCGTCATATAGAGTAGACTCTTTAACAAATTAAAAAACGCTGATCTCAGATTTGTTTCCCTACCATGGTTGAGCATTGGGTTAGGCAGAGTTAGGTCATTTGTCAGAGCACAGTGCTAATGTTAGCCAGCATGCTACTTGTAAAGCAGGAATGAAAAGTTTAATATTACAGGTAAACTATTTCTACTTTCTAAAGCTTGCTTATCTGGAGACTCAATATGGTAAAAATTGATTCATTGGAATTACTACTGCGCCAGCTTGATGTTGGGATATGACTCAAAATGGACCAAATGAAACTTTTCTGATGCATTGTTTCATTCTGTTTCATGCTGAGTGGGCATATATTCACCTACGACAGTGTATATATGACTCAAAGACACTAATCCAGTTCTGACAGCTGTCTATTGGTTTTCTTGTGCATTGTTATTTTACATTACAGTCTATGGCAAGTCTCATTTGCATTTTCCCATAAAGCACGTGTTGCAAGTCAAAGCTCCAGGATGTGCCGAACTGATATATAGCAGAAGTGGAGAAGCAGTCAAAGAAAGCTTCAGTCTGAAATTCTCAAAATGGCTGATGCCAATTAGGGTCACCTAAACATTCCTGAATTTAAGATCATAGCAATGGTTTGTAAATAAGCTGCTTAAGAGTTACATACATCATCCACAATTCCTTACTTTTGCACTGGAGCTGTGAGGTAAATTTGGCAAGCAAGCAATGCAAGCATATGTGTACCTGAAAGGATCATGAAGACAAATCGAGCCTTTAAGCACTAGACAGTAAAGAACAGTGTCAGTGCAGCGCTCTGCATATAGTAGAAGAATGTACGGTACTGTGGAATAGTGAATGATCACCTGTCATTTGTTTCATTTCAAGTCAAAACAGGCATTGAGTACAAGTTACTCGTTTTCAGGAGATATTTCTGTGAGAGATTAGATATGAGATATAGATATAGTCCACTTTCACAAGGCAGAGAAAAGTCAAAGTAAAGTAGGTGAAAAAAGAACAGAAGTTTCCAAACTTCAAATTTCAAAAATGGAACAACCATACAAGACCTGGCAGACCACTAAAACTTCAGAGTATGATAAAATATCTCAGACTTCTTTGTAAAGTCAAATCAAGTGTTATGAAAAAGAACAGAAACTGTAATAAAGGCGAAACTGGGATAAACTACAGCCTGAAACTGGTGATATCATATTGAAAGTTATATTGAAAAGTTTGTTCTTAATAGTCATTTTGACAGGAAATTATATAAATGGAAGGATTGTCTCTGACTTTTGCCCAGCACTACAGTGCATAGCCTATATTGTTGGGAATACTGTGTATAGTATAAGAATACACTGAGACTCATCGGTTTCTTGCTGCTTGAGTTTGAAAAGAGCTCCCCTCCTAGATTTGATATGACAGACACTTGGGCTTTGAGCTCAATTCTAGCATAAAGACTTGGCAAAGCCCCGACTTCAGAAAATAAACGAGCCTTCTTCGTGCCATATGCCAGCAGGGCTTTCATTGCTATGTACGGACATTCAGAAGCAAATTCCATGATTGATGAAAAATATACAGTTTATAATCTTACTTCTAGTCCTTTAAGCCCATTGGGATTTAATGGAGCATGGTCTTGTAAGCATAAAGAAGCCATTTCCCGGACTCTGATCCAAGTGAAGTGGGTAAATAAATATCTATGCCGTTATTACCCTGACCAGTTATGCTACTCCATTACTCTGTCCAGTTACGCTCGACTCAAATCCCTTAACTTCTGCATTCCCTCAGCGCTGTCCATTGGATTTGTTCCCAAAACTTAAAATTAAAAACGAAAACTTGCTTAATTAGGTGAATACCAAATGTGAGTTCTATGAGGGTCACCTTGTATGACCGTCAGAGTGGTCTCAGTCCACATGGGTATTTTAACATAGAATAGGGGGAGAAGAAAAAAAAAAGCCACAGCTGGTATAATATGTGCTTTTGTGGCCTGTTAAAGACATCGCTACTTCAAGCGAATTCCACCCTATTTGCCCCATGATGAGCGCACTTTGGAAGTCAACAGATCCAAAAAGAACAACTTTCTGTTAATGTCATACATTTATTGAGTGCCATTGCTGGATAAAGTCGGTACAACGAGGAGAGAAAGCAGCAAAGAATGCAGAACCGAGAGCCATGGCCCAATCATCAAATAAGAGGATCTGACTATGGGACTTTTCCTCGGAATCTCATTGGTTCTTCAATGTGGCTCCATATAAACGGCTGTGCGTGCATGTGGATCTCATTTGCAGCCGGGCTGTGGTACAGGGAGTGATGTGGAGATTTCGGAGAGGCTGCTGGAGGTAGCTCGAACAGGTCAGCACCCATAAATTTCCCCCGTCCACTTCCACTGTAAAACTTTTCCTTCCCCCAGGCAAGTTTTTCCTAGTGTACCAAAGCAGCGTCCACTTCTCCAGCCATGTGTTAATTATTTTAAAGGCTTAGCTAGCTGAAACAAGAGGAGAACTTATGTGAAAGTTACATATTCTGAACTTTCAATACGCACCATAATTCTAAGTAGATAAGGAGATGAGTAGAACTGAAAGTTAATTTTGTGAGAGTACAGTCTGTAAGAGTTAAAACAGGCTATATTTTTGTCATGCTCTCATTGGTTGACTCCAGACACGAATGTGTTGATCCAAAATGTATAATGAACATTATTTGAGATTATTGTATAATTAATGGGGTTAAGAATATGATCTTTGATGTTGTATTTGCGCATTCGGTGTTGGCATATGTAAAAATGTGGTCCCTTGACTTTTACTGGACCACATCTTAATTGTTTGTGGTCCAGCTGGATATGAATGGAGTGTTCATGCCTGTCAAATCCAACCGAACTACAGCCAAACCCTAAGGACCCGTAGCTTGTTTGGTGTAGACCAATCAAACCCTTTTTGTAGTTCTGTGGTCCTTTCTGCATCAACACTCCACTCGTACTTAGATGTGCGCTAAACCTGCTTCCAAGTAAACCCTGGCTCAGTTCGCTTCTTGTGGGAGGGACCACTGTTCAAGAAAGGTCAAATTAGAGAATTCATCATCAGAGCTCATATCATTCTTTAAGAATTAGCTGCTTTCTAATAATGCTGAATAAGCAAGAAAATAATAGCAATGTATTTGATTTTATCATTTGTACAGCAGAATGTGTCTTTGATGAGATTAAGCCAGGCAAAAGCGAACCCTATGTATCCTTATACATGTTAGCAAGCATGTATTTGAAGGACAGCTCTGAATTTTAAACTAATGACAGTTACAGTAAAAAAGTAGGTGTTCCTGGCAATATAATGCCTCAGTGAAAGTGACTGAGCATTGGTGTTCCTGCCAAATTCCTGAGCAACAAAAAAAAACACCCACATGTTTAATTTTGCGCAATTTGGCATTGATAAAAACAACACACACAAAAAAAGGCTACAAAAACCACAACAGCAAACTAATTAGGTGTGAAAGCCTAAGATGGAATTTGGCCATGATTGGACACACAATACTCCAAACTGGCAGTAATTGTTGTAGACTTCCCAACCATGGATATTTGTTTGAATCTTTGCTACGACGGTTTATATGTCTTACCTGTAGCAGAATTCCCAGATGTTCAGCAGTATGAGACTTTACATAAATTCTTCTCATTGGTTGCCCAGTACAAATTCCATCCACATGGATCATTTTTCCCCTTCCTTGTAGGGATGAGTATTCTTTTTGACTTTCCAAAAGCCATCCTAGAGTCTAATCCACCCTGCTTTTCTCACCTCATTTGGCTTGTTGATGCTAGAGCATCATTATTACCTTCTGGCTGGTGTCATGACCTTTTATGAGGCCTTATAAAGCCTTTAGGCGCCTGGAGTTCCATGCTGCACGGTTAGCATTACTTCATTTCCCTCTCAGCTGATAGGAGCAAGAAGGGTTAAACCCGACTCATCCCTCACACTATGGAGAAGCTTAATGAACAGACGACTGCCTCTTTTTCTGACTCTCTCAAGCGCACATGAGCTCTACTGGAACACTCTGCATGACCCAAACCCTTTGTAGCTATCTGTGAATGAAGCCAAAAGTTGAAAAAAAAATTACGTTTGAATAGAAAGAAGGTCAATTCTTTTCTTCTATCCTCCTCTGAGTGTAATTGGCTAGCGGTAATCCACAGATTTCCTTCATTTCCTTCTCTCAGTGTTACCACACAGAGGGTTCGGGATTAGACACAAACTCCCTGTAAGCGTCTGCAAACTTCTTAAGCCGCCGAAGTGCCTATTTTTGAATTAGCTTATGGTGTGTATACGAGTCCATTAATACGTCCAATCTTTTCCAGTGCAGATGGTTTAAAGCTTGATGAACTGAAATCGCGCTGCGCTGTTTTACGGCACTGGAAACTCTGCAGAGACATAAAACCCACAATCCACTGCAGATGGCGGAGAGGGATGCCTGCCAGACGGAGTTTGTTTCTTCTTTTTTTTCTCCCTGCATGCTAAGACTACATGCAAATGCAAGCTTGGGAGTCTACTTGAAATGAAGTACTCAGATTGTACAGGAGGCTGAATGGTTAGAAAAGGTCACAGCTGCCTGGGGGATACTGGGAAAATAAAAAAGAACTTTTGGGTAAAGGAAGGAAAAGTTTGGTTTTGAAACCTCATTATCATTTCCGGAACTTCAGTTAGCGATGCCGCACATTACAGATCACTCATACACAAAGCACAGAGTCAGCACTGACTTTCTTACCTCAACATAAAATACATGCAAGTCAAACAACCCACTGGCCCATAATTAATTACATAGTAAAACAGATAACCACGGTGGTCCAACACCATGCACAGAGGCCTACTCGAGACCTCCACAAGCCAAATCAGAGCAGAGTGCAATTAGGATCTAGGACAGCTTTTGGGAAGTCCAAGAGAACACTCTTTCCTGAAAGAAGAACAAGGAATAGTCCATATGGATGGAATTTGCACTGGGCACCAACGAGGAGAAATTACTTAAGTTCTCATACAGTTCTCATGCTCTCGTAAAGTTCTGCTAGCGAGCTGAGCTTCCTATTACCACAGATACACGACAGAACTGCATGATATGGACATAAAAGGCAATGTTCAATCTTGGTGATATATATTGTGATGACAATATCAGAATATCATATGGTTATGGATGTGATATGGTCATGCAAGTTTGTTATGGCAGTAGCCTCTACTCTTTCACACATTTCATTTTACATGCATGTAGTTGAGGTTCTAGTACTTTTGAAGCTCTGTGTATTAGTGCACTTTATAACCGACTGTATAGCAGTGCTACATTTATAGACATCTCCGCAACACAATGTAAAGATGTCTCTGGCATATGGCCAAAAATGCAATTTCTTTACATTTTATGGATAATTGTGTTTAACTAAAATCTTACATACTGCTCCTTTAAGCGTTTGGACAACTGAAGCTTGCAATACGCTTTTTTAAAAGTCCATGTAAGTATTCACAGTTGTCATGACAGGCTTATGTAGTCTCATGCCCTTCAGTAAACTATTATCAAACATCAACAGCTCCATCAACTGCATGTAAGAATTTTAAATGGTCCATAAATGTGAACATTCAGCCTTACCGCCACATGATAATAAACAATAACCCTCAACGTCACTAGTAATCAGTGCCATTCTGTATGTAGCAGTCGAATGTGGATGCACAGCAAACAGAAACGCAGCCCTCATGTGAGCACATGTGTGCGAGTTTATGTGAGCTGTCAGTCTTCGTTATGCATTACCACCTTTGCTGATGATGTAGTAAACATGCTCGGAGAACACTCCTCACTCCTTCAGCACGCTGTCACATAAAACCACTCATCCAGCTCAGTGGCAGCGGAAATACAGGAAATAGCCGTTCCAAATGTAATCAAAGCCAAGGCATGGATAACGACACAAATATTCCATATGCAGCTTGAAGTGAGCGCAGTAACAGAAAAGGCAATACAGGCGCGGACCGCAGGCCAACTCGGGTCACGCAGAGTCAAATGCCAGAAGCAAAACACATCAGAGCATAAAGAGAGCAAAGATTATAAAGTCCTCACAGTGACTCTTGAAAATGCATTTTCGCATTAGGCAAGATTGCAGAAGGTCATGGCCTAAATTAACGAGCAACCGTCCCCAGAGGCGGATAAAGGTTTTGGCCTTTGCTTCTCATGCACAAACCCCTAAGGACCCGCCGTTGCTGTCATTTAATCCTGTTTATGTGCATTTACATCAAATAGATACTCAAATAAGCACAAGGAATAAGATAAGGAAGTCTTCTCAGTCAATGGAGGAAGTTTATAGGAACGTTTTTGGAAGGAATTCTGCTAAATAAGACCGAGAATAGGGTTTATTTCATCACCGAAAGTCATTGTAGCACTCTGAAGAAGTCCCGTTTGAGCTAGTTCCGTTTGATTTCTCCACTCAGACCTAATAGATGTGCAGGATGTGCAGGATTTATTGTTGATAGGCAGTGTTATTACCCTTGATTAAATGATAGTGTTTTAAAAACAGCATCTTAAATCAGAGAAACTGTTTCCAGCATGCGTCTGCAAATGTTGACACTTTTACGTAAATGGCATAAAAATGTCAACTCATTTGCTAGATTGGTGGATCTCCAACGTTACGATCACGACTGAAAGCAAACGCCCGGGTTTATGATTCCACTCTCTTAAAGAATCGCATAATTAAATGCATACTTTATGTGCTGGTTGCTGCACAGTTCAACGACTCCGGCAGCTTCCTCTGCATACTTATGAAGACTCGTTCTCTAGTTAATGCTAATCGCACAGTCGCTACTTTCCTCCAATGACACTCCGAAGAGGCATCAGTATGCGGGTGGGCTCCGTTGGTAAAGCAGGTCGGTGGCTGCTGCCAGTGCTCCAGGTGTCTTTTGCCCCCGACCGGCCACCCTCCTGACCCTGCCTGACACCTTCCATATGTGGCCTGGCTGCCACCTTCTGTCCCTGTCCCACCACAACACCCCAGTGGCCACCTTCCATGCTTAAAATGCAGCACATGAAAGAATATAGTGGCAGTGGCTGCTGAGATGAAATAATAAATATATACTTACGGTTCTATAAATAAACAGTTCAAAATCTCATTCAGATCTCCCTATTTATAACCAAGGAGTCATGCAATGTGGCAAACATCATCTTTACCTAGTGCTCCTTTATCACAAAAGAAGTCAGCCAAGAGACGTTGGTGTCTGAATTTTGCTACATACAGTAACTGCTATGCACTGTTATGTACCATTAAGTTCTTAAGGTTGGAATAAACCATTAAATCGTCGCTGTCCAAAGAAAAACATGTATCTCCATTTTCGTTGATTTTTACTTTTATGCATCATTTGATCACGTTTGACTATTTATACTGCGTGGAAATTCCATGAAGAATGGACCAACAGAAATGGCCCAAAACTGCTTTGAATGACGTCTGGTTCCATTGACTTCCATTCAAATTTAAGAAGGGTTTTGGCCTCTCCTCTAAAGCTGCCATTTTGGAGATACCTGTTTTTCTTTGGACAGCGACGAAATAGAAAATGCAGTGATGAACAGTTTGAAAAGTTAGGTCTTCAGCTCAGGCCACGAATGTTAAAAAACAAAGTAAAATGTAGTTCTCAGGAATTCTAACTTTATGAAGTGCTGAGTCAACATTGATTCATATCAATTCATTAACAATGAAAGCAGATATTCAAAGGTTGTAAAAAACCATCAATATTTTATTTGATGTCTGTAACACATGTTAACATCCTTCACCTTGTAGCATTTTTACAATGACCCCTAGCATAGTGATGACACTGCTTCACATCATATGACTAGACTACCACTCGTATTCACCATTAATGATGTATCCAGGACTTCCAGAAGGCCAAGTGTAATATTATAGACTGGTTGGTTACACTTTCATTAATTAATTATGTTGGTGGGGAATGTCAGTGCTGACACACATTAGGCCTTCAGTTCTAGACACTTTAACCTAGATACCATGTAGGATTTATTTGTTGCCTAGAAACTACTAGACTTATTCCTAGGATACTCTTAGTGGTTCAACAAACTAGTTAACCTGTTTATTTTAAAAGTTATTTGATTCAGTCTATGAGACATAACTTATGCTGTACATTACTGAACAATGGACAAATAGCTAAAACCAGTAAAAGCAGCCATCTTGAAGCCTTAAGTAAGTCTATTTGGGATTACTTAACAACTTCATTCAGTTTAAGGCAACTGTGAGGAAGCTTTGGGTACTACTTAGTCCACTACTCGTTAGCTACATAAGCTATATTAGCCTGGTAGCTCTAGTGCAAAATCTTAAGCAGTAAACCTCGCGTTTTGGCTGGTTGGCATCACCTTGAGCAATTTTCCACCATAGTATTCTTTTGAGTCTCTCCCAGCTGCTCATGCAGAGAAGCCATGGTAGAAACCAAACCATGGCCCAAGCTAAATATGCAAATTACAGCTCATTTCAACATGGAGGTCATGGCTGTGAAAGAGAAGAGTGCTTCAAGCCATCACATCTGTAGGTGAGAGCCACTCAGCTGTGTGCCAGAGACTGCCACCGGCACAACGGTCCCTGGTGGCCTTAGCAGCAGCTCGCCAAAGCAATTTTGGAGATAATTAAGTCGTAAATCTTCCGCTAGCGCCTGATAGCGGCTGAGCCAGATTAGCGGGCCCACCTCTCGATAATGTAATTCACTCCCACAATACCTCCTCTGCCTGATAGATAACAAAAAACCCAATTGGTTTCCTCCAGGTATTAACCTAACGCTAGAGCACATGTTAGTGTTCACCTTGGGCTAATGAAATGGCTAAACAAGCAGTAGCTGGAAAATGACGGCGGAACGGGATAGTGCTATAAGCGGCATCGTGGCAGACGCCTGTGCCATATGGGTTAGCAAGTGTATGTGTGCATGCCAGACTCTTGCGCAGAAAGCTAATGGCTGCGAGTTAATGCTGGCAGGGGATCATAACAGCCAGGATGGCCAAAGCTCTGGCAACTGCTGCCCTGAACCAGTGCATTAGACCGGAAACACATTCGGTTGTAAAAAAGGAGAAACTATGTGCCCTTTGACCACCAAAGAACACAAAAAGGTCTGTTATTTGGTCAGGTAATTACTCGTTTGCACGTGCTGCAGACAAACCGCATAGCTAATCACACTAATTTGAGTGCAGGCAGAAATGTAGCGTATTGAGTGAGTGAACTAGTAGTAAAGTGCTCAAATTTACTGAGGAATGAAAACTTTATTTGGCCAGTCTAAAAGCCAAGCTATTAGTTTGCGTAAGTTATAAGCAAGCAAAAATGGGTTGTTATAAAGGTAGCCATGTAACGCACTTTAAGATTTTAGCTGAATGGTTTAATAACATTTAATTCTAATAAATTCAATTCTATTCTATAATTATAGAACTGATTAGAATCTCTTACATATTTAATAGTCTGCTGTGGCTACGGCCTCAAATATCAAGACTTTCTTTTTTAGAAGGAATCTTAGGTCTGATGAACAGACTGAAGTGCTATAAGCAGTAAAGGCAATGTTCAATAGAAAGAGGCTAGAAATGGTTGTCTGGTATGGAGCCTGTATAACCAGCATTTATTTTAATAATATATAATTTAAATATAATATGCTACAGAATATTTTTATGTATAGATTTCTTTTATGTATAGATTTCTCCAGTTATATTAGTGTGTTCAGAATTCAGATTTATGTATTGCATATCGTCAATGTCTAAAGAAAACACTGACAATAGGTCCAAAAAGAAAGTATCTCCGAAAAGGCAATAGTTAATGGAACCAGGCTTCGTTCTAAGCAATTTTAGCCAATTTCTGTTGATCCACTCCAAATCAAATCACACAGTGTAAACAGCAGCTGCTGTGTTCTAATGATGCATATAACTCAAAGTCAACAAAAATGGAGATACGTGTTTTTCAATAGACACTGACAATATATACCTTCCCTGTAAACTGTAAACAGAAATATATTTATGCCTACGTGCTTTCTCAATTGGTATCCACCTGTGCAACTGAATTTTCAGGATTGCAACTCTGATAAGGATTTACCTAATTTCCTCCCAAATATCATCTTACTAAGTAAGATTTTGTGCAAAATGTTTTGCTAGTTGAACAATAAATAATGAGATTCCAGCAAATCTTTCTCTGGAGTTTACTTCGATAGAATGAACGGAGTGCAAACGCATTCACATTTGTAACAGCATCTCAAATTGTGTGTGAAATTGAGCTGAAAATCTGATGTTTCTTGATGTACTGAATCATTTCCTAATAAATTATAATCTAATTGAACCGTAAGTCCTCAATCCTCAGTTTCATTCAGGAGAGAGGTCTGTGTTGAAAGACTGAGTAAGAGACTGAGAGAGTCCTACGGTTTTATTTTCTTCTCTCTGTTGGGATCGACGAGTGCAGTGACCCCTTGAGAGGCTCTTCCCCAGTGTGTACCCACTCCAGTGTGTCAGACAAATCACACACCACCACTGATCCGACACACACTGCGCTAATAAAACTTTCAGAGGGAGTAGACAACCCAGAAGGACATTTTCTACCCTCCCTGCTGAATGCTAGTCTCCAGCCTGTGTATATGTGTGTGCATACACTACAGGCGAAAAGTTTGGAAGCAGCACTGGCTGGTTTGTCTGAATGTGTGCAGCAAAATGATTGCTAATGAGTTTAGTTCCTGTGGTGCTCTATTGCAGCTCTAATCATCTCCACGTAATTCAGACGCTCTGGAAGGCTTGATCGACTCAACCAAGTTACATCAGGAAGTGTAAAGAATTAAAAACTGCTTAGTGTAAGGGCTGTTATCAACAAAAGGGTACAGTGCCAAAGCTTCAGTAGAATAGAATAGAATCAGTAGGTAGGTTAAACAAGCTTTAGGATGGGGACTTGAGTCAGTGGCTCGGGTTAAAGACTCAAACAGAAAAATAAAGAAATAAATGTATTTACTAACGCTTTCAACTATTTTCCAGCATGATAAGTAAGTCAGCCCAAAGATCTGAATATCCAACTGCACATATTCTGGACAAGACACAAGTGGTTGGGGTAGCTCAGTGGGTAATACCACTGCTCAGGGTGCCACCTCTATGTGTGGGGGACAGGGGTTTGAATCCCAGTCTGGGTGACTATGCTGAGCTACACCAATAAGAGTCCTTGGGCAAGACTCCTAACGCTACGTTGGCCTACCTGTAATCATTAACCTTGTAGGTCGCTCTGGATAAGCGTGTCAGATAAATGTAAATACCAACACATGTAGTATATTTAATTGTCATGAGGGCCCTAGGCTGCCGGCTACTTTAGCCTACTGCAAAAATACTGCCAAGATTATGTACGCTAAAGGCTTATAGATACAAAATAAACACACTCAACATCAAAAAGAATAGTTGCTCGCAGGCGGAGTTAATGTCGCTAAAGACCACAATGGGCCTGTCATGTACCAAGCGTGGTCAGCACCAAGATGAACGGTTTGTTGTCACATGTCCAGAAGGTCTGGTGTCACTGTACTTCCACCTTTATCGCAAAATCTGTAGGAACTGTGTGAAAACTTGCATGGGATGGATTATCACAGGACATCATTAGAAACCTTAGCCCTAGGCGGCCTAAAACCGAGAGACAGTATTTCTGTATGTGTAGCTCAATAAAAATTGCCTCCTGGGTGCATATGTTTTTCGGATGATGAGTGTAAATATCATTAAATGAAATGAAATGAAATGAAATGAAATTAATAAAAAAGTACTAGTAACAGTTCTACAATAATGTATTTGTGTTTAGATCATGGACAGACGGGGTTTTAACACATTGTACGCTTCTTTATGTTTTGCCTGTAAGAAGGGCGTTTATGTGAGTGCATGTGCATGTAGTGAGTGTGAGACGGCCTGATTAACCCTGTCTGACCTGCCTATACTGAGCTGCAGGGTAGGGGCAGTCAGAGGCTAGCGCAAGGAGAAGGTAAAAGCCAGCTTTGTGTGTGTGTGTGTGTGTGTGTGTGTCGCTGCCCAGCCAAAACAGAAAAACACACACTCTTTCTGTCACTGCATACGGCTCGCGGTCTTCAGTCCAGTTTGCCTCGCTAAATTGCCTCAATAAAACAGTGTGCCTGTCTTCAATAAGGCTTTGCTTGGTCTGCTGGAGTGCCATAATTAAGACAAATCGCTAAACTAATAGCACAGAAGCATGCTGGGCCTGTTCAGAGCGCAATGGCTGCTGGGGGTTCGTCACAAAGTCCATCCACATCATGCTGCTGCGTCTCAATACAAATGCCTACATCAATAGTCCCTAACAGCTATTAGTGCCCTAAAGGAATAGTCTGGCGAGAAATCAAACACACGCGGGTTTTCTGTCTTACCCCAGATGAAGTTGATCAGCCCGTGTGGTATCTGCTTCTTTAGTTTTAGTACTGGCGCTACAAGGCTAATGCAGCTAACGAGTAATGGAAGGTTGCGTACTGCAATTAGCATTGTGCAAACCGCATGGCTAAATCAACAAACAGCTGCTTTAAACCGTGTTGACTTGTTACACAGGCTCAAACAGGCTCGGTTATGTGGTTTCTGACACTGTACAGCATGCAATAAAGGAAACTTAAGAATGAGACCCTTCATTTATTCAATTTTCAGTCCAAATTTTGCCATTATGTAAAAAGCAGTGGTGGACAAAGTACACAAAACCACTAGCTAAGTTAAAGGAGAGATACCCAAGTTCAAATATTTCTCTAGTAACAGTAGAAGGTCCTCCCTTTAGACCACCACTTGGGTAAAACTACTAAAGTATTTACCTTCCAATGTACTTAAGTATAGAGAACAAAAGTAAAAAGATTTAATATAGCTCTAATGTCCAATAATCATTTTGTGGAACAAGAATTTGAATCAACTCAAGTTAGGTGAAGAGACTCCAGTGTCTCTTAGTCCACCATTTTTTTAATAGAAGATCATTAATTAGTCTGACACTGATGTCTATTACAATGATCATATGTACAAAACATTGAATGGGAACAGCTCCAATTAGCTAGAACCAAGCTCTGTCCAAAAAGGCCAAAAGGAAGGATAGATTTGGGCCTAATATGGTGGAGTAAACAGTAAGATATTTCATTTTGTGTAATGGAGTTAAAGTAAAATGTCCCCCAGAATGCAAATAATAATAATAATAATAATAATAATAATAATATATATAAATGTATATAGACTTCAGGACTGGTTGCATTTTTTTTTTGCATTGCACACTTCTAACAATAATTAGGTCTGGGATTTTTTTTTTTTTTTGTTGGTATATTTCTATTTATCTGTAATGGCTTTTTGACAGAAATACTTATGAATCTTATCAGATCCTAAGCAATAGTGAAGCTTGATATTCTTCTCTCGGTTTTTGTTGTCTACCTGGTCTTGCACAGTTGTTAGAAGTTCCATTCTCCCTCTTTTGGCCATTCTGGAAACTCCAGTTCTGGAAACTCTTGTTGTTCCTTTAACTTTCTCCATAGTGGAAAATCTCATATGTGGAAATAAGTTTACTGTTGTATATCCAGTCTTGTATCTAATCCCCTCAGAAATCCCTCCTGATGGCCAAGTAAATAAAAGGGTGGTCTCCTACTTTTGCACTAAAAAGGCATGGGGTTTTCATTTGCCCTTTTGTTATTTTCTGTCAAATTGCAACTTTCGGAGATGAATGCCATTAAAACTTTCAAGTTGAAATGTTGCACAGAGCACACCATTACCATAAACAATAGCAGCGACTGCTGTACTTTATTCTCGACTTAAATAGCTCGAGAGTGCATTGCTATGCTCACACCCGCTCATTAAGCCTTAAACCCAGGCTTATTTATTTTTCCTTGCAAATATCTTTCTTCCTTGTGGTTTTTAAGGCACAGTTAATAGCAACCGTATGGCACAGTACGGTTCTGCCCCGCGCACTTGCCCCCACTGCCCTTTTTTCACCCCACTTCTCCCCGTCCCAGGACGCTGGCCGTCTGCGCCCTTTCTAACAGAGTGGCCGTCACTTCACATTAGAGTGGTCCATGGCGGGCGTGAGACGGAGCTGTGAAAGGGCCGGCCGGGGCAGCGCTCGTTTACGGGAGGGGTCTGGGTCAGTACTTTAATTGCTCACGGTTCGGAGGGCTTCGGGGTTACATAAACATCCCGTCAGCACTCATTAGACCCACCGGCCCACCACTTCTGCACTGAAACAAAACTGCCCTCACAAATGAGAGACAGCAAGAGGAGAAATAGGTAGAGAAGTGAAAAAGAGACAAAGGGAAAACGTCACATCACACAAGATCAAAGAGTTCTGTTTAAGACTGGTTGTAGGACTGGAGTCCATCCGATATCTGATTCAGCGGCTTCAGCTGTTATTACTTCAGTCATATGAAGTGTCATCTTCATATATAACCCAGTAAGGGATGATTGTCCTGAGCAAGGCAATGCAGGTCAGTCATTTGTGCATGGTGTATGTAGCAGGTTAATCACAGTCCTGGCATTCTGTTCAGACTGTGCAGCTCTATTGCTCCACAGTCTCTCCAGCTCTCTTTGTCCCTCTTCCTTCTTTTCCCACACTCTCTCTCTCTTTCTCTCTCAGCTCACTCTTTCTCTTTCTTTCTCTCTCAGCTCTCCTGTCTCTCTCTATCCTCCATTTTCCTTCTTTCCCTTTTTCCCTGTCTCTCTCACTCTACCCTCTCTCTTCTGTTTCTCATTTTACCCATTCTCTCCCTCTCTTTCTCCCTCCCCACTCCCTCTCTCATATATCTCTCCCTGACTCACTCCTCATTTTCTCTCCTTACCCTGCCATTATTCCCTCTTTCCATACTCTTCCTCTTCTTCTCTCTATCACTCTCTCTGTCTCTCTCTCTCTCGGCTCACTCTTTCCTATTTCTCTCTTACTTCCCTGTCCTTCTCTTTCCCTACCCCTCCATTATTCCCTCTTTCCCACTCTCTTTCTCCTCTTCCTGTTTTACTCATTCTCTTCCTCCCTCTCTCCCCAACTCAGTCTCTTGCATATCTCTCTTTATATCATTCTCCCCTCCTTCCCCTCACTTCCCCTTTCGTCTTCCTCTCTTTTCTTCCACTCTTTTCTACTCCAGCTCTCTTCTCCTTCACTCTCATCTGCCCTTCCCTCTCCCTCTCTTTCTCCTTTGCTTCTCCCTCTTTCCCTGTCTTTTTCTCTCTCTTATTGTCTTTACCCTTCCGCTCTTTTTCCCACTCTTACCCCTTTTTCTATCTCTCCCTACCCCACCCATTTCTATGCTATCCCACCCAACCCCTCTTTCTATCTTGCTCTATCCGCGGTTTCACTCTTTCTCATCACTCACTCACTCCTTTATCTGTCTCCTAATTCCAACCTTCTTCTACCCTAGTACTCCTTCTCTCCTGGTCTCCTGCTCTGCCACCCCTCTCTCTTTCCCTCCCTATCAACCCTTCACCCCTTTCTCTCTGATTCCGAACTTTCTCTGACACTCTCTCTCTCCTTCCCATCCTTCTCCTTGCCTATTTCTCGCTCTCACACACCCCCATCTCCCTCGTTCCCTCTTGCTCCATATCTCCTGTTCGCTCTCCCCTCACTCCCTGTCTCTCTCTCTTCGTTACGCTCTGCTCTCTCCAGGCCTTGCTTTGTTTTCTGGTGTTTCTGTGCAGCTGCTGGAGCCATCATCATCACTCTCGCTGGCTTTTCATACAAACACACACACACACGCACACACACACAGAGACTCATCATGCAAATGAGGTTTAGATCATTTGGGTAATAGGCGAGAATTTAAATCACGGCTGTTACTGTCTTATTAAAACAGCCATAAAAATACACAAATGAGTTCTGTGTGCTGTTCTATGGTCAAACATCTACATACTAAATCTGCAGGAACTTGCTCATCGCTTCCTTTGAAATCAAGCCTAATAACAGGGAGTTTGTCCCACCATCTGGCAGTAACGGCTTCTATTATCCTGGGGAGGCTTTACACTAGATGTTGGAACATTGCTGTGAGGATTTTACTGCATTCAGTTACAAGGGCATGAGTGAGGTACTGATACATGGGTGATTATTCTTGATCACTTCAGATTTGGGATGTAACTTCATCACTCCAGAGAACATAGTTACAGTACTCTGCAGCCCAGTGTTGGGGTGATGTATAACCCTATAGCTCTCTTCATTGGTAATGGTTTTCTATGGAGATTATACAAGCTGTGTGCTACGATACAGCACAATGTTCAGCCTGTACTCCAACACGTAGTCAATCTGAAGTAACTCAACATCACATCTCACAAAAATGTTACAACGACTGCCCTTAACACTACATCAGCATCACCAAAGACTGCAATGGTGTCGTGTCAGACTGTCATGGGGTCCAACTTTTCTCTTGGTGGAAAGGACCAATAAATCTGTGTGGGGACTGTTGTCAGCACCAAAATGATGGTCTGTTGTCATGTGTCACACTTGTCACTCCACCTCCACCCCTACCGCAAAATCTGCAGGAGCTGCGTGAAAATGTTTAAGCTGCATGGGATGGATTACCACAGGACACCATTAGGAAACTGTACAACTCCATGCTGAGATGTTCGCATGTTGCGAGATGTATTATGTGATATATATCACCACTTAAGGCACTTTATCTGTTATCTGGTTTTTATCTTAATTGACATTTCTTACAGTGTACACTTGTGCCGAACACTGAAGTGATCTCAGTAACCTGTGTTTTCTAACACTGTATGGTTCATTGTTGTCTATACAAATAGGCAACAGGCTTCCACACAAGCTGCCACTATGGTTTTCAGCTACTGATTACTTCCAGTACTTGGTAGCTACAGCATTAGACTCTTAGGCTCCATTACTGAAAAAGCAAACTGCAGACACCAAACACGTCCTGACTAAAGGAGGAAAACCGCGTCTGTTAGATTTTTCACCAAACTCCTTTTTTGCCAATTCCTTTAAAAAAGGAAGAGCCCTCTGGCTTTCATTTGAGCGTCTACATTCAGCGAGCCAATCTGTAAAAACTCCAGTGAACTAAACCACACTTTCTGGCAATTCTGTCTCTCTCTCTCTCTCTCTCTCTCTCTCTCTCTCTCTCTCTCTCTCTCCCTCTCTCTCTGTCTCTCTGTCTCTCTCTGTCTCTCTCTCTCTCTCTCTCTCTCTCTCTCTGTCTCTCTGTCACTCTGTCTCTCTCTCTCTCTTTTTCTCTTTAAAATGGCACTGAAGACTGATTTATGTGATCTCCTTCACGCCTGCGTCCACAAGTTCACAACCATCCACTAAATGTCATAAGTGCAGTGGGCGTAACTGTTAAAAACGTGAGCATGAAACACTTTTAGTTTACTGGCTGTACCAGAGCTGGGCGGTAGTGATGAAATTCAGCGTCCCCACATTTCTCAGCATATTACAGTGTTACAGTATCAGACAATATTTAAGTTTATATTAATACACATAATAAACATGGTGCTGCTACTCTAAGCTTAAAGCATTCTTTATAATCCTGACACATAAGCTGGCTTTCTGGACTGTTTAGGCCTGTTCCCACAGTACTTCACACAACACTATAAATATAAACCAGACAAAAAGCTTATACCCAAACAGGGAACTTACTATTTATTCAGACTTTATATATTTCAGCTGTTTATCCAAACTGTCTGAAGCACCCAGCAAATGACACGCATGTTTTTGCTACCTATTAATAAATACATCAGTCACAGTGGACCACAGTCATTGGCCGGGAGGGGGTTGCTGGTGGGGCTCGTCACTCAACATGAATTGCCTACTTTGACGGGAAGGCCTCATTTGAACTGTTCTTCTTCTGTTCATGATGAGAAGACACAAGTCATTGTCTAAAACAGAGATAATCAATCAAACAATGCCACGTGAACCCCACATTAAACAAAGTAGCTTGCGCCTGCAGACATGCAAGGATGCCATGTCGCTATGTTCTTCATTTTTTACGTTTTCTTTTAACTTAGAACATTTGTGTGGTTTATTATATATTGCCTGACCATTTTCCAACCTCTCTTTATCCCTTTGAATGAAACAGGCTGTTTTTGTTATGCTGGGATCAGACTACATATTTCTGCATTTCACAATGTTCACTATGTCAGATTAGGCAATCATAGAGCCATAAATTGTTGCCATGTCTTGCGTGAGTTCACAAGTCATTGACGAGGAGGGTCAAGACACTGTCAATCAAGACTAGAGAATGTTGTGTGATGCTGGCAGTTATGTGTTCTGAAAGGGGAAGCGATTCTGGACCTGTGCCTGGGTGTCAGGAGGAGGACAGTATGGCTGTCTATGGTTCAAAGAGAACTTCAAAGGTAACAAATGTGTTAACTAGAGAAGCGTTTGTTTTTTCCAGAAATGATTTAAATTGCAGTTATAGGGATAGGGATATAGGGATAGCGCTGCTTTGATCAGCGTTTAGCCTGCTTGGTATCATGTTTGCAGCACTGCTTTGTGCTCTGTGAGTATATCATTTTTCCACTTAACAGCTCCAACAGTATCATCCCTCTTTCCCGTTAACATGTTTACATATGTGCGCCAGACAGCACTCTGTTTTCCCATTGGTCAACTTCAAGGAACATGTTGCAGGATCTGTGAAACTAGAAGGAAAATACAAACACTTCTGACATGCTGGACTTTTTCGTCGGGATGTCTTTTCAGATGCCACATTGCTGTTCTTCATATATGTCCCACCACATGGCCTGCTCCTTGTTCTCAACATTCATATTTGGGCCCGGTGCTAGAAATCTGTCATCTATGACATAAACAGACTGAATTTGTGTTGTCTGGCCCTGGCAGTAGTCTGCCTTTAAAAGAAGATAAATGAGCTCAGTTATGATTGACAGCCCTGTCAGCTAGTGACATCACTCTCACTCACTCACTCTCTCTCTCTAAATTGTTTCATCCTTCTGGGTCGAAAGGGGTGCTGGAGCATATCCCAGCACTCAATGGGCAGAAGGTAGAAAGCACCCTGGACAGGAAGTCAGTCCATCACAAAACACACACTTATGCTTAATTTAGCATCTCCAAATCACCTGACAGCATGTCTTATAACTGTGGGAGGAAACCCACCCAGACACAGGGAGAACAGGCACACTTCAAAGACAGAATGAACACACAACCTGGGACTTCGTGCTGTGAGGCCATAGCGCTACCCAGTGTTCCAACATGCCACCCTGATGACATCACAGAAACTATAAATTTAAGCAGGCTAATTTTGCAGCATGGTGTCCATATATGGACTGTGTAAACTGCAGAATTAATGAAAATGCTGGAACAGAAATTTGGTTTTCCATGATATGAGAACTCTTGGAGAACTTATTTTTTCAGACATGTATTTTTTCAGTTTATGCTCATTGCGTTTTTGTGCAAAGCAGAAAACTAGATGGGATTTAGCAGCTTCATAAGCAAAGCCATATTTCACACTGGGCTGATAATATATAACCAATGTATGCACAACAAACAAAATCCCAACAGCTGTGGCGATCTTAGCATACAATGAAGGTGCCCCCTGTGGGCGGAGCATCTGATGCCGAGACAACAGAGCTATGGACAATCTATGCACACAAGCCCTTCACTGTGCCTGAGTGTCAGTTTAGAGGAAGAGGACGTGCAGGGCCGTCTTCCTCTTCTCGTAAAGCATGCATGTAGTTTAGTGTTTGCATGTTTCAGTGAGCATGTTAAACACATTTTCTCTCCATACACATTCTGCGCTAATTGGATTTCCACAGCTGACTGGATGGATGAGAGGCGCGCAAATTGCGAGGGAGGGGGGTAAATTACGTGAGTGTGTGTGTGTGTGTGTGTCTATTTGTTCAGACACTTGTGTTTGTGTGCATAAAGAAAGAGGAAGAAAACTGACATTGAAACTTTTAAAGCGGTGTTAGCTGTGTGTGTGGTGCGTATATATGTACCGCCTCTGTAAAGCCCTTCGTCTTGGGAAGGTGGCTCTGGGAACTACTGGGAAACTAATGTACATGTATTATGTAGTTAAAATGCAAATTTAATGTATGGATCCGTATGCACAATCTTAAAGTTCAACATCTAGAAGTGCAGATTTACTAATTAGCATTACAAATTAGCTATTTTGACTAAAAGCTCACTAAAATAGATTTCTATCTATAATAGATTTCTAGTAACAAAGTAAAGAGACCAACAAGGATTTGTGACAAATTATGGTCAGTAAGGCTGGTCAGGATTTCACTCGGCCACTTGTACAAACCAATCAATGCCAACGAATCAATGGGGCTAACACCAGCATCAGGTGTCAGGCTAACACTAACATTGGCTAGCTAGCAGACAGACAATCAAATGTAAGAATATGAATGAACTTCACTTCATAATTAGTGAGTCGTCTTCAATTGTGCATACACTTAGGAGCTGAAGGAGAGGCTTAGTGCTGCCTGAGTTCACTGCCTGAGTTGCTACTCTTAAAATTCGTGATAAACAGACATACTGAGATGACATATTGGAATTTCTCTTTGGGTCCCACCTAGTGCAATGTGGCATTATGTTTATATTGGTCTCAGATTTAGCACAGGATTGCACATTCTGTACTGATGGGTATAAATCTGAACATCGCTGAACTTATACTTGCTATACGAGCTAAGAGGGAAACCATGCAGTTCGTAATTCAGTGCACTGGATGGTTAAAGGCTAGTGGGTGGGGCAGTTTCTGAAACATGCTTTGTCAATATATATCTAATACATCCATTAAAAAAAAAAATCATATAGGAGTTATGTGGGCCAAGCCAGACCCAGACGGCAGGATGAGAGACAGCACGCTGTGCCATAAATGTGGGGTCCTGACAGAACACACGCGACAGCGAAGATAAAGCTGTTACCATCTGAATTCATCAACACACCAAGAGACGCTTCATAGAGACAATTAAAGAACAAGGCAAAGCTGTTCCCTCTGAAGTAAGTGGGACGCTGTCAACCAAACCGCAGTTTCAGAGGAAGAGAAAAACACTGCAGCTGCTGCTGTTATAAGACTGTGCGATCAGGGGCACGTCCTGGAGCTGCAGCGACTAAAACAAGATGGAAAAAGTTTATCTAATCAGAACCGAGAAACTGTTTTCTATTTGTAGCGAAACTATGCCTCGAAGCGAACTGGGAACGTGATGAACGTGAAGACTGGTTTACAGTGGTAGTTTGCTACAGAGGGAGAGGGAGAGAGAGAGAGAGAGAGAGACAGAGAGAGAGACAGCGAGAGAGAGAGAGAGAGAGAGTGAGAGAGAGAGAGAGAGAGAGAGAGACAGACAGAGAGACAGCACGAGAGAGAGAGAGACAGAGAGAGAGACAGCGAGAGAGAGAGAGACAGCGAGAGAGAGAGACAGAGAGAGAGACAAAGAGAGACAGAGAGAGAGAGACAGAGAGAGAGACAGCAAGAGAGAGAGAGACAGAGCGAGAGACAGCGAGAGAGAGAGAGAGAGAGAGAGAGAGAGATAGAGTTAGTTTTACACAATAGTTAAATACAATTACCACAAATATAGTCAACCACCCAAAGCATGTGTGCCTTTTGAAAATGTAAATATTTAAATTCAGTATTTGAATTACTGAATGTTTACAGTAAAAAAAAAAAACGTTAGAAGTATCTCTTTAATTTAACTTTAAATAAAATGTCTGTCTCTTTTTGCATTTATTGTTTTCATTTGATCCAGCACTGTCTTGTATTGTTCCTGAATATTCCGAATTTCCATGTATGTATATGTTTTAGCTTAATGATTCGCTGTACAAAAACAAAAGTGAAGCCACTTTAAACTATAAACTAGCCCTGGAATTATGCAGGCCAACTTAAACACCTCCAAAACTTTACAGGAGGATACAACAGCTTTCTTACTTAGACAATAGAGGTTGATATAACAATTTTTTATCTCTGAACAATTCTGGAAGAATTCTATTGGTCTGTCCATCACGAATATTCACAAAACTGGGGAACTAGTGCTTTTTAATTGTGCAAATATATATTATATAATATATATATTTTTTTTTTTTCAGTTCTTGAGGAAGGTTCAAAGAAAAGGTGTACATCAGATTTGCTCTTAAATTACAGAATCTGAGTGTGTGTAGATTCTGTTCCCAGCTAAGAACAATTATCAAATGAGTGCACATTAGTAAGAATTAGAATTTTTGAAAAAATGTATGTGGCTTTTAAGAACTTCCTTCGTAAGAACAGTAGGTGAATGAGGCCCAGTGCTTGCCTATAGAACCAATAAACACTCAAAGAACCAATTGCAAGCTTAAAACGCTCTGTGCATGGTAAATCGGATCTTCAGATCACTGTCCAGATTGTCCAACACAATTGTGTTGTATATGGTTCCATACAGAGCCGTTACATATAATGATTCTACATAGCACCAGAATGGGTTCTGCTAACAATAGAAGCCACTTTAAAGAAGTCGCCTTAGTCACTTTAATTGCTTGTATATCACACTGAATTTGCAAGGGCTTATTACTGTCTTCATGAAACATGGAGGCTAGTGATGAAGCTAAGTGTGCCAGGCGGTGCAATCACAGACTGGTCTGGGAGGAAATGGAGCAGGCACAAAGTTGCGCTTTAATGGGCAGCCCCCACTCAGACGGATGATGAGCTCACAGCTGTGAGAGCAGTAGGCCATCAAGCAGTGTCTGGTGTGGAAAGCATCACCCAGTGCACTGCCTGAGTTAGACATATTTGGATGTGTCCATGGAATGAGGTTAAAACATGAATGAGTTTGTGAGCGCTTGCGTGTTTATGTCAGCGCAAGCCGTCCAGACGTCCGTGTGTAACATAAGCGTGACGGAGGGAGACCACAAAAGGAAAAAGGGGTATATAAGACACAGAGAGGAAGAAAGATAGACAGAGAGAGAAAGAGAGATGTCTAAATGAACCCTTATTAACCTCACGCTTGTAACAAATAGTAGAGGTATAATTGTCCAGCTAGAAGCGGAGAAGTATGTATATGTGTGTTTATATATATATATATATTCTGCTGTCTGTGGAGTAATTATTGTCATATGTATTTATCATTCTGTATGTTTATTGTCTGGCACAGTCCTGTGTAATGTGCTGCTCTCGTGTTTTACGTCATAGGGCCTGAAGAACAACATGATTTCCAGTGTTTATAAGCTGTATTGAGGAATGATAATGAAGACCACTTGACTTGATTTGACTTGACTTGAGAAGCTTCGCTGAATGTACAGATTCTGAAGGTTTACATTTGCGTTTGTTAGTAGAAGAGTAGACGATGTCTTTATGAACCCAGGTTGATAAAGTTAAAGTACAAAGAAAAGCTTTTACTGTTGTTGTCAGTTGGACATTGGAACAAACAAAAAATGATACATCAGATATGTATATATGAACCTGTCAATAGTGGCCATAAACTGAATGTCAGTTTGAGTTATTATGTAATTAAATACTTACGGATGCACACATCTAGACAAGGGTTCCAAACAACTGCACTGACATCAGATACATGTACTGTATTACAGAAGTACAGAATATGTAGGTCATAGCAGGTCATTGTGCTGAACCTTTTTCATTTTAACACTCATTATTAACAGACTACAAAATCCCTAATCTCCTCAAAGATTCCCTAATTGAGAACGGAAATGCATCCTATTTGAATTGTTTCCAATTTAACGTTAAGTTTTTCAGTACAAATATTTTTTCCTTGTGTTCATATAGAAGATAAGCACTGCAGGCTGTCAAATTGCATTTTATAGCATAAAACTTTGTTCCACTACTAAAATCCTCAACAAAAAAAAGAAAAGTAAACATTTAGAAAGGTCCATGTATAGTAAAAAGAAATGTTTTCTGTCTCATTGGGTTAAAGGTAGGATCAAGATAACTTTCTGGCAGGCCAAAATCAAATATCTCCATGGGCTGAATTGATCCCCCCTCCCCATACTGGCCCACACTGGTGTAACGGTTGATTACGTGCACTTGACTATTGCACATGCGCGCTGAGCTGTAGCTCTCTGTGCGGGCTGAAGGAGCTAGTTGTAGCCTAGCCTCCCGTCTGATGCAGCTGCTTCTAAGTTAGTGAGATGTGCGGTTACTTGGGCCAATAAACGGCACTTCTACCCTGCATGCAGTGTGTCCTGGGCGTGTATCTTTAGAGAGTCCCGGGACCAGTGTCTGGCTCCTGCACCGCACCTTTTCACCCTTACACTGGCCAGGCGAAGTATTAGAAGTAATGAAAAGTAGTACTAAAAGTGGATCAAAAGAACAGACACCTTAAAGACTACACATTGAGATTTTACCACATCAAGATTTTACATTTGCCAACAGGAAATTATACTACACAGAATTTAACACATGGTTTTGTGAATTTTATTGTACTCAATTACAACCAATTCTAATGTTCCATGAATCAAGGCGATTTCTTTTCAGATGCATTTTCTAGACACAGTTTTCAGAAACAAGAATATGAAAATATGAATATATATGCTAAAATTGGGCAAACTGTATTGGCTAATTTGGTTCTAAAAATGCATTTTAAGGTAAACAGAATTCCTTTTTTCTTTTTTAGAATGTTAGAATCATTTCTTTTTGTAAAAACGTAAAAGTAATGAATAAAGAATTTAAAAAGTAAACACATTTACTATAAATAAATAATAAAATAAAATAATAATATTAAATGTGTCATTACGTTTGTTTAGGTACGAAAAGTGAAATGCTGTATTTCTAGCAATTTTAGTGAGTTATTGTTTATTTCTTGGCTAAAAAATATAAATATAAAAAATATTAAAATATACAGTATATTGCTGAACCGCCACTTTTTAATGCTTTGTTTATTGTTTCCTAATATCTTGAACTAGCAAAGTAAAATGGATGTGGAGACTTTTAACACAGAAAACCAGCAGAATGTCATTTGACCCAGGGAGTTTAGACTCATGCGTATGACTGTACTTGCTAATTTGGAAAACAGAGAGTATCCGCACTGCCAAAGAAGAAGAACAGCAGCTAAGCATGTTTACTCACCGGCCTGGTTGGTGGTGATGTTGACTGAGGCGTACTGAGGTGAGTATGGACTCTGGTCTGAAACTCCATTGACAGCTTGCACTTCAAACGTGTACTGTGTATGCGCCAGCAGGTCGCTGATAAAGACGCGCGTGTTGGTCAGTCCAAGCTGGCGTGGGACGAACTGGACGTTGTCTCCACAGCGTGTGCAGCCACCACGGCCGCCGCCACAGCTCTTGCAGATGATGTTGTAGACAACATCCTCTCGGCCGCCGCTCTCGCGTGGTGGATTCCATTCTAGCATTAGAGATGTCTCGTTCACACTGGAGATCACACTCTGCGGTGCCGAGGGCACGGCTGCGGACACAAATGAATATACACAGTCAGTATAAATAATTGGCTGTATTGTGTGGTTCAGTGATAAGGTTTGCATTAAAGCTAGGAGTCTGGCCACCGCAAATACTGCTGCCCCAATATTAAACAAGAGCAAAATGGCCATTTTTTTTTTTTTTTTTAAATCCTTCTGACCTTTCATTCAGAATATTAATAATAATTTGCCTAGGTTTGTATTATGTATACACACAAATGTATTTGTGGAGTTACAATAGTAAAAACAGCACTAGGAACTTCCTGTATATTCCACTTTAGACACTGCACCTAACTGTTGGTATATCCACTTCCGCTATCCAATCCGATGCCACTTTACCGGAGCGAGAGGAACAATAGTGCATTGGAAAAGCATTCACAACCAAAAACCTCTAAAGCGTGGGAGCACTTTGTATCTTAACTCGGCCAGGAACGCTGTCAAATGCAACATATGCAAACCTGACCTTGCCTAGCATGAAAGAACATCCGTTATGCTGTAGTGAGGTCAATGTTACAACTAGCCATGTTACTTCATATTATGAGATGCAAGGCCTTCTGTTTTGAAATACATTTTCTCTTGATCAAGGAATTATTAATGGCGTTGAAATGACTAGACAGCTGCAAGGGAATGGGGATAAATGTAACAGAGCAGGTTCCACAGTAATCCATGGGTAAGGGTACAAAACATATTCCGGGAATGTGGATACAGCTTAAGGTAAGTCGTCATTGTTATCATTGACATCTATTAAAACCCTGATAAGTCATATATCCATTTATTATGAAAATGTATTATGAGGTAATAAGGAGTAGCATTTGATATGGATTTCAACATCTACATAGAAATCAAGAACAAAAATTATGGCTTGAAGTTTTAGATTTTTAATGGAGTACTGTTACAAACAGTAATAGTGATTCATAATCTGAACAGTTTATTGATTTAGTAACTACTATTTAATTTTGACTAACCTTGATCGTTAATTGATCGTTAATTGAAGCCTTAGTACATACCTACTGAGGCATTTACCAATTCATGCATGTATATTTTGCATAGACTGCTGTACATAACTATAGCCATAAAGTGGCAGAAGCTACACAAGCAAGTCTATTCCATATTACTTCATTACTCCACTCGGCTCGAGCCAAGTGCATGATGGTTTAGGTGTGCAGTTTGCACAATGCTAAATGCTCACATTAGCCATGTAGGTACAGTGCAGGCCTGCAGAAGCAAACCTCCACTGATTTCTGGCTGAACCATGTAGTTGAATAGCTTCACGTTTGGTTTTACACTGTTTCCACAGATAATTCCTAAGAGCTCCAAGTGAAAACAACACAAAGTGCATTGAACTCTGGAACGTTACAATTACAGGGTTGTGATGCCAGCTTACATCAAACCAACATCACACGGTACCGCCAATTAAAGCCCGGATATACCGGTTCACTGTTCACTGCAGGCTAAAGCCTCATACTGAGGGGTGTGCCACTTTTACGACTCCAAAAAATACCCTGAAAAAAAGAAAGAGGGGGCATAAAAGGAGGAAGAAAGAGAGAAAGCATGAGAAAGTGGAAAAGAGAGAAAACAAAGAGGAGAAAAAAATGAGAGAAAGAGCTATTAGAGAGGTGGAGAGAGCAAACAAGGGAGAGAAAGGAAAAGCAAGAAACGCATAAATAGAGCGAGGGAAGAAGAAAAGAGGAAAGAGGCATAGAGAAAGCAAGAGAAAGAACTGAGGGAATTAACAAGAAAGAAGGAATGAGAAAGATGAAGACAGGGAAAGAAAGAGAGAGAAAGCAAGGGATAGAAAAAAGACAGAGATGGGAGAGAGAATAATAAAAGAGAAAGAGCGGTAGAGAGCAAGAAAGAACGAGAGTAGAAAAAAGGGAAAACAGACAAGAAGAGAGAGGGAGGAATAAGAAAGGAGAAGTGAGAGAGAGGAAAGTGGCAATAGGTGAAAGATGGCAAAGGAAAGAAAGAAGAACAGGGACGGATATAAAGCAGGAACGTGAAATGTAAAAAGAGGCAAACAAGAAAAAGAGAGAGATATAAAGAGGGAAAGTAGAAAACAACCAGGAAGAAGAGAGAAACAGGAGAGAACAAGAATGGAGAGAAAGAGAGATAAGGTAGTGAGGCAGAGAGAATGAGAGATAGGGAAAGGGGATGAAGAGAAGTAAACTGAGAGAAAGATAACTGAAAGTGAGAGAAGGAGACAAACAGGGAGAGAGAGAAAAGAAAAGAGAAATAAGAGAGAGTGAGAGGAAAGCAGAGGGAGCTCAGGGCTAAAGCAGTGTGGTATGTTTGCTGATGAAGAGTTTGCGTGAAGGAGAGCGTGAGTAGTTCACACTCGCCTCCGAGACTCGCTTTGACTGACAGCCTGACTAAAACAAACAATACCCTGTGTTTATCTTTAACTGGCATGTGCTTCTAATTACTGTGGGCGGTCCTCTGGGGGCTAATGAGATAATCACGAAGCAAACCCTCCGCCCCCGCACTCTTTTAACGGGGGAGAAGAGAAAAAAAAGGAATCCAATTGATCACTCGTTTGTGGGCCTATTTAATCGCGGGGCGTCCTGAAGTCCTAAAGGCGAAATGCAAAAGCCGCCCTAGCCTCTCTATGGCACACAAAACTATTCGTAAACAGCGCTTTCCCGGGTTAGCGAGCGCTAACGGGCGCCTTAAGCTGCTCTGGGCTTTCAGATGTGCTCCTTTTGCAGCCTTTAATCAGAGAGGAGCCCGCTGAGCTGCAGCTCTGTGACGTGACGCTGCTTTTCTGATTCTTTCTTATTCACAACAGCTGCTCCGCTCCCAAGGCCAGCCTTATGCTAATAGCTTTTTGTCTAAAGGCTCCAACGATCGTCCTTTCTCTTCTGCGTCCTTTCTTTCTCTCGCGCTTTGTCTTGCTCAGCCTCCGCTCTCCTCCTCCTCCTCCTCCTCCTCCGTGCTCGCTATGCCATCGCTTTTCAGAAAGACATAAATACATGGCACATACAATGGCAGAAGAAGCTTTGGAACCTTCTGCAGCCTTGGCCTCTGCTGTTTCTACAAAAGGCCATGGCCTGCTCTGCTGGCCTATACGCCTGACAGCTCTGAGAGCAGCAAGAATCAGCAGAGAGAGTCGCTGCAGTGGAGGTTTAGGCTGCTGTCTTAGATAGAGGTCAGGGCTTATCTGAAAGAAAGGAGCTGCTGTAGTCATGCACCACATGTGAGGTCATGAAACGTAACCGTGTGGCTACTATTAGGCACTAATGTAAATGAGTTCAAACTGCAGTCCAACTATAAAGCTGTTTAAAAACAATTAGGCTTTTAGAACGTGCAGGTTTATAGGGATTATATCATGATCCAGACAGTAATATGCTAAATCTGTACCAAAACATCATTTATAGGCAACTGTGAAAATTAATCTTACATTTTTTTCAACGTTTTTTTTTTTTTTAGATCATTTTGATGTATTTTAAAGAGAAGCTGATAAAGAAAACATTATTACAAATTGCTGTTCCAGGATTTCATCCCATCACCAAAGCAATAGTCCACAGGTGGAGTTTTATTTTAGCCCTGGCTTCAACTGGCTTTCTATTTGTCAGATACTTAATCAATTGTTCTGTTCCACCTTAAATCCTACAGTATGTACAGGTACCGGAATTTAAACACGGCACTACCTAAGGTGGAACAGGAAATTCACAACACAAGCTGGCAAACAGGAAACCAACTTCAGCTCCCACATTTGAACAGCATCCTGGACGAATGCAATTCCGAGCTGTTAATTTGCTTGACCATTTCACTCTGGTATGCCTAACCAAACCCCTCAAAAGGTATCACCTAGTATCTGCTTCAACATGTTGCTTCTATGTCTCAAACTAAAACTCGCAAATCGGTGCAAAGCACATCGAATTATCCAGCAGCTCTTCAAACCACTGCAAAACAGCTCGTTTCTCGTCCTGGGCCAAATCATAGGATTGTACATTTTTTCACCACAACTATATTTATATTATATTATATTTTATTTATATATAATATATTATTATATAATATACTATATTTATATTTTGACATCACAGAGCAATTTAAAATACTGAATAAATGTGTCCAATGGCACTTATAGAGAATGGAGCTCCTTTTACATAGTGATAGGAAACACAGGAGCACACTGATCCACATGCTAGACAGAATGGGGGGTAAAGGGTTAAGTAAAGTGAGCTGAGCCTGTATTTGAGGGGACATACTGGTGCAGGGCATCTGGATGGGGTCTGAGTCGGTGCGGTAGTATCCGCTGCGGCAGACGCAGTTGGTGGCTCCGTCATTGGTGGTGCGGCTGTTGATGGGACACTTTAGGCAGGCCTCGTCACCCTGAGCTGGCTTAAAGAAACCCGACTGGCATGCTGAAACAGAAAGAAAGAGAGAGAGAGAGAAACAGAGGGATGAAAAATGAGTACAGTAAACCCCTCGATGCTACAAGGCTGCCAATGGGCTCAGACATGCCAAGGAAATCGTGGGCCACAGGAGTCAAGCTGAAGCACTTTTTAAAGCAGCACGCTCTGCATTCTGGCTGAATTATTCAAACCCTCAACTCTCTACTGACACATTAACAGTGTTTCCACTTCCTGTGAGGCTTTCACACAAGTGTCCTCTCTCTCAGGAAAGCTGAGAGCGAGAGGAAAAAAGAGAGAGAAGAGGATATAAGAAGCACAGAGAGAGATGATAAAGGTAAAGATGAGAGTAAGGAGAAAAGAAGCACAGAGAGAGATTATTATTATTATTATTATTATTATTATTATTATTATTATTATTGGTGAAGAGAGAGAGAACAAAGATAACATATCATCTTGTAAAGTTATTTTTAGAATATAGAATTATAATAATAACAATAATAATACTATGAATAACAAATAATTATAGATTTAATCAAGAAATAAACACAAATAAATAAAAAACGACGATTAAAAACCAAAAAATGACAGAGCGATGATAACAGAGAGAGAGTATGAGTGACTTTAGAGATATAGTGATAGAGAGGGAGAGGCAGATATATTGAGAGGGAGATGGGTGGATGGAGGGATGATTCATAACTCTACTGGCCTGAAGCACAGTGTTTGGCAGTGTGGCTGAGCTGTAGTGTTTACTGAACGGATGAATGTGACTCCTTCTTCCTTTCTCTCTTTCACCGAGAGCTTTCATCTTCACCTCGGACACCCTCCATCTCTCTCGGCCCTGGAAGGCCTCCCAGAATGCATTGCACCTGCTGGGCACTGGGTCAACTGCTGTGTTTTATTGCACTGAGCTGGAGAGAGAGCTGTCCTCAGGTAGCTCTCTCTGAGTTTAACCCTTTTACCTCATGCTGTTTGTTGAACATGTCACTTTGTTGTTGTACGGTTCTGTTCCTGAAACCTAATCAAATACGTACATAATGATTTACACTTCCATTCGTGTGTGTGTACATCCTGTGTCTTTTGGTTTGAGTCGGCTCCGCTGACTTTCCTGGTTTGTTTTTAATGTTAAAAAACCTAAAGCGGTGGAATAACGTACAGGATATATTTTAAAACAGCTGCGGAGAGAAATAATTAAGATAAACGACCTGCTCCTGCAATCCCCTCCTTCTAAGGGTTAACAGTAGCCTGTGCTTGGCTGCTGTTCACGGTTCACAGAGAGCGCTCTGATCCCTGAGAGACTTCATTATTTCCTCAATAACAAACAAAAACAGCACTTTCCAACCACAGGAATGAGGTGACACACTGCTGCCTCCCAACAGCAGAGCATCCCTAAACACTGACCACAACCACTGAATCAACAGAGAGACAGAGGGAGAGAGAGAGAGAGAGAGAGAGAGAGAGAGAGAGAGATGGGAGTTACAAGAGTACAGAAAAGAAAGAATGACAGAAAGAATATGAAAGTGACTGAGAAAGAAATATTGAGAGAGACAGTAAGAAAGACAGGAAGAAGTAAGAAATGACGAGCAAGAAAAATGAGAGAAATTGAGAGAAAGAGCAACAGAAGGAGAGTAAAAGAGAGAGTGGGAGAGCCAGAAAAGTAGAGGAAGAGAGAGAGAGAGAGAGAGAGAGAGAGAGAGAGAGAGATGGCTGAAAAAGCTAAAGAGGGGGAAAGGAAAGAAAACGAGAGAGAAGGAAAGAAAGTTAGAGAAAGAGTAGGACAAGTGAAAAGAGACAAATGAAACAAGATGGGGAGAATTAAGAAGAGGAAGTAAAAAGCATGAAAGAGACAGAGAAAAGCAAACAAAGAAAGGATGAGAAAGAAAGAAAGTAGAAGTAAAAATGAGGGACTGTCTGAAAAAGAAAAGAATAGTACAATGTAGTGTGGATCGGTTTGTGCATTAGTATTCTGGAGAAAGTGAAGAGAGTAACTGGGAACGAATGACAATCTGAACGCAGGAGAGACCACATCAGGCCACAGTCAGCAAGGCATTGCTACATCTGGCTGTGGAAGCAGAAGGGAGAGGCCTGGTCCAGCTAAACCTTCTGAAACCTTCTGAAAAACCTCTTACAATTCCTCACAGACTCCTTCCCCTCCACGCCTCGCATGCTTACTGCATGCGCTCAGTGTTCCAGGCCTTTTCGGAGCAATAAAGCACACGCACTTCGTCCTCTATAGTCCTAGCTGGCAATCACCGCCCAGGCCGTGTGGTGAAACGGCCAAGGAAAATGTCTAGCAAGTGGTTTATTTGGAGAGGGAGCAGCTCCGGTCAAGGTCCAGGCCTGCTGCTGCTAGACCTGTAAAACTGAGCTGATCTGTAGGCCTGCCGGATAAAATCATAACGAGGTATGTGCAGTTAATTGATTACACAGTTCTGTTCTTCAATCCAATATTAGCAAGTCTGAACAATTAGTAGTTGGTGGGAGGAATGCAGTGACACACGGATGAAGCTGATAGCGTAAAATATAAACGAGAGATCTTGATAGAAAATTGAAAACAAGCGGTTGAATATTTTTTATAATGCTCTGTAATGCTACTTTGAGGTAATTCTGACAGACTGCAGTACAGTACACAAAGTGCAGGGGGCGATAAACTTCACTACACCATAGGAAGCCAAATATCAAAAGAAATACAATGCTGAATGATGGCAGTGCCTTAGAAAAGCACAGAAAGTGAAGAACACAAAATGCACAAAACCAAACACAGAAAATATATAACTAGAAAAGTGCATTTCCTGAAGGAAACGTGGGATGGTTGTGGTTTAGTGTTTGGGGACCTGACCTTAGTGTGTATGTGAGGTTTGGTGGCTCTCGGGCGAGAAAAACATTAGGGTTTGGTTGGGTTCAAAAATGACTGGGACTCTACGGCAGGAACGATTAAACAACAGATAGATGAGTGTGGGTCAGTATGACTGTGGATTAGTGTTTGGGGACCTGTCCTTAGTGAGTATGTGAAGTTTGGTGGCTTTCGGCCTAAGTAAACAGCCGGCCTTAGGTGCGTCCAAAAATGGAACTCTATGGGAGAGATGCAAATAGAAAGAGAGTTCTTTTTGTGGTGTCTAGCCATTCACTCTTGACAGCACAAACCAGACAGGCAGTTAGCTAAAACAACCAGATAAAGTTCTTTAGTGTGTTCACAGTAGTACAGAGGCTTAAAGCCGAACATTAGAAAATACATGTAGGCATGATGTCGCCATCATAACAAAACATACCAAAACGTTTTGAGGTGGGAATTTTACAGGAGGCTGCAAATATATCATTAAGTTTAATGTTTGTTCATTCCACTTATGTGGACTGCTGGACTTTATACCAATAATAAAAACAACACCAAAAAAACAATGTAGGTTTTGATGGTGGTAGAAAACTGACTGATAGTTTTCTGTATCAAAATGTAGTGACACATATGTTTTGAGGGGGCTAGGATTTGGTGAAGCCTGCTCAAACGAAAAGAATAAACATGCCCATGCTTAAGTAGGACTTAGTGTGTGAAGTGTTTTGACTGTGTTGGGCTCCTAGCAGGCAGTGAAGGGTGAAGGGGGGGTGAGAAAAGCAATTCTTCACAAAGATGGCTGTGCGAGATTAAAACAGACAGCTGCAGCCTCCTTTATACCAAATAATTGTGTTCTATAAGACCCAGCATTTACACACAATTACAAGACTTTTACAACTTGCTTGCTTCACTATGAAGATAAAAAATATTTGAAAAATACCGCTCATAGACATTCCAACAGCATCGAATGGACCTTCAAAACAGAAGGTCATATAAGGGTTATTGAGGCTTAAATAATTGTTGAAAAAGAATTTTTTTTTTTTTTTAATTGAAAGTTATACAACATATCCCATATGGAACATTCTTCCAAAAGAGTACCAACTTAATTCACACAATAAAAGAGTTCTTTTGTGGTCCATCAATTGAGATACCTTGAATTTTGAATTTATACAAAGCCATAATTCATGTGGCACTTTGCGGGGTTTGGATTACACTTACACAATGTACACCAGTGTGTCACCTTTGACTGAAACGTGCCTAATATCATGAAATGCCTCCACAAGCATGAATAACAGCTGCTGTAAAAATAAAAAACAATACCAAAACAATAAGAGTTTTAGTCTAGTAGAAGTTGGTGCCTTATTTAATTTTTATTCTAGCCACACCCCTGCATTTTGGAGCAGGACAATGTGTAAATTTAGGAACGATCAAAATTTGCATTTTCTGCAATAACTACTGGCTAGCACCGTCAAGTTTAAAATCTGTCACTACTACAACAGTCATTACCTCAACAGTCACTACCGGAACAGTCACTACCGAAACAGTTACAACCGGAACAGTCACTACCACAGCACTCTCTACTGAAACAGTCATTACTGTAACAGTCACTACCGCAAGAGTCACTACCGGAACAGTCACTACCACAGCACTCACTACCAAAACAGTCACTACTGTAACAGTCACTACCTCAAGAGTCACTACCGGAACAGTCACTACCACAGCACTCACTACCAAAACAGTCACTACTGTAACAGTCACTACCTCAAGAGTCACCACCGGAACAGTCACTACCACAGCACTCACTACCGAAACAGTCAGTACTGCAACAGTCACTGATGGAACAGTCACTACCGCAACAGTCACTACTGCAACAGCCACTACCGCAACAGTCACTACCACAACAATCACTACTGAAACAGTCACTACTGGAACAGTCACTACTGGAACAGTCACTACTGAAACAGTCACTACTGAAACAGTCACTACTGGAAAAGTCACTACTGAAACAGTCACTACTGAAACAGTTACTACTGGAAAAGTCACTAATGAAACAGTCACTACTGAAACAGTCACTACTGCAACAGTCACTACTGGAAAAGTCACTACTGAAACAGTCACTACTGGAAAAGTCACTACTGAAACAGTCACTACTGCAACAGTCACTACTGCAATAGTCACTACTGAAACAGTCACTACTGGAACAGTCACTACTGGAACAGTCACTACTGAAACAGTCACTACTGGAACAGTCACTACTGCAAAGGTCACTACTGAAACAGTTACTACTGGAAAAGTCACTACTGAAACAGTCACTACTGCAACAGTCACTACTGAAACAGTCACTACTGCAACAGTCACTACTGGAATAGTCACTACTGAAACAGTCACTACTGCAACAGTCATTACCGGAAAAGTCACTACTGAAACAGTCACTACTGCAACAGTCACTACTGGAACAGTCACTACTGAAACAGTCACTACTGAAACAGTCACTACTGCAACAGTCACTACTGGAAAAGTCACTACTGCAACAGTCACTACTGGAACAGTCACTACTGCAACAGTCACTACTGGAAAAGTCACTACTGCAACAGTCACTACTGGAACAGTCACTACTGAAACAGTCACTACTGGAACAGTCACTACTGAAACAGTCACTACTGGAACAGTCACTACTGCAACAGTCACTACTGGAACAGTCACTACTGGAACAGTCACTACTGAAACAGTCACTACTAGAAAAGTCACTACTGAAACAGCCACTACCACAATAGTCACTACCGAAGCAGTCACTACTGCAACAGCCACTACCGCAACAGTCACTACCACAACAATCACTACTGAAACAGTCACTACTGCAACAGTCACTACTGGAAAAGTCACTACTGCAACAGTCACTACTGGAACAGTCACTACAGGAACAGTCACTACTGAAACAGTCACTACTGGAACAGTCACTACTGCAACAGTCACTACTGGAACAGTCACTACTGGAACAGTCACTACTAGAAAAGTCACTACTGCAATAGTCAGTACCGGAAAAGTCAACACCGAAGAAAGCACTAGCACACCAGTCACTACTGAAGAAGTCACTACTGCAACAGTCACTACTGCAACAGTCACTACTGATACAGTCACTACTTCAACAGTCACTATCGCAACAATCTACCAAAACTTGTGGTAACGTTTGTTATAATTGTTTTATGGGTGACAAACTCGGACACGCCATCATTTATGTGATTAAAGAAACATAACTAACTCACAGGGTCAATCAAATCAAACATATTTCAGTCTAAAGCCAGTTAAAAGTCTGAAATTGGTTTTGAATTCTGGCTTTGAATCAATTCAGTTCAATGATCCATTTAATCTATAATTACACACATATAATTATATCAATATTCACTGTTACATCACTGAAGCAGTCTATAAAAGGACAGATGGACATAGTGGACTAAATAATTTCTACCAGTAGCCACAGTATCATGATGCCCTTTGCCCATATTGTGCCAGGGTGGATCTACATCTGCTTAGATATAATACCTCCATCTCCTTAGGTATTTTTGAAGGCCAGGAGTCAACCTGGGCCCTTCTGGGGGAAGGGGTGGTTTGGCATACCTGGCATATCAGGAAAAGCAAGACAAGCAGGCCAGACACAATCCCCTACTTCCTCTCACCTGCTCTTTCTCAAGGTCTCTCGCTCCTTCTATTCCATTTCAACACTTACATGAACCACGGCAGCAGAAGTACTTTCAAAACCACTTTCTCTTCCACACACACTCACACATACTTTGAATAAACAGAACATTCTCCCCCCTCCCCCCTCTCTCTACCTCTCCCTCTAACGAATATAAACAAACTCACCCTTTCCCACATCCACGCTGTCATAAAGCCTCACCAGGAGCTATTTGCCCGACAGGCTTGTGAAGCCTTCTCTTTGGCACATCTTGGTTTAAAAGCAGGGCTGCATAGTAATCATCAGAATCTGATTCTGGATAAGAAAGCTTAATAAACGTCTGAAAACATCCCAGACAAAATATATATATACATACAGCGCAGAAGCGATAAAGCACTTCAGCTCGTATTAGTGCTGACATGTTTTTCTTCTGCTATGATTTATGGCCAAACGAACAGTGAATAAGGTGAAATATGAGGCTCCCACGTTCAGGCTACAGTGTCAGTGGAGTCGGTGAATGAAGCGTGGACTTCAGAATGGACCGAAACCTCTGAACATTCGGAAACCCCTCGATAGGGCGGCCATGGAAATCAGAGGTGGTGTTGTGCCAGAGAAGGGAAAACAAACCATCTAGAGCAAACTATACTCATGCACAAAGAGTGCACAGATGAGAGAGAAAGAGAGAGAGAGTGAGAGTGAGAGATGGTGGTCTACAGCACCAGTCAAATTCTAGACTGAATGTACTAAAAGCCTTTTGATCTAAGGACTTATGAACAGTTTACAAGAAATAGAAAACAGAAAAATAGAAAAATAGAAATACAGAATTGGAGAAACAGAAACAGAGAAATAGTGAAAAAACAGCATATCAAAAAGTAAGGATACAATGAAACTGAAACACCTGGTTTTAGACCACAATCATTTATTAGTATGGTGTAGGGCCTCCTTTTGCGGCCAATACAGCGTCAGGTCGTCTTGGGAATGACATATACTGCGTCCTGCACAGTGGTCAGAGGGAGTTTAAGCCATTCTTCTTGCAGGATAGTGGCCAGGTCACTACGTGATGCTGGTGGAGGTTCGTCCTTCTTGGTGGTATGCTGACATTACCCTGGATACCGTGGCTCTTGATACATCACAAAGACTTGCTGTCTTGGTCACAGATGCGCCAGCAAGACGTGCACCAACAATTTGTCTCTTTTGAACTCTGGTATGTCACCCATAATGTTGTGTGCATTGCAGTATTTTGAGCAGAACTGTGCTTACCTGCTAACTGAACCTTCACACTCTGCTCTTACTGGTGCAATGTGCAATTAATGAAGATTGGCCACCAGGCTGGTCCAATTTAGCCATGAGACCTCCCACACTAAAATAACAGGTGTTTCAGTTTCATTGTCCAAACCCTGTATGTTTAAACTTAAAAGGCTCTTTTAAACACAATTCTCACACTGGCTCACAGACATAAACAATTGGTCTTTTTTTTCTTAATATGATGTTTGATATGGCAGCGATGCTAAAACTATTACTGATAACTCTTAGCATCAAACTGTATTAAACGTATTTTGTGGGTCTAGGATTGCTGCTCAAACCAAACAAAAAATAAACCTGCTCATGCTTAACTAGGACAGACTTTTACCGTGTGAAGTGTTCTGACTGTGTTGAGCTGCTAGCGAGCAGTGAGGGGTTAAGGACGGGTTGAGAAAAACAGTTCCTTACAAAGATGGCTGTGCTGAACAGTGCTTTGAAAGAATCCAGGAAACCAAAAGAGGCTCCACTATGGCATCACTCCATAGAACCTTTTGAATGGTTTTACCTCAGAGAGTGTAACAAACAAACAATCAAACATACACAGAGAAAGGGGCTTCACATACAGCACCAATGTCCTCAGCATATGGGGTCTCTGTGCCTGACTCTCAGCCTTGGCACTTGAGTCTGACTTTAAAGGTTTTACCCCTTGCTTCCAGATGGCCTCATCTAAGAAAGCTGTTAGAAACAATGTCCAGTAGAGCTTTAGACACACAAATAATTACCTACAGAGTACAAAAAGACATATGACGTCTGACTATGTGCATTCATGTGGCTGAAAAGTATAACAGCTTTTTGTTCACCTCCCTGTACGATATATAGCTGTAAACAGCATTAGCAGCCTTTTAAATAATGAACATTGTCGATTGCATATCATTAAGAGACAGCACGGTATCATTATTTCAAAGATACCCATGCATGTTTGTGTTTGTGCCTAAACAGAGGTTATGTTTTCTGTGGGCGGAGCTTAAATGGTGGCAGTAAGGTGACAGTTATAGCATAGTGGTGGCAGCTGTAGGAATATTGGAAGGTGAGTCATTTGGGTGCCCTCTCCATTTATTTTAATGGTTTGCAGCAAAAGACAGGTAGTCTTGCACTAATAAGCAAACCCTTAGCATTGAGGTGAGGTTTACTGACTCATACTCACTGTCAGGATCTAACTAAATGGGCAAAGTTACAGTGACCAGAAATTTTGCATTTCTAGATATTTCTAATAATGCAGAGTTAATGCAATATGCCCTCGAATTCATGCTCTGCTTTTTTTGTTTAAGCATGTATGTCAACAAGGAAAGGACTGGCACATCAGGGACAACTGTAATTGTCTGCTTTTTGCCTCAAAGGGTGTCTTTGATGATGGTAATCTATAAAAATGAAGATAATATGGTTTTCCATTCTTATTCTGGCATCCAACAGCAAAAACAATACAAACAAGTCATTATTCCATGGACCTCGCCTGTTTGACTCCACTTGTTCCTGCTGGTTTTCTACCACTGTAATGTGCGCGCAATTGCCAGTGACGTAAACGTGTCATTCACTCTAAATTGTTCTATTATATGAGTATTTATGAACAGCTAACAGTAACGGTTAAAAGTTTAGACACAGCTACTGACAGATTGTTTTTCTTATGGTTAGCTTAATGCTGTGCTTTAGAAAAAAGGTGAAGGCATTAAACTATGAAACAGCACTTATAGAATTATGCAGTCCACCTAAAAATGGTCTATTCATCATGCATATTTACTAAATTGAAACAAAATATATAGTAAATGCAGCGATATGGCAGAATTTAACACTGTGGTACATCAAGAGTATATGTGGTATATCAGAATATGCCTGTAGAGTCTTTAAGATAAAAAAAAAAAAAACACCTCAACATTTAGTTGGGTGTGTCTAAATTTTTGATTCGTAATGTATTTATGAACAAACAGCATTAAATTGGGGCTGTAAACTATAATTACAGACATTTAGAAGTCCTTTAGAGCCTAAGAAACCTCAAAGACACCATATATCATATCAGTTCTATAAAAGATGAACTCAAACTGAAGCGAAACAGACAAAAATATATCGTCGCTGTCCAAAGAAAAACAGTTATCTCCAAAATGGCAACTTTACAGAAGAGGCCAAAAACCTCATTCAATTTTAATGTAAGTCAATGGAACCAGACGTCTTACCAAGCACTTTTGGGCCATTTCAGTTGGTCCATTCCTCATGCAATTCTCACACAGTGTAAACGAGAGCTGCTGTTTTCAAATGATGCATAAAAGTCAAAATGGCCAAAAATGGAGCTACATGTTTTTCATTGGACAGTGACGATATGAAAATAATTACTTTAGTGAGCATGGAAAAGATATATATATATTGTTCCTAACCAGTTCTATAACACGCCTTATAACAGCGTTATAAACTAAACAAATGTCTGTCGCTTTAGTTTGAGGCTTCTTAAGTCCTTATTTACTTAATAAAACATCTTATAAACTTGGTTAATAGATATTCACTTATGTACTTTGTAAATACGCAATTTAACATTTACGTCTGCATAATGAATATAGGTCCCTATATAGGTAGCCTTCAAAAAAAGCGTGACCTAAAGCAGTATGTCAGAAACCACATAAGCAAGTGTTACTAATGTCTCAATGCAGTTTACACGATGCTAATTAGGGGCTATACATTTCCATTACTTGTTAGCTTTTAGCCTTGTAGTTGCATTGCAAAGCTAAACACGTCTTGGCTGGCTGGCTGACTGCGGTTAGGGCGAAGTTTTGTGTAAATTATATTTTTGGCTGAACTTTTGCTTTAAAATGCTGGAAGCATGTAGAACATGGTCCGGTAACTACTTTCACAGAGCCTCCGTACCCCATGCTGTTAAAGCAACCAGGAGTCTTCCTTAGAGAAGAGCAATTTGAGGATGAGGAGCAAAGCAGTGTCAGCTGTAGCCTAGGGACAATCAAAACGCTGATTAAAAAGCACACCAGTGCTTTGATTCCATCAGCATCCACATTGGAACTGTCTGGCTGGTTTGATCATAATCTCCCTCCGCTCGCTTGACATGCAAGAACTGCAGTCGTTCTGTTGTTATTTGAAAACTCCACCAAGTCCCCGCGGCTACGTGGAGCGATTAAGGCGGAGAATATTCATACGGTGGACTTCTATTTTTTGTCTTCCCTGTTTGAAAGTTCCTTTTTATATCATTAAAGAAAATAAGCGCACGTTGGGGACGTTTTGGGTCCCATGACGGCTTTTGACAGATGTGATGAAATTCGCTATTAAGCGAGGTAGAAAAGTAAAGTCGAAACAGTCTAATGGAATTTATAAACACTTCAGGTCTAATTTCACAGCAGGCCCGTCAAAAGCCTCCAGATCACCTCAAAGTGCTTCCAGGCTCCGGCGTCAAACAAGAACCTGGCTGTCGCTTTCTAAAAATGGCTACTAAAACTAGCGAACGACGAGGGCTAACTGCGACTGGCCCACATTCGGGCACTCTCTTGCTTGTGTTTATTACTTTTAATAACCGGCGCAGACCGAAAAAGTAGCAGGAGCATAATTGGAGGCTTGAGCGTGGACCCAGTGTGTAAAACCCACATTGTGAGGCGGCCCTGGAGGTGCCAGAACACCAGTCAGATTTTATTGCAGGTAATTTGCTGGTTGTTTCAAAGGTTTCCAGAGCATTTCATCCGCACTGATTTATGTGGGCACTAAAGCAGCACCTCCAGCCGCAGACGGCCCGCGTTTGAGTGCGTGCACTGGGGCTTGTGTGCATGTGTGTGCTGGACAGAAGGTGTTTGCTAGCAGTCGCCGGATATGGTTCCTCCATCTGGGTCCACTGGAGGAGTCCAGCAGCGCCGCAGTTAGCAGCACAAACAAAGCCAATGGTAGAACACAGCATGGGGACTGACTTTTCCATCATGGCCGCCTGGGCGCTAAAGACTGCCAGATGCTAACGTAGCGGTCCAGTAGAAAGAGAAAAACATGAAGGTGCAATTTGGGTTAAAACCCAGGTGATTAGGATGGAATAAACACTTCTTCATCCACAGTCTTAGAGCAGTCAGTGTCCACCCTTTCCCTTTATTACAGTTTGCATTCTTTTCAAGAGAAGCTTTCAGTTTTTCAAGGAAAGCTTAAGAGCTGTTTGCACTTCCCGCTTAAGTAATCCCAGACATTCTTTAATGATGTTCAGGCTGTGATACACAAATAAACCCTCCAACCAATCCTGTTTATAGCCGAAGGCTATGACCTTCATGACCTGTAACAGGTCGACGTGACTGTTTTAAAGATCTAATCTAACAAAAGGCTAACTACATTCAATCTTTAGGCCATATTTCCACTTCACCAATGCATTTTATTATATTGTATTAAGATCCAACCATTAACCAGCAAACCATTTGAACTGGCAATGAAGGAGGTTCTGCTCACATAGACAGCTGCGGACACTGTGGCAGTCGGATCCAAAAGTCACTATAAACATTCCCTCTACTTCAACCAAAGTAACAAATGTAGCCTTGACACGTAACACACATCATTTCAAGGAACCAAATTAACTGTTAACCCTTAACTGTTTAGATCCATTAACGTATCAGAGTCTGTATTGGCGAGTAACAAAAAAAACTGGTACTCAGTCTAAAAATAAAATGGTATTGCTGGGTGCCTAGCAGCAATATAATCATAATACTAGTATCAAGCAACCTTATAAGCACCTTAACCCCTTAAACTGCAACCACGTTGTTTAAAATGTAAGGGAAATTCCACCATTTTTAAAAAAGGTATAATTCAATTACTGAGATGTAAACATTCATTTAGAGTGGTTTGAAGTGAAAGCTGCATTATAGAAGAACCCACTGAGAAACTAATTCGCCATTAGCATTGTGCTGTTAAAAAACAAATACTTGATAACTTCCTGTTTTACAAAAGGATGTTTTTAAAAAATGTTGAAGCCATTCTGATGTTGAGATGTTCATGCTTACTACCTCATCTGTACATCACTGGTTGATGCAGATGAGTCTTATATACTGCTGCTGTTGGAGCAAAACCTCATATCTCCAAAATGATAAATTCACAGAAGTAGGGAAACGCATACTTTACTTTTAATCAAAGGCAATGTATCTAGATCTTGGTGCTTTTGGCATATTTATTTTGGAAGATTGACCATGAAATGTCCATACAATCTAAAGGGGAATATGACCTTTTAAATTATGGCAGAAACAGAAAAACAATGAAAATGCTATTTCGCTCTGGCTGCAACCAATGCCTTCAGATGTCTACTTCCTTTCGGTACTTTTCTTTATTCGTTTACTTATGCAGAAATAACACTATGCAAAATGTGTGTAAGTAATGAGTGACCTTCTCCATGACCCCACTGGGAGAACTACTGGCTGCTAATCCAGCTATTCAGTAGAACCACCCCACCCCCTTCAAAAAATAACACATCACATTTTTTCACACATACTCATATGCACACACAGCGTAACGCTCTAGACAACACACACATACATGTCCCCTCAGTCGCCACCCGTGCAAAATGGCTGCTTTGTTGTGAGGCTGACAGAACGTGGATATAGTAGCATGGTAGCTCCCCCCTTTTTCACTTTCCTGTCAATTCAAGCGCTCCAAAGCCTGAACTGCTGCATTTAATGAAAGCTACATTAAAAGAGACACACGGCAGAGGTGTGTGTGTGTGTGCGTGTGTGTGTGTGTGTGTGTGTGTGTGTGTGTGTGTGCGCGCACGCATGTGTGAGTGCAAAAGAAAAAGGATGAAGGGGGGATGGGAAGGAGGGGAAGCCAGGGGATGCTAGGATTTGTTAGCGCAGCAGAAAAAAGTGCTGAAAGCACAGAAAGAGGGAAGAGTCAGAGGGGTTTTCTGTGCTGGATACGAGAGGGGAAAGGTCCTACTGTGATGGGGGAAGCGTTGGTGTATATAAATATCCTGAAAGGTATCAGGTATCAGGTATCGTGAAAATGTCTTCAAGTACCTGGCACAGTGCTCACCCCAGGCCTCAACAATTAGTCAATGAACTTACCTACTTTGAATTCAGAAAAAACGCTGATGTGTATTTTTTGTTATTGTCAACACAAGTTCATCAATGGTGTAATTAAAAATTTACAATTTATTCTAAATAAAAATGAAACCTTTTTTCTGCTTTTTATCTGATATAGTATCAAGTAGTATTTTACAACAATACAGCAAAAATGCACAAACAATATGAAGATGATGTTAGATAATGTCAGCCTAGTTGTAAATTAATTAAAAGTCAACTGCTTGAATACTTTAACACATAATTAAAAGCTATTTTAACTCTAATATTCGGTAATGCATTTAATTCAGAAGTTTAATGCTACATTTATTTTTTTATTTTGCATCATTTTAGAATTTTAGAATTTATCACTACTGTAAACTAAAGCAATTTTATAATTGGCATGGTGGATTTTTAAAGTCAGTTGTGCCTTTATTCAAGTTTATTTCTCTTTAGATTTGACAATCCAATTTATAGATATTGGTATAAAACCAACTACAGAAATTACTGTTAGGTGCTGCCTTGCCCACCGTGTGTATGTATGGCCCTTTATGGCTCAGAATAGCTTGGTTAAACACCTCAAGTTCCAAAATAGATACTGAAATACTTGCTAATCTGATCAAGCTAATTAATTAACAATACAACTTTCCAAAAATGCCTTGACATTTTCAGCACCAACTGAAACCGACACACTGTTGCCCTTGCATCTTTTCACCAGTGCTCACACGCTATAGCAGCCCACCCTATTTAGCAACGATCATCTATACTCTCAATGTGATGAAAGAGTTGAGCCATAGCCTTCAGCACAGAGACAGATAGAAGGTTTGGCAGAGCATCCCCAGGCTTCGCAATTCAATTAAAGGCCCAGGCCTGGCCGGCTAATTCAATCAAGACTGTGTGAAAGCAATTAGACGACTGGCATTCGGCTTACCCCACCACACGAGCACACATTACAGATTCATTTCCCTCTCAGGGTCCCCTGTCCACTACAATTAACATGCATGGATCTGCCCAGGGCTTGGTAAGGGACTTAGCCATGAGTTGTTATCACTGATCACCTTTGGAAGGTTATACAATCTTTATATTCATCCCACTTAGAGATACTTTAGATCAATCTCTCTTTACCTGCACCCTTCTGCCCCACACTCTCCTTAAGTCTATGAAACTAGCATACTCAAATGACTAGCTCTGCAAGTCATTTGCTAAATTTCTTTCGGGATCAATAAAGTATCTATCTATCTATCTATCTATCTATCTATCTATCTATCTATCTATCTATCTATCTATCTATCTATCTATCTATCTCTAGTAACACAAACTGCCGGATGCTAAGTTAGCTTAGCGGACTCAAACAACTAGCTCTGCAAGTAACACAAACTGCTGGATGCTAAGTTAGCTTAGCCACACTGGTTAAGATGACAGTGTCCCCTAAACTAAATTGTACTTTGCCAGTAATTATCTGTCATAGGCTGAGATTAATCTCATCCTCAGATGTGTTTATGCTGGTATAAATGGAGATTTAGGTAACCACCAAAACCTGTTTTCTGAAGCATTACTATCGAATACTATAACAAAATGCACTATAGTTCCACTACATAGCAGTTTCCTACATTTGTGGTTTATGAAGACAAGCCTTACAGTAAATAAAGTCAGACCTGTTAGCCATGACTCCTCTATTTACCATATAGTCAATTTCAGCCCATTATAAAATGTTATAACTCGATATAGTGAGTCTACCCAGCCCTTACTCTTATTCAGAACATTACAAAAGCCAGTGTGGCATTGTTTTATGGAGCACCGGATAAAACTGCAAAGGCTAACACTAGTGTCAGGATATGTAGTTATATTTAGGCCTAGGTGGATTAGTAGGACATTACAGGACAATCAATCTGAGCAGGACTGTTTTGACTGAGGGAAGAAAAAGTAGATGCTAATTCGCTGTGCTTTTTTCACTTTTCACGCTTGTAAAACTCCCAAACATTGGATTAAAATCAGACATGGTAATGCTGGTAATCACTTAAACTGTAGTGACTCCCTGGGTAACACTTTGGATTTATGGCTGTTGAATAATCTTATAGTATATAAAGGGAACAAGTGGGATCTTAGAGGTACTACATAAGACGGAGGGTTGGAGGGTGATCTTAAACAACATATTCACCACTATAAGTGGCTATTAGGAGAGTGGCTATTAATGTACCGAATATGTAACTACTGGAACAAAATTATGGTTGAAAGCATATTGCTATAAAGGGAGGAAAAACGACTGCATTTTTTAGTGGTTCATAAACAAACAAAGTCATTCATAGTGAACGTGAGGTGCTGGAGAACCTTACCAACAGTGGTGGTGATGGAAACCAGACGGTGGAAGCACTGAATTCCTCTAATAGCTACAAACGGTTATTAAATAAAGTGGCTTTGGTTACATTGCCTGATGCCTGGAACACTGTTGTTTGATAGTTTTGAGAGCTACTCCACAATGCACCATTTCATATTCAACCACTGTAAAGGACTGACCTCACCTCAACATTGAAATAGTGAACGCATTTTAAAAATCGGGGGAATTCCTTAACGTAACGAGATTATATCTCATGTAACTTTGGGCTACTTTATGTGTTTAATTCATCATGACACCATCACACAGCGTAAAGGGCAGCTGGCATTTTCAAAAGCTGTAAAAACGGAGGAATGACTGTGAGATTATTTATAGATAGTGTTAACTTCTAGGTGGCCAAATCACTAGGCTTTACATCAAGTGTCTATCATCTAAACGTGTTTACACGTCGACAGTTTCAATGTTTGTAGACCTCCTAGCTGTGGATAAGCATGTTAACAGAATGTGGTTGGCTGCATGTTCTGGCAATTTAAACGTACGCCCAAGGCTCAAACTTTGCACGTCTTTTCAGATCTTAAAAAGCTTTAATATGCATGAAAGCCTGGAATACACGCGGAAAACCTCACATCAGAATCTAGACGTCCGCCTCATCCAGTGAACGTGTACGCGAGGGGGGTGAGATCAGCTCCGGCAGTTGTCATGGCGCTCCTCAGACAGCCCAAATCCGCCTAGCGGGTGCCGCCGGTGTGCAGATTAAGCGGGCCGGTGGAGTGTGTGCGTGTGTGTGAGAGGGGAGATTACTGAAAAAATGTGTGTAACACCTGGGAAATGAGCTCTCCAGGGTGGCCGCAACAGCTGGAAGGGTGTGTGTGCATGTGTGCTTTGTTACACATGTTGTGTTTGCTCGCACACTGGCTTGCACGCGCACACACAGAACAGATTAAAAGAAAAAAGAAAAAAATATAAAATAGTCTGGGGCCAGTGTCTGGCTTTGGCCCAAAGGACAGTTTCATCTTGCAGGATCTGAGGAAGGCAAAGGTGAGAAATGCCAGGATGTGGCTGTCTTGAGCGTGATACACGGATGCGCTCAGCAGGTACAAGGACAAAGAGGACGGGAGGAGAGCTAACTGTATGCTGAGCCATAATGATACAGTGTGATTATATTATGACTGTGATATACATTACTCTATATTATCATTGGCATACCATTGTTTTAGGTTTTACCTCAGCTGACCCTTATTTTATGATGCGTACACCAATAGAAACCAGAAAACATACCTTGAGGTTACTTTGATTATTATAGCAAGGCATAATAATCCTGATTAGGCAAAAAAAGAAATCCCCAAAAAACGAAATTCCACTAATTTTAACCTATTCCTGTATGACGGTATAAACACTCATTTGGTGCGGTTTGAAATATGAAATGCTCCATTCTAGAGAAACCTTGTCACAACAGTTCACAGTGTGGGTGATAGGAACCAGACGTCTAAAGAGTTTAATGCTTCCTCACTGAAAAATATCATATCCTTTATTTATTTATTTTGACTGCCGTAAAAAGTCAGTGAGTTGCCTACAGCAAACTACTTCACACTAAACCACAATGAATGAATGTTTATCTGAACTACGCATACTTCTTTAAAACTCATTTCAAACTGATTCAAGTACAATATGATGATCCACATCTACTTGTTTTCCTGTGACGTTTCACAGCTGGTTCTCAAGATTCTTCCTGAAGTATCTCGCCCATAAAACCATAAAAAGTAACTTGTTTTCCAATAGAAATGTTATGTGTATGAGTTATATATCCAGTTTATTAAATAACGCCCCCTTTTGTGGCTGTATTTGTTTGTTTCAAACATATAAATGACTCATAAAGAGATATTCACAGGCCAAAATGCAAGCTTCACAGGGCGGGGTTAGTTTTAAACCAACACTCATCACACATAAACAATAAGAGAGCTCCATATTCCCCTACAAAATTTCCTAGCAGTTCATTTTTTTGGTGAACAAATGTAAGTTAAGCCAGTAACTGACACAGCTTCTTTGATGCTAATCCTGCACCTGCCAATCCATGCATCACATCACAGAGATGTAAATATTGTTAAAAAATGATTAATCATTCTCAAATCATGATCAGTTCCCACCATAGAAAATGTTCCAACTGCTTTGGGTAACACGTGTACAAGGAGTAAACTTTCTTTTTTCAATCATAGGCTTATTCATGCACTATTACACTTCACTGTATATACTGTACATCCTAACTCCTGGACACTCTCATACACTTTACTGTATATACTGTACATCCTAACTCCTGGACACTCTCATACACTTTACTGTATATACTGTATATCTGAACTCCTGGACACGCTCAGACACTTTACTGTATATACTGTACATCCTAACTCCTGGACACTCTCATACACTTTACTGCATATACTGTATATCTGAACTCCTGGACACTCTCATACACTTTACTGTATATACTGTATATCTGAACTCCTGGACACTCTCAGACACTTCACTGTATATACTGTATATCTGAACTCCTGGACACGCTCAGACACTTTACTGTATATACTGTATATCTGAACTCCTGGACACTCTCATACACTTTACTGCATATACTGTATATCTGAACTCCTGGACACTCTCAGACACTTTACTGTATATACTGTATATCTGAACTCCTGGACACTCTCATACACTTTACTGTATATACTGTATATCTGAACTCCTGGACACGCTCAGACACTTTACTGTATATACTGTACATCCTAACTCCTGGACACTCTCATACACTTTACTGCATATACTGTATATCTGAACTCCTGGACACTCTCATACACTTTACTGTATATACTGTATATCTGAACTCCTGGACACTCTCAGACACTTTACTGTATATACTGTATATCCTAACTCCTGGACACTCTCATACACTTTACTGTATATACTGTATATCTGAACTCCTGGACACTCTCAGACACTTTACTGTATATACTGTATATCTGAACTCCTGGACACTCTCATACACTTTACTGCATATACTGTATATCTGAACTCCTGGACACTCTCATACACTTTACTGTATATACTGTACATCCTAACTCCTGGACACTCTCAGACACTTTACTGCATATACTGTATATCTGAACTCCTGGACACTCTCAGACACTTTACTGTATATACTGTATATCTGAACTCCTGGACACTCTCAGACACTTTACTGTATATCTGAACTCCTGGACACTCCACTCCACTTAAATACCAGTATATGCACATGTTTACTATGGTAATCCAGTCATTTATCTGCTGATAACTGCACCCCTTGCACAATCATGCACATTTATATTACTATTGCACTATTGCACTGTTTTTTCTACAGTATACAGGTATATCTATATTTTCTTGTATTTATTTCTTGCCTCCTTGTGAAGTGAGATATATTTATATTTAGATATTTACCCATAGTGACCTGTACTATGTATAGTTTATAGTTTATAGTTAACATTTAATAATACTGTTGCCGGTACCAACCCATTTAGGTTTTTCATACTGCACAACCGTGTTTTTATTTTTTTAATTTGTATTTGTATCTGTGCTGTTTTTTGTGAAACCGCTACTGGCTGCAAAATTTTCTTTGGGATCAATAAAGTATCTATCTATCTATCTATCTATCTATCTATCTATCTATCTATCTATCTATCTATCTATCTATCTAAGTGTCATTTCTGCACGCTCGTTTCTGCAGTTCTCATGTTTTTTTTTGCTGGATTTCGGCTGTTCAGCAGGAATGCAATCAACAGTCATTTATATAATCAAATCATATATCATAACCGTCAGCAAAATACGGTCATGTTCATTTCCTGCAGTTTATAGTTTATACTCTGCACTTGTTTTATCTCCACTATGTGTAAACAGGCTGTGTGTTGCATTATGGGTTCTAATAAACAACATTTTGTTCCAATGTTTAAAAGTTATAATTGAGGAATGACAATAAGGACCAATTGCCTTGACTTGATAACTATTATTGGAATGAACTAATAAGCCCTTTGTGCACAATCACAGCACAAATCATCATTCAAGGGTCCAATTACTGAACAAAGTGTTTCTCCTTTTCATGGTGCAAAAGTCATATCACCCCTATGCTTCCTGCAGTACATTGCAACCTGTTGTAATGTTGCATCAGATGCACATCAGTGAGCACTTTTATATTTAAGTGAATGACAGCCTTTTTGTTATAACTGTCTAACTGCTGAATCTCTTATATACAAATGTAGACACGGAATGGGATACTTCAGTGTGCAGAGAGGGTGGAACAAAGACAGAAAACCAATTCAGTTTAAGACAAAGTGCAATCACTGGGTTATTGTTCAAACAAAGAAAATAAAAGAGTGCCTCTCATGAAAAAAATACATATATAAACCCCTCTTTTCAAAAGGGCCTCTAATAACAGGCATGTGTTAAGGCTTGCACATGAAAAAAAGGGGGAAAAAAAACATTTCCAAAGCTGTACATTCCCTCTAGAAATTATATGTGGAACTGCAGCTCACCCCCTCCAGGACAGAAGTGCATAAATAAAGGCTGGTAAAATTACAGGAATCAGAAGAGGCAGCTGAATACATTCGGGCAGAATCATTTCGTTCAGGCGGATCACTTGACTGATAGCTCACAGGGGGATGCGAGTGGGATACGTGATTGGAGGTGGACGCCCACCGCCCCCCCCCCTTCATTTCTATCCATCCCCCTACTAGTCCGTCTCCTTTGCCTTAGTGGAGCTGGCTGCAGATGGTTGGGGTGGAGTGAAGCCTAGCGCGTGCATTTATCTCCATTAAAGACGGCTTGTCAGTCACAGTCAGCCGTCCAATTGGGAATCACAACCTTGGTAGTAGCGTGAGTTTCCACAGTGAGGTGGCGATCACATGACCACATGAAAGTGTGGTCAGACACACAATATGTCCAAATGTATCCAGACACTTTTAGTTAGATATACAAGACTTAGTAGTCTTGTTCATTAGCTCAAGCCCCCTACCACTGGAGTGTGGAATGCTGGGAAAGAACGGTCAAACCCATTTAGATTACTTGAGCTCTTGAAGCTCCATTGAACAGTTTTGGTATTAGTTGGAGCAGTGAAAATCTATTGAACACTTTTGGGGTGAGCTGCAGTGCTGAAGCTCCACGGATCATGTTTGGGATAGGTTGCACTGATGGAGCTCCACCAGATGCATTTCAGATGGAAGCTCAACAGGACATCGCTGAGATGAGCGATAGAGCCCCATGAAACACATCTGGGTTGAGTTATCATGATAAAGCTCCAACAAACACAATAAGGATGAGCGATGAAGCTGCATTTAACATCTTTGAGATGATCTGGAGTGCTTCAGCTCCACCGAACAACATTTGGGTGAGTGGACGTTATGAAGCTCCACTGAACATCTTATGGATGACTTGTAGTAATGAGGCTCTATTTGACATCACTGGGATAAAGTGGAATGACATTTGGGATCTAGCGATCAGTGAACATCAATGTGACCTCACTAATGCTTCACTGGTTGAATGGAAGCCAACCCTTACAGCAGATGCTCAAACATCTAGTGGCCTGCCCTGAAGAACGGAAGCTATTACTGCACCAAAGAGAGATGGGTTCCCCTTTAAAAGATGACTGATGTCAGAAGAAGAGTAGGTAGAGCAGGCGTGTGAAGGCTTATTGACATATTGTGTGGGCAGGTTTGACAAATAGAACCTGCTCTTTTGACTCCACAAGACACATATACAAAGGAGGCCCCCTTTGTCCAAGGTCACACTACAAGCACCTTAGGTATCACTGCTTTTACTAATACACCACAGTGTCACTTACAACGGTGAGCCACGGCAAGGCCAAGCCACTGCAAGCTGATACCAGATGCTGCTGTTGTATCTGCCATGTCTTTAACAGCAGTGGGCTCTTTCTTCTTGGGTCCTGCCCCAGGTGGCTGAGCCGTGTAAGGAAGGCCAGGAGAATAGGGGATCTGATGGCGGAGGTGATCTCATGTCACCATCTCTTGGGTTTGTTTCTCAGCACCACAAAAGACAAGGGATCCCCCATTGTACCCCAGAGAATCCTTTACAACAGGCAACACCCATCGATGTTGGGATTAGCATGGGAAGCATGTATCTGCCAACCTCACTGTCAGTGATCATGCCAGGATTATGCCTTTGTTAGGAATCTAAAAGAGTTCTTATTCAGTATGAATAACACTCAGGAAGAATGTATTTGTATGCTGTATTATCTGTCGTATTTACTAACTGCTAGAAAACAAATATGTACAACATGTTGTCACAGGAAGGAATTGTGCACGGGCTCACAAACATTCTCTAAGGCACAGTTTCCCAGAAAGATATTAAGCCTAGTCCTGAAGTAAACAAAATTTTCTGAATGCAGACTCTCAATGTAAAGCGAAATGAAATCCAGGACTAAGCTTAATCTCTATCTGGGAAGTTACACCACACAGTTTTACGGGGAAGCATACAGCCTGCAGACCTGATTCTGTATACAAGTTAAGTCATATGTGGTGTATTGCAGGAAGCAGTGTCACCTAAGGTGCTTGTAGTGTGACCTTTGACAAAAGGGGCCTCCTTTGCATATGTGTCTTATGGCATCAAAAGAACCGGTTCTATTCGTCCAACCTGCTCACACAATATGTCAATAAGCCTTTAACGGAGGAAAAACCAAGACACGATAGGTTAAGCTAACAAGTCACACACTGGCAGATTGTTACTTTAATTGGTATTGTTCATTGTTGGGGAATTTCTAATGGTTCACCCATCAAACGACACCTGTGAAATGTAATGCTGGGACATTTCTAGAGATGTGCATTGGCCCCAAAAAGAATAAGGTTAAACTTAGGGGCAACAGAGCCAAATGCACTCCGGGCTCTGTTGAGTACATTAGCTGTTAGGTTAAATGGTGCTTGTTTGAGTGCACTGTCTCGTTACAGATGCTGCGCTACATGTTCCTATGGTAAAAAAATAAGTTACTTTACTTTTTTAGACAATTAATATTATTATAAACTGTATTATAAACTGTAAAACTGTAGCAAACAATGAAAATGACCTTCAACCCTGTTTGCTGCGGTAGCATATACATAGCTAAACAACAGCTTCAGCTATCTTGTGGAAGACGGTGATAATGGTGATGTTATTTTACAGCTAAATGGCTTTTAGGATTAAAATAATGACTACAGATGGGCTAAAATAGGCTGGAAAAGCCCTTCCAAAAACTCCCTGGCTTGGGCGATACATGTGAACAGCCTATTTACCACTGAAAGTGGCGAATGAATGAGGTTTGCATCCAAAAAGATTCTACCTACAGTTATTAACATTGTGCTCAAAGTCTCACTGCACTTTATGAACTAACCTGAGGAATATTTACTGATGCTGAAATGGTTAAAGTGTCTAAACACCTTTTGGTGACCCTGTATTACTATTTCTTTAAACTTATACGTGGCTGAATCAGGAACCAGGATCTGTCATCAGACAGATTATGGCGAGAGACCCTCAAGCTGTGCATATGCACAACACCACAGTATGCACGTTCTAGGAAGCTGCTGCTTGTTTGGGGAAATGGAATATAGGGCTTTACATGTAAATTTAGAGTGTGAAGATTCATGTGGACCTGCACGCCCTCGTTAGGCTGTGCCATCTGAATCACGTGGTATTTCGGGGCAGAGGGGGTTTGTTTTATTTTGGGGCCTAGGGGTTTTTGCGTGTCTTTCGCGGCTCGCGGCTGGATCAGCTCGATGTGCTGGGAGGCTTTATGAGTTTTGACTGTGCCTGTCAGAGCCTTGGCCCCTAAACTCCAAATGTGCCCTTTTCTCAAGGACGGGCAGTTGCCAGGGCAACCGCAGCCGTTGCCACGCTTGGCCCTCCCTTGTTGTGCATGCATCCCTCGCTCTGGTCAAAGGCGTGAAGGAGGAGGGGGGGTCTGCTCTCTAGAAACCAAGGTGTGTTTAGAACAGTCTCAGAATATGAATGGAGAGAGAGAGAGAGAGAGAGAGAGAGAGAGAGAAAGGGAGTTGAGAGAGAGAGTGAGAGAGAAGGAGAAAGAGAGAGCGAAAACAAGAGGAACATCAGGAAGCAATCTTAGGACAAACAAAGGAAGGTCCTTCATAGAGGAGTGAAGGAGTGCTCACAAAGGCTCTTGCTGCCTTAAATACGGCTTTCTATCAACCTGCATCCCAGTCCACTGAGGCAGGGAGCCGTATGGGAAGGATCTGCATGCATTTTTGGAATAACACAGGTGCTACGTTTTCTATGTCTGTGAAATGCTTCAGGTTTAGCCGTGCCAAAGCAAAATCAATGAGAATGCAAATAACTCTCACTAAATGGACAGCAGTGTTCCCCCTCAGGTAAACACTGAGAATAAAGTATGCAGGAGAAGGAAAAAGGTAGGAAGAAAGAGAATGGAGGAGAAAAAGAGAAAGACAGAGAGAGACAGACTCACTGACAAACAGAGAATATAGAAAAGCGAGAGGAAGAAAGACAGAGAGCTGGAACAAGGCAGATAAACTGTAGGGGAGAAAGAGTGGGGGGTGAAGGAATAAGAGAGAGAGTGAGTGAGAGAGAATGAGAGACAGAGAGCAGCACAAGACAGAAAGCAACAGAGTGTGTGTGTGAGAAAGAGAGCAAGCAAGGGAGAGAGAGAAAGAGAGAAAGGGATCGAATGAGAGAAAGAAACGCAAAGCGAGACAGAGATGAGGAAGAATAAGAGAAAGACAGAGAGAGTGGCACAAGATTGTGTGAGTGAATGAGAGAAAGGAAGACAGAGAGAGAGCAAGCACAAGACAGAGATAGAAACAAAACAAGAGAAAAAGTATTAGAGAAAAGAAGAGAGAGAAACAGATGAGGAGAGAGGGAATAAGACTGCTCTATAATGCTCATATGACATGCACTGCCGTTCTGACAGTTTGCGTTACACTGTAGGAAGCGTAGGGGGCGCCAGGTTGTTCTGTTCTGCTTTGTAAAGGAGGAGTACGTTACTCAGACACTGTAAAATGAATGGGCTGGTGAAGGGCGTGAAATCGAAGAAGCCACAATGGTTAAATAAGTCCACTAAATAAATACTTGTTTTAATCGACTATAAAAAGAGGCATTAGCTGCAGCCCTAATAAACAGGTATAGTAAAAGACTTGCACATTCTTGTCAGGGCAGCAGGACAGAATGAGAGGGGGTAGAGAGGAGGTGCGGAGGGGAGCAGCTGGTACCCTCCAGAAAATTTACAGACATAGACACACACACACACACAGGGAATGAGAAGGGGGAAGCAGCGTCTGTGAAGTTGAGTATCAAATTCATTTGTTTCCTCTGCTGTATCAGCCTCCATCCCTGGAGTATATTTATGCAAGATTATATCAGAACTGACCAAGAGGTCTTAATGAGCCTTCAGGGAGTCCGGCGGCTATTATCTATTCAATCTGCAAAAGCAACAGCTGCATAGTGCCTCCAAAGTGGGCGTGGACTCTCCCATACATATGGAGCAACAGTCCACTTCACAGTTCTGCTTGACCTTTTGATTGACGACGAATAAGAAACGCTTTCACTTCAGATTCATCTTCCCGCCTGAGTTTACAATATCCACCATGATCTTCGGCCTTGGGTTTGGAGTTTACTTTAACAGCCATAGCTGTGCATTTTTATGTTACAGAAATATGGATGATTTTGGCTGCTCTCTCACCCGGAGGACTTTACGGAAAGAGAGAGAGAGAGACAGAGGGAGAGTGTTTCTCGTCTATGGACTAACTGCAGTAAGGAATGTGCGCCGCAGTAGTTTCTGGGTTATATATCACTTCACCTCATGAGACGTCCAGAGCGACTTTGCAGTGAGCTCAGTTCAGAAACTTCACCGCGCTGTTAACTGCAGGCTGTTCAGTTAATAACCTTAAAGAGAAAAAACACTGACTATCATTCATTTAAACATCATTCACTGACTATCAAATCATTAAGATTAGTGGGCAAAAGTGGGGGTCTGCTGTCACCATACTAGAGAAACTCTTTGCTGTACCTGACTGACACAACAGCCATGTTTACGAACATTCAGAAAGCAGTAATGCCCTCCATTAGTAATTCTGTTTTTGGCACCACCATTAGCAGTTGGTTGCATGACACACAGCTAAATGTTACAACGACTGCCCTCAACACCACATCCATGTTGCCAAAGACTCAGTTTTGTGCCAGATTGTCATGGAGTGACTCAGAATGGCAGCGGGTCATCTTAAGTGATGAGTCCAAAAGGCCTCATCTCATTACACCTCCACCTCTACCACAAAATCTTCAGGAACTGTGTGAGAATATTTAAGTTGCATGGAATGGATCATCACATGACACCATTAGGAACCTCTACAACTCCACGCTGAGACATCTAGCATGTTGGGTTAGACTTTTTATATTTTAAATTAGTGGTAAATCAAAAAACCACAAGTTTTATTTGGGTGTTCCTGCGCCCTAGAAACACCTTCATGTATCTCTACACCAAAACTGTCTTTGGTATCAGGCAGCATATTTGTAGTCATTTCAAGCAATACCTTTTTGTGTGGTAACTTTCAGAGACATCGAACTTGTTAGACGTCTGGTTCCTGTTACCGCAAGTGTGAACACAACTTGTGGTCGGTGTGGCTCAGTGGATAAGACCACTAGCCACCACACCATCTGGGAGATGGGGGTTCGATTCCTGGGCTGGGTGACTATGTTGTGCTACACCAATAGGAGTCCTTGCATGGCTCCTAACACTACATTGGCCTACCTGCAATATGAATACATTTACATTTACATTTAAGGCATTTAGCAGACGCTCTTATCCAGAGCGACTTACAACCGTGCTTAGTGATCTGTTGGATAATATTCCAGTTAGTAGGAAGTTTAGAGCCTAAAACTCACCACGAGCTCAGACACTGCCCGAACAGGGGGTCAGTGCTGGTACCTAGAGAAAGGTCATTATAAGTGCAACACAATACACATTGACAAGGGACATAAGTGCAATACAACAAGATCATTAAATTGCCACACGATACACACAATTTACACCTCTATTAGAGCTCACTCGCTTAAGTGCTTTAATACCCTTGTAAGCTGCTCTGGATAAGACCTAGCTATTGTAAATGTATGCTGAATGACTAGTAGACCGGTACTGTGGTAGGGATGCATGGGCAAAATACTAGCATAGCCATAATGTTGCCAGACATTTCAATTGGTCAGCATTAATTTGATTGAATCACTGACTTTATATAGCTTACATAAATACCTTAATACATCAGAACACCCACAGGAGTATCATCATCTGGAGTACATATATAGCCAAATGTATTGTAACTGCAGTATACCAATAATGATTAAGAGACAATATTTCGTGCAACCTAATCTGCAAGGTCAAAGCCAAGACAGCTATAAGACCTCTGAAGACTTGACAGTTCAGGGGTTATTTGGACAATGCAGATGACCCAGCCGATTCCTAAGAATGAGGTCAAAGCAGCTCTTCTGATGTATGTGGCACTTCACCTCAGAAGTTGCAGTAGTCTTAAATAACTCATGGTTCCAGTGTAAAAAACTACACTGCGCCATGCTGTTCACGCAATAGCACAGGCGAGTCAACCGAGTGCTCTGAATACAGGTCAAAGCAAGCAGGGGCTGGCACAAACCCAGACTTCAAGGCTGAAGCGGAGGCTTGCATCGAACCGTGCCAAAGAAAACGCTCAATATTCGACGTTTACCACTTTGCTTCCCTGAGGCGTCTACACCTGCACAGAGGCAGGGTGCGTATTGTTTGCCGGTGATTCATTCCAGAGGTTGTAATGGTGGCCATTTATGGGTGGAATACATTACAGGCGCCAATCAACCAGCCAAAGTGAGGTTGTGCCCTAGAAAGAATACGGGACAGTGCTGCGCACGTCAATTAATTAGCCTTTAAATACGTCTACGATTCGTTTCGACGCACAGAAAGAAAAAATACTCAGCACTTTTTTTCTTGTTGTCTGACTTCGGCAAATGTCTTCCGCAGTCTGCTTAACCTTGTTATAGAGCATCCAGGAGCAGCTCGGCACTCTCGCCCATTTGTCCCAATCAATGGAGCCTGTTAAAAGCAGACCCCGGGGGTCAGGGGAAATTAAGCGGCCCTGCTTGTATTGGAGAAGGGGGCTGGGGCTCAGGGGCGCACAGGGGGATGAGTGAAGGCCTCCCCGTTGCCATGGTGACGCAGTGTCGGACAGGGCCTGCTCCCCGTCTCCTCGGTGTGTTTGTTCATCTCGGCCGGCCTTTAAGAACAATGGCACTTCAGTGGCGAGGGATGCGCTCGTTATTTACTTACTGCGCTTATTGAGAGCTTTCAGAAGGGCAAATTTTACTGTAGGACGTTTATCTCGCATGGCTTCTAAATGCAGCCATTGGTCCAAAAATATTATTTTATGATTTACTTTTAAACATTTACACAGTCTGACTGGAATGGAATGGAAAATGGAATTCCCCCAACTTGCATCTCTTATTTGTTGAAAATGTGGTGCACTGGATAGATGTTTACTGTGTATTCCTGTTTACATTATATTTCTGTAGAGGTTTGTAATGGTCCTGAGATAATCCATCCCATGCAGCCTAAATATTCTCACTCAGTTCCTGCAGTTTTTGTGGTAGGGTGGAGGTGGAGTGAAACCAGGCCTCCTAGATGCGTAATGCAGGTCAACAAACCGTTCATCTTGGCGCTGATCACGGTGCTTCCACATTTGGACTGCAACAACATTGCAGCCTGTGACATTGACATGGTGTTAGGGGCAGTTGTCATAACAGTCTGCATGCATGCAGTCCTGCATTGTGAAGCCATCTACCTAGTAAGGCATAGCTGCCTACTTAATGTCAGTACACTCAACGTTGCACCCAGAAGGAATCAGCTAACAGGAATGGAACTTGAGGGCTAGGTTTGAGATGATTCAAGTTTTACTCCCTTCCACACATTTGACACAAGCAAGTACGGGCTTTATCGTAGTACCTGACTGCCCATATAAGGTCATCTTGTTGCGTGTGCTTTCCATTTTGACACATGCTGTTGTGTTGGTAGCATTACCTCAGAGAAGTCTGAAGCAATGTGAACATTTGGACGAGTTTCTGATCACCGTTTGCTGAATGTCCACAATAGTGGCTGTTGGGTCTCTAAACACATGTCGGGCAGTCTGACGGGTCTCCCACTACGTGGCTCGTGTAGGTCTCCCAGATCCTTTATTTGACTGGTACATGCTTTCTTCTATCCACTGCCACCTACAGTGTGCTATGGTAGTATCTGCACAACTGTTATGGTGCGCAATGCGTCACTAAGACAAACCCTACAACACGACCACTCTCAAACTTTTCCATGGCTTAAACGGCTTTCGAACTCTTCTCTAAGGCATACTCTGCTTGCAAAAAATGCTACCAACACTACAGCACAAATCAGAATAAAAAGCACCAGTACGGTCTTATACCCTCAGTCGGGTACAGCGATAAAGCCTGTCCTTTCTTACGTCACATGTCCAGCCGAGCCCAAAACTCGAATCATTCACATGCTTCAAAATACTCACCAGGTTTCATTCCTGTCGGTTGATTCCTTCTGGGTGAACTATTTTTGGAAGATGAGTGTAAAAAGTAAATGCAATAAACAAATAAATGTCTTTTTAAAAACATACACTTTAGGCCTAAACCACCAGAAATCTATGTTTCAGGCATCAGTGCAACCTATTCGTAATTATTTCTGAAGGGTAGCATTTACAGGCATTAAACTTTTGGACCTCTGGTTCCTATCACCACTGCTGTGAACAATTACATGAGCCACGTAACTAAAAAAAAGCAAACTTTAGACACCCTGACTTGGCTGACCAACTACATTTGGGACAAGTGGGGAAATTGTTTTCATTTGTTGGGTTTTTGTTTCAGAGCTATTCCTTGAAAAAGGGTATGGCCATCTCTTCTAGGTCAAAACAATGGCTCCCTGAAGTGTAAGTGTTTTTCCTCTTTTTCAGACCACACACTTCGAGCGAATAAAAGTCTGCTTTCTAATATGTTCGCACTGGACTGTATCTGGATGATTTCCCCCCACAGACGTAAGCCATTGCGCCAGTTTTGTCTGGAGGCCATGTTTCATAATACAGCGACTAAAGTGTTTTCACACAGCTCTGGTGTAGTGTTGATTTAGTGAGCTATTAAAATCCCACCTCAGATTGGGAGCGCTTTTTATGAAACCACAACAGTAATCTTCGCCTGAGCATAGAGCATGGAGCATGAGGAAAATAAGACACCAAATATTGCTGTACTTAGTGTGACAGGCGCAGACCGCACAGCATTGGGGATCTGTTTACTTTACACATTTTATTAAAGCTACCACAGCAGGAAAAAAATTAACATGAAATGGATAAAGCCAAACATATACTATATTGTTTTAATTATACATTCTTCGGGATGCAATTTTTTAAAATTGCCACGTTGGAAAACTTAATGTGACATTGCTCACCAGTGACTGGTGACCAAAGAAAGTCAAAGAAAACTTTTATAGAGCAAAAGGTGTCGGTGTAAGTCTTCTTAAAAAAGTAAAAATCTAATAAGAGAATCCATCTATAGAAGACCAACATAAACAATCCACCTACAAGAGAATTACCTGACTAAAAACCCACCAACAGGAGACTATCATGGCTAAAAAAACACCAATAGTGGAATGGCCTAACTAAGAAAATTACCAATAGTAGAACAGCATGGCTTAAAATCCACCACTTAAAAAAATTAAAGCATTGCTAAGATCCAAATGTTGAAAAATTGCAGGGCTAAAAATCCACCTCTTAGACCAGAGCATGGCTGGAAAATTAACCAGAGAACAGAGACCATGGCTACAAATCTTCTAATGGGACAATATTATGGCTAAAAATCCACCAACAAAAACATGGGCAAAAATCAGCTAAAAGTAAAATTCCACTAACAGGAGAACAGCAAACAGTGGGAGAGCAACATGGCTAAAATCCAAAAGTAGAGAGAAAAATTATGGACGTAGCTAAAAATCCAGAATTTGGGCAAAAGCATGACTAAAATTCCACCAACTGGACAAGCATATGAGTAAAATACTACCAGTATGGCTAAGAAAATTCCCAGTTGGAAAACAGCATTGCTAAAAATCCACCAACAGGAAAATATCAGGGTAAAAAAACACCCATAGGAGAATGGCGTAACAAATAATACACCAATAGAAGAGCAGCAACTAGTGGGGGAACAACATGGCTAATGATTTTTACTTGAGAGAAAGCATGGGAAAATTACACCAATTAGACAAAAGTATGACATACAATCTATCACTCAGATAAAAATATGGCTAACAATTCACCAGCTAGAGAGCCACATTGCTAAATATCCACCAGTTCAACAAAGGCATTGCTAAAAGTCCACCTAATAGACACAAGCATGAGAGGAGGCACTCACATTATCTATAAGATGATGCATTGTTCAGAATATGGTCATTGCAAGCCAATGAACAGAGATCCTTTACTGTATAACCTGGCACTCAGCATGCATGACCGTAAAGAGTATCACATCGCAAATCTGGCAGGGTTTTTTAATGCCATTATCTTACATTATCTAACATTGTGCTATGCAATAAACTTTTAAGAAATTTACTATTGCACACATGGCACATCATGCAGGTCTGAGATTCAACCACCTCCCCCCAGTTCATGGAGGGCAACACTTCAGCTTGTACAGGCCCTGCAAACCCAGCTATGGATCCCACAGTACTATGGCAATAGCAGCCAAGGATACCTGAGGATCTACCAGTTAAAGCTAGTTTAGGTGGAGTCGGGCTGTCCGTCATCATGAAGCGGAGTCCATCACTTAAACAAACAGACACAACACATGCTTCCCCCGAGGCTAGAACCTAGCATTCCAGCACGTTGCTTTCATATTTACACAGGTCAGTGTGGCTTTTTCACTGCAGGAGAATTCAGACTGATGACAGTTCATTATTGTAATGTGACCTGATGGCAGTAGCTTATCAACTGCTCACTTATGTAGACCCTGTCTAGGCTGACTGTGTATACACATGACTTTTAATACATGTTTATTTCTTCACCCTCTTTGAGTAGACAAAAGACGCTTAGCGCAGAGAAGAGCAGCTGGGTAAATATTGAAGGGTTGCCAAGTTACACACACACATACACATACACTGGCATCAATACTAGTTTGCCTTTAAAATCCTGTTTTGTGACCGCAAAAGGCCACTTAATCTAAACGAAGCGTAATGGAACCCCTGGCGGTTTAGCCGAGAAAGCGGCTAAAACTGAGAGACTTGCTGGATTAGTCTAAGGTTCCTGGAGCTACCAGGATTAGCGTGGAGGGCCTGGCGGGGGTAGGCAGACACTTGCACCCCATGACAAAGATCTCCCTCGCAAGTGTGAGAAAGATATGACAGAGGATCTGCAAAGGGGACCAAACCAACACTAGCTGGAATGGCCGCAGTGCTAGCCCACAGAGAAGCTAAAACAAAGGAAGGGGGGAAAGAGAAACGAGGGGAGAGGGAGTGGGTTCAGAAATGGAGGCATTCACAGATCATTTCATGGGGGCTTTCAGCAGATTGCATCAGCGGGCTTCTACCAGTGTGACGGAATTTGGAATTTTAATACAGAGAGAGGATCATTTCATCCCAGCTATGGTTAGCATGTGAGTGATCCGCGTCCAAGCATGGCTCCAGCTTCGCATCTCATCATGTAGATATGGCGGAAGTGCAGAAACACTGCAAACTCAGTCGAGCTGTGTGCTGCACCAATTCGTCCACATCCATTCCTTGAGCTGCAATAATATCCTATTGAACCAGAGCAATTAGGCATGCACTGGCCTTTGGAGCCACAAGGCATTTTCAGCTGAACAGGCTAATCAAGCATTGGCTTCAGCAGGGTGAGGTAACCTGGGCCTCCCCATGGGTCAAATACCTGCTTATCAGCACAACTTACAGGTTATGCCCAGACAAGCTCAATTAGCCAGCACTTCAGCTTTTGTATGAGGCCATGGCTGCTTTCAGCACACGCCCCATATCAACAGAACCGGGGCGTCGACTGACAAGCAGGGCCTCCCACAATGGCACGATTGTGGCTAGCGCTGAAAGCCTTGAGTGGCTCTGGAAATGAGGGCTAGATCACGGTCAATGGAAAAGGAGAGTGACTGGAACAGATGCTGGATATGGGACAACATGTGAGCGTCCCATACAGGGCTGCATGATATTGAATTTGATAATCACGATAAAGGCCCTTTGTTGCGATGCAAATAAGCTCATGATAAAAATCAGAATATGATTTGGCCTGGGAGCATACTGATCAACCTCAGATGTTCCAGATGAGTGTTTCTGTGGGTGATGGATAGAACCAAGACTTTCATGTGAACAAATGTACATAATTCAGGCCAACATGAAATTACTCTTCCCAGGAGGGATGCACAATTGGAAGCGGCCAAGCTTGAAGTCGGCAGATTTTTGTTCGAAACCTTGGCAACACACAAACTGAGCTTAAAGCAACACTATATAGCACATACACCATAAAAAAACAGCTTCCAAATGATTTTGATGGTACACCAACTCTATTGTTGCCACTTCGGACCCAAAACACCTGTTGTAATGCTATACAACATTGGAGGAGTACTCCCAAGACATTTACTGCACAATGTCACAGCAACAACTTTGAGTCTTCAACTGCCTATAAGAATGGACATCATAGCAGTGGCTGTGAAGAGACCAAAGAAGATGTTGTCTGGTTAAGTGAGAATGAGAAAACGAGAGACAGTCTGTAACCTGATATGTGTAATCCATGTCTCATGGAGGTCTGTAGTTGTTCCAGATGCCAAAAGTCATCTAACTTCAGTCCAAAGAAATAAATTCATCCCACTCTGAAAACCATGTCTCACAACAAGTATGCCATGAAAGTCTGAATCTCCTGTAATAAAATCTACCATGTTTAATAATGCGGTATGGTTGGCGTTCTCCTTGTTGTCTTTGAGAGTGTGCTAAATTCCCACTTCCTGGCAGAATCTGATTCCCATTTGCATGTAACAATTTGCAATTTTGGTTATTTAGACAAAGAAACAATCACAATCGTGAGTGTAATCTGTAGCACCCATATGCCGTGCTGGCATGCGAAGGTGAGTCAAATTCATCTGGTGAATCATAAAGTCCTTTAAATGCATCCATACTTTCCAGACCAATCATTTTACATCAAGCATTCTCCAGTTTATTCATAATACACTGTAAGATGCATCACAATGGTAATACAGCAAAAAAAAAAAAAAAATCCCATAACAATGAACCATAATCTCAGACAGGCCTGGCGCTGGAGCAAAATTATGAGTGGGGCCTCTGAAAGCCACAGGGGGTGGGGTGCAACCCAGAAAAAAGGAAGAGCGAGATATCTACATGCATTCTGGGAAAAATCAACAGGACAACCACATTCACAGCAAATGATCAAAGTTCTATCCATTTAGGTAAACTGTCTTCTATGTCTTCCCACAACACAAGGGCACAATCCTAAAACGCATTCGGTACAAAGCTTTAGAGTTATCGTCCCTCTTGCCACTACTGAAGCATCTACAAAATATGGGAATTTAGCGGGGCATGATGATGGGTTGGCAGGAGGGCATTGCCCCACTAAATGACCCCTTGACGCCAGGCCTGATCTTAGATCATAAAAATGGTACTTAAGGCCCCCATATTGTTTGAAAGAGATTACATTTGGGATCACTTTGAGGGTCCGGTGAAAGAAAGTCTTCCCGAGGCACATGTCTACTGCTTGACTAAAAAGAGGTTGTTTTCCCTTCCCCTTTGACTGATGTTTTTCTCACGTATCGGGGCAATCGCTCCCCAGACAGCTCCCGGCAGCCCTTTCACCGGCCCCGCTTGGCCCAGCTGCTCTGTCAAAATACATGTTTACGTATCTCGCCGAGGACTCTGAAGTGCCCAGGCTTGTGTCTCGCTGCCGCTTTGATATTCAGGCCTTTGATGCTTTTCTACTCTTTTTGTGGCTACAGCAGCCAAAACAGAACAATTACATTTGTGTGCAAGCTTTGAACGTGATGACAGATACTGGAAAGTGGCCAGGCTACAAAAATTCAACTAGCTTGCTGCTTTCTAAGGTTCTCGCAGAAAGATCAACGGAGCATCTGCTAAAACTTTGATGAACTGGTGTGGAGTTTTGTTTCCACAAGCAAAACACTAAATGGTTCTTGTTTGCTTGTCCAAGTTCTGAAGAATCCCTTTCACGACTACATACAGGCCTCTTATTAACCACACCCCCTGGTACATGCAACAGGACGAAGTAGATGAAGTATCACACTGGTGGCCATTACACCAGATAGGCTGCTGAATCCAAACTCGCAAAACTGCAAGCGCCATGGAAAGGAAGACCCGGCATGGTGCGTGTGGCCAGGATACCATGATGTATTCATTAGAGGAATTACCGTAGTTGCGCATAAACAGCCATTACCACATAGGGATGGTATGTCCGTCCCGCTTTTGCGAACAGCTCCGAAACTCCCTCTTCTCCTCATAACAGGACGATCCAGAAGGGCTGAGTGATTAAGGCTGTGTGATCTGATGGCAAAATAGGTCATTATGGTGAAAACATGTCATTAAGGAGCTGAGTGCCCAAATCGATATGTGACGTGCTATTTGCAGTAACAGGGTCACAAGGAGGAGCTGCTGAAAATGGGGGGTGGGGTGACATCATCATGGCCTTGCGCACATGGGAGTCGATCCGCGCTTATTTTAGATGCAGATGACTTCCAAATGTCTTCGCAAGTAAAGGGCTTCTTTCCACAGAGAATGAAAAATCCCCTTGCTGCATCCGAACGTGCCAAATTCCACTTCGTGTTAAAGTCGCCAGCATCTCAGGCTGCTCTGAGCCACCATTAGGTATTTAGAACACTCACTGTCCTTTAGAACAATCATATCTAATCCATCACTAGGTCCCGTCGGGTTGAACGATAAATTTCTCACGGCATTCCAAAACCCGGCGTGCATACTTATATCCAGCAGCTTTTTGAAAGCTGTGAATTAGAACACGCAACTCCAGCCAGTTTGAACAAGGCCTGAAAGGCAGGCACATAGCAAGGCACTTTGATCACCGGTAGCTGGTCAATAATGCTAATGTGTTGTCCTGGGCCTAGCAAAGCCATTCATCACACAGCTCCATTAGGCCGGACAGGAACACAAAGCCTGGTTTGCCCCAGCACAGCGGCCCACTCCAGTTGGAACAAGTGACAGAAGGTGGGCAACGCGATGAGGAAGAGGAATGCAAATTGTTCACACAGACTGACACACGCACATTTCTAAAATTCAAATGCAGTTTTACATCTTGAAAAATGCAGAATAGAGAGAATCAATTACAGGCCTCCATACATACTACAGGAATACCAAGAGCATGGCATGTCTAATTACAGTCGCAGAGACATGTCTGTCATGATGGGTTCCTCTCTTTCCCTTTCCTCTTTGGCTTTTGGTTTCACCGAAAAGCCCTCTTAGCAAACTCATTTTCCTTCTAGGCTTGGAAAATGCCATATGGATAAAGAGAACCGAAACAACCCCATTAATAACAGGCCCTAATCCATTCCAGTCGTTCCTCCCTTTCAGTAAGGGCCTGCTTCTGTGCAGTGCGGGCTGCCAGCTTGGAGAGGAGCGAGTCTGGTGCGTCTCCGTGGTGCCGCCACGCACAGTCTTCTGGCACAAAATGCAGGGGGTGGAAAAAAAGAAAGAGCCACCTCAACAGCAGCTAGCAAGCAAGCGGCGCCTCCCTGGGCCGCCTGCACACAGAGGAATCCTCCCAAATACCGCGGCTGTGTTGACAGCCCTGGCCTGACCGCACTGGACCAAACTAGTCTCGGCTTGCCCCCAAACAGAACCCCAGTCTCTTAGCATCTCCACGGAATGGCACAAACCCCAAAATGCTGCCATATTCCTGCAGTAACCCAAATGCATTCCAGTGCTCTTTGCCAGCTCGGAAGCATTGTTGCATTATTAGCATCACTGTGCTATTAGCTTTGCCTCACGTTCAGGACAAAGAACTTCATAGCAACTGCCTAATTGACTTTGGCTGCACAAGTGGACCAAAGTACTGCCATATCCCTAAAATGCATTCCAGCACTGTTGCCCCAATTAAAAGTTTAGGAACACCATTGCACTATTAGCTTTGCCTAGCATTTAAAAGAAACAGCTTCATAGCCATTCCTAATTGTTTTTTCTTGCACCAGTGGACCAAAATACTACCATATCCCTGCAGAAACTGCACTGTTACACTAATTAAACACTATTAGTAACACTGCTTTACTGGCATCAATGCACTTTTAGCTTTGCCTAGTGTTCAGACAACTTAATACAACTGCCTAATCAACTCTCCCTGCACCAGTGCACCAAAATGCTGCCACAAAGCTAAACGCATTCCAGCCTACCAATTGCTAGCTTATAAGCAACACTGCATTATTATTTGCACTGTAAAACATTCAAGAGATAGCTTCATAATAGGGCTGGGAACCGATCCCATAGAGAATTGATTCTCAGATTCTAGACATTTAGGAATTGAGTTGATTCCAAAGCTTAAGAGTCCACATAACATTAATAAAGTTTGTAAGCACCCACCCACATTTTGATAGACTGTCTGACTGTCTAATGCATTTGTACACAGCATACCAGACTGGCTGTGTTTTAGTGGAAAACAAAAGTTAAATGTATGGATTGTAACTAAAAAGTGAAAAATCAAGTACAGCTAGAACACCCTGTCAAGTTAAGTTTAGCTTGGACATCAAACTGCTACGCTACAGTCAAATGGGTCAAAAACCGACATCTTGCGCTCTAAAGAATGACTCTAGCAAATGATGCCTTGTCATTCATATAGTCATTCACAATAAGGTACTATAAACTTGCATATAAACGTGACCACAGTGAATGCAGTTTATAACAAGGAATAAAGTTTTAATACACTACATTACATACTTTAGTGATATGCTTTCAGATGTTTTAAAGTCAACTGTTACGGGACAAAAGTCCACAAATCACTGGTGACATATTGAATAAAACCACAGGAGAAGTGAGTTCCATGTGAAAGCCAAACTATGCAGGTCGTGCATGATGTTCCCTTTTAAATGAACACTTGATCGCATTGCTAACCTTCAGGGAATCGATTTCACAAATCTGTACAAACTTTACAAAGAGACATCACAAAACTTGCCGAGACACTTGTCCCCGGTGGAGGACCAGGGAGCCAGAGAAATGTAGAACACTGTAACTTCAGACTTTACAGGACGACAGTGCGTCATGCCCTCACTCTAATGAAACATGACTTTTTAATCTGAGTCTTTAGAAAACCAGCAGTAACGACATTAAACGTTTGACCTTTAAAGTTCTGTAGGTCGGCAGACAAATGTTAGAATAAAGCCAAACACCACAGGACAGTCGAGCGTGATGTGCCCTGTTCAACAAGCCTGACCCTGAAATTTCCAGCCTTCTATGAGCCGTCCATGATGTTAGTGTCATAATCATGCCATCAGTGACTAGTCAACATAAAGCTTAAAGCGTCATTGCTGTTGACCAATCAACTAGTGGATTAGCCTGTGCAACTCCTAACTATACAAGTGCTGGTATCTCAGTGTATTTTGTGTTTTGCAATGTGACAGTTGTCGTTTTTGGAAATCTGTAATACGCAAAAAGTATCAAGCAAAATCCAAAATGTAATATTTTGGGCCACAAATTTTCACTTTAGGATGGTTGACCATACTGTTGAGCCCTATGGCCTACTTCATAACATGACTTGCCTGTCCCTGCATGAGTGGACCCTTCCCTGTCCACTTCTACAAGCTACGAAACAGGAGTTGAACACAAGGAATTACAGTACCTCACATCAAAACTTACATTCATCCTGCCAGTTTTTTTTTTCTTCTACTTCCTGCCCGAAACCCATCAAACCTGTCCTACATCAACGGTAACAACCAGGAGCACAGACATATCAAAATACAAATTAGGTGCATGCTACACTTGAAACATAAAACAGTGGGGGAAAAAAGAGCCCAAGTGTTGGAGATGTAAGACAACCTGCCAAGTCCAGGAGACACCACAACTGTAGTAGACATCCATTGGCGTAGCGTTCCCACTAAAGTCATCTAAAACTACATGCATGGCAGTAAGGATCTTTAGATGGTCCCAATAGGAAATGTCTTAAAAGTAGTGGTGTGGTGATACGAGCTGGAAATGGATAAGAGGCTGCTGTGCATTATAAGCGCTCAGTCTGGTGCCACCACCATCTGGTCTTCTCAGAGTATGTCCTCCAAAGCAACTGAACACACAAGATCACTGCACACATGGGAGTGCATCCAGGCCCCAGTTACCACTGCACATTTTATTCCATCATTAGAAACTGGGTATTATCGTATTAGTCTTGGAATGCTCCTTTTCATGAGAACAGAGAGGCAGAAGGCCATCCACCAGGGCCTAGCATAGATACAGGCAAAGAAATGCTAACCCAAAGCAGAATGAGTTAGTCCACATATTAACTACGTTAAAGCTGAAAATTGCCAGACCATCCTAACGTCATCCACCGTGCCCTGTGCGTACAGCAATTGTCCTGTGAATTATCAGCCATATTAAGTGTGACAATTCTACTGGCTAGACATGATGGGACACAGTCTCGTTCAATGACAGCCCATTTGTGCCAAGGCCCTGATATAGTCACAAAGTAAGAAATGATCTTAAAACAATATTAGGCAATCCTAGTTTAGGCACTGGCACCGAGACCGCTTGCTTCCAGCTAGTAACAGCAAGTTTCTCATGGCAAAAAAAGCAGGACCTGCTCACGCTTTGGCAGTTGTACATATCCATTTGAGGTGGAGATATGCAAACTGGAGCTTAGAGATACTATTACAAGGAAACCCAGACTCTATGTTACAACTGGAGTCATTTTTGGAAGCGGGTCGTAGCCACTAAAAACAGGGAGACAGTGCATGTCACACTATTCCAAGGGTTTTTTTCCAAGAAGAGTTTAGAGATATCATGTATCAGTATCAGGTCAATATCAGCCAAATATTCTGAATTGGTTTAGTGTAGCTTTGAATTGGTTCTACAAGGCTAACATTAGGCAACATAGGCACCCAAGTCTTTTCTATAAATACCACCCCCACTCCCCCACCCCCCAAAAAATCTCTCAAACTGCATCCAGGTCTAGGCTTGTGAATGTGGATTAGGACACATTAGCTCCTTTTTAATCAAAGCTGTGAATCTAATCCTAAAATGAGTGCATGCATGTTTTGTTTCTTCTCAGTTTCATCTTTCTGTATCTGTAAATTTAAACTCACGTCTGCTAGAAGTGCATCTCAGTTTTAGCTTAACATTTGAATAGCCTGCAAACTTGATGGTCCATAATATTTTCTGGCTTAAGACCTGACCACTCAATGTCAAGCGCCAGACTACCAATAAATTGTGGTTGTGATGTCACAACCCACAGGGGCTTGGTTGTTTCTGAATGTTCTTGGCAGGAGTTCACATGACCTAGGTACTGCCTGTGTCAGACCAGTGGCCTGACTAGGAAGTTTCCTGCCCCCTGCCCAAGGACTGGAATAGGCTTCCGGACCACCCCAAACACGAACGTACATGATTGAAAAGAATGAGTAAATGATTGTTTTGTACTACTGATATATAAAATAACTACCTCCCTAGTTTACTGTTTACCAGTAGAAGTTCAGTATTATTAGTATTATCACTTAAGCATCCAGCGTTTTATGAATATAGCCACTACGCTACTTACACTCATCATTTTCTTCATTTCACACTTTACTGTATTTCGTTTTATAATGGTTGCAATTCTAACCCTATGATGATAACACTTTTTGAAGGCCACATAACATTAAATAGGATATTTAAAAAGCACATGTGTGTGTGTATAATACAACAATAACAATAAATGATGAAAGATTTAGACTGATATGGGCAATATTTAGTATGTCATCGAGTCGTCAGGTTTGCTAATGCAATGTGCATATGCCTCGGCACAGAGTTGTAGAGGAGGTGGAGTGACACCAGGCCTTCTGGCCGTGTGTGTGTGAAACAGCAAACTGCTCATCTCGGTGCTGACCATGGTGCCTACACACCGATTTGTTAGTCGTCTGCACCGAAACAAAAGCAAAACTAGAATATGACCCTAAGTCACTCCATGGCAGTCTGGAATGACCCCATTGCAGCATTATGCGACATTGACGTGGTGTTAAGGGTAGTTGTCGTAAAGTGTGGTGAATCACAGTGTCTGTGGGTGCTGGCTCTATAGAGTGTGCTTAAACATACAGACATATGCACTGATACATGCTATTCCTAACTAGGCGTCTGCCTCATACACACCAGAACTTGGGGATGGTACTGCAGAACAGCATCACTTCAGTTCAAGTCAATTCAGTGTCACTTATTCCTTGAAACATCTTGTGATTACTGGCATAAACTGCTCATAAATACTGAAGTCCTGCTTTATAAATACTGTTTTCAATGCTTGTGTTATGAAGTCTCTTTTCAAACTGAGGGCATGTTTATAAATTAAAACAACAGCAGTATGCTTGCATGACATGCATGCATACAAAAGAGGAGTCGGTGGGGAGAAGTGAAATTTCTGGGGATGTATTTACAGAAAGCATTTCGGTGACTACTGATGTCTTGTGTTTGTTAGCAACGTTAGCCTGGTCGCTTACGTTTTTTACCAAGAAGCGAAATCTGGAGACCAAACACATCTAGGCTGGTCCACTACATCCCTAAAAACTGGTACTGCGGCACTGAAACTCGCTTTGATTCAGATCTCTGGGAGATTACTGAAGTTATGGGACTGTAAACTGCTATGTGCGCTGTTTGCTAAATAAGTCTCCCTTTATTTCTTATTACAAAGACCAGATCACATTCTCGGTGTCCTGCACGCTTGCAAACGTTTTCTGCACTCCTGGCCGGCTCACCTAGGGGTCCGCCAAAAAGACTGGACTCCGTTATTTACGTGCAGGCCTGTTTCTATAGCATTACTCCAGAGGCGAGTTAAGAGAAGGACTCCCTGCCACTTAGCGCGAGTTTATGAGAAACATAAGGCCATTCATTATGCACACTGCAGCTATGAGAAGAATGTCCTCAAGAGGCTAATGCCGGCTAGACCACACACATCTGCATTTCATCTTGTCCACACACAATGCATTTCTACATTACGGCCTATTCTCTCTCGAAGCAAACATTAGCCTATTAGCGTCTCATTTTGTACAAGCAAACAGTCCTCAGTGTATACAAACTAAATTACGGTTCGAATTACAGCACTTACGCGAGCCCTGCATGAGGACACGAGGCAGAGGAGAAAACGTAGCGAATCGATGTTGACTTAAAGGGCTAAAAGGGATCGAGAGCATGCGAGAAAGCAATGGCACGAAGGGGTGTTGGTGAAACAACTGACAAAGACAAAGTTATCTTTCTGGAGGCCACTCTCAAAGTGTGCCATATAAAACACAGAACAAATGAACGACAAATCATTTTTCAGGATAGGATGAACACGATAGCCACGCAATGTTGAACTTGGCAAGCGCGCCTCCGCGGAAATCGGAGTGAACCGCGGCCAATATCAGTCGCTGTATATTTACATTAGCAACACTAAAATAACGTTCAGGCCAGATTAATTTTGACTACAGATTTAGCCAGTTAAGGCCAGACAGCAGGTGAGTATGTCACCGTATCCTCTAGATGAACCTCCTTTTCTCTTCGTGCTCTAACAGCGCTGGTGTGAGAAAGCTCACGTTGCAGTAAGAGGTTTGGGGGTTTAAAGACCAAAAAACACCTCATTAAATCCTGTAATTTATTTGCTTAGTGATGCCTGAGGCAAGTAAAACTTTTACATCCTTAATACAGTGTAACTAAAGCATTTATAGCATCCCCCCACCGAAAGCACTGCCGTCTTCACAGAAGGAAAAGGACTGCAGTGGTGGAGGCTCAGCGTGAACAGACATAAATTAGTCTGAATAGCTGTTTCCAGGCACATGTTCTTTTGATGGTCTCCTATTGCTTATCTGCACATGCTGAAATTTTTACAGGGCTGCATCACAGAAACTGACAGGAATGAAACTAGGTTGGTAGGTTTGACATGCATGTGAGATATGTAAATGATTTAAATTTAAGCAAGGGTGTGTCTTATCACTGTAGCAGACTTACCTAACAGCCACGAGTGCGGACAATTAGCAAGCAGTGATGCCCTTCATGAGTCATCCTGTCACTGGCAGACGACTGCATGCCACAGGTCTACATGCATACGGCTATTACAGCGACAGCCCTTAACACCTAAACTAAACACCTTAAAGACTTCAATGGTGTCATGCCAGACTGTGATGGAGGGATTTAAAATGGCAGCGGATCGTTTTCAGCGATGGGTCCCGCTTTTGTCTTGATGGAGACAAACAAATTTGTGTGTGGTGGCACTGTGGTCAGCCCCAAGATGAGTGGTTTGTTGTCACGCGTCACTTCACCTCCACCCCAACCGCTAAGTCTGCAGGACTCACTGTGTGAGAATTATCAAGCTGCATGAAATGGATTAGCACAGGACACCATTAGGAACCTCTATTCCTACTCCATGCTGAGGCCACTGCCATTTTGTAAACATGGTAAAAAAACACCCTTTGGTGCAAGACACTACCTCTTTATATGTAGCTCAATAAATGTTGTCTGTATCAGTCTATATCTAAATCATCATTCTCCTGGTAACCTTCATTTTCATTTCCAATAGCACTGCAATCTGACACTTTCTTCTGGGTGCAACTATTCTTTTAATCATGATGGTATTTCTGCCAATTCAGCCCACAGCAATTTATAAAGCATTTTGAATGAGGCACAATACAGGGGTGTCAGTCGTTTCAGTTGGCCCTTAAAATGTTACGTACAAAGGAAACATGACAAAAATCTAAAGGACAAATTCGGGACACATTTCATAAAAAGTGAAGAATTTCGTTTTTTAATTAGATGATATGATGCTTAATAAAACAGGGACATGGCCTGGCTAAAAAGGTTCAGTTTTGACTTTACTAAACTCAAGTTTTGAGGTTAAGGATAAGGATCCTGCTGAAATAAAAACAACAAGGATAAGCATTGATTTCAGTCTAGTCTAGGCCTATGGTCTGGTGCTGGTTTAACTGATCATGGCTAACTGCTCATGATCCTCAGCTTCTATTTCTTCCTGCCACCATCCAAACCACAACATATTGTCTCTGCTCAAAGAAAAACAAATATCTCCAAAGTGGCAAAATGGCCAAAAACATAATTTAACCATAATGGAAGTAAATGAAACCAGACATTTTCCCAAGCAGTTTTGGACCATTTCTTTTGGTCCATTCATCATGAAATTCTATACAGTGCAAACAGCAGCTGCTCTATTCGAATAAGGCATAAAAATAAATAGATACAGTGGGGTGCAAAAGTCATTTTATTGATTTCAAAACCTTTTGAACTAATTATTGGAACTCAAATTTGGTTTGGTAAGTTCAGTGACCCTTGACCTCTATACACAGGTGACTCCAATTATGAGAAAGGGTATTTAAGGGGGGCAATTGTAAGTTTTTCTCCTCTTTGCATCTTCTCTGAAGAGTCGCAGCATGGGAGTCTCAAAACAACTTTCAAATGACCTGAAAACAAAGATTGCTCACCGTCATGGTTTAGGGGAAGGATACAGAAAGCTATCTCAGAGATTTCAGCTTTCAGTCTCCACTGAACCCGCCCAAACTTTCGCATCCCACTGTACATGTTTTTCATTGGCCAATATACTGTTTTTGCTGGTGACCAGTAATGCTGGTCCATGCTGTTTTTCCCGAGCAGGGAGCTCATTAATAATGCTGTTAAGATTTTATTAACATAACAAAGAATTAACCATAAAAACAATGTATGGAAATTTAAAACTGATGCAGCCTTGTTGCAGAAATCTTCGGTGGATTGTGTTATAATTTTTGTTATTAAAAATGTAATAAAAACATCATAATAATATAATCAGAATAATAATTTAAAAAATCATACTAACCTTTGCAATATGTTACAAAAGCACAGCAAAGCTAAGGAGCACAGTGTTGGGCAAATGAGTTTAGGAGCTAAATGTAAAACAAGGATTTTCCAAAATACGACCCAGAAGTTATTATAATAACTGTCTCCATCAGATAAACAGCACTTAAAGCTTTCATCTTCGAGAGAGAGGAGAACATCAAGGTCCACTTTTGATTCAGATCTGACAAAAATCTAGCCTTCAGCTATTTGGATCCGTCCGTCTACTGTGATAAGACAACTCCACGTAATAGGTCTGAAAACTAGCTGCTGAGAAGCCCCTACTGAGCACAGAAACGCATCTACAAACAGGGAAAAGATCACTGGACATCTATGAATGGGATTAATGCAAGCTGTAATATGGACAAAATATGGTGGATGAACTAAATACTGGCTAAATTTAACACATATTTAAATAAAAACCTCCATAAAGCAGAGCAATCCTGAAAAGTGCCACCCTGATTCCTACTCAGAAATACAAACAAGGTTAGCAACATGTTCTTGATAGTGATCTTGCTGCTGTCTAACGGGACTCAAGAATGTTCCTGTCGTTATCTGTAGACTGGGAGGTCAGGAAAGGCAAACCTAACCTCAGACAAGTGAGCTTCTATGCAGCAAACACTTCTCTGAGCACGTTTTCCATCAAACATATGAGAGCATGGATAAAGCCTAAATTCGGCAAGCGCTGCAGCAGCGTCCTCTCTACCTGCGGCGCGTGTCACGGGGGAGTGTGAAACTTTCATACGGGCTGTTGATCACGGAGTAATCTGACAGAGCAAACAGACACTAATCCCTCGGGGTGTGTTTCACAGAGATAGCACCAGCGCTAAACTTTAGCTGAGGAGAGTTTTATACCAGAGCGCTCCATTTCAAACTGAAAAGCCACTCCTCCGCATACTTAAGAAGACTCTCTGCGCTCTTACAGCAAACTCTAGGCCTTCCGTAGCAACTTCTGAGACGATATTCGTGGCTGAATCACCCAATGACTCAACTTTATGGACGTAGAGGGCTTTAGATAATCCTCAAGGTTGTCTCACACCATGAACGATCGAGTCTGTTACAAGCTCAAGCTACCAGATAAAGACTGGAAGGTTCTATGATCTTATCGGTGCAATGCTTCTAGGCCCTTGGATCCAAATCCATCCTACTTTGTTTCCCTGTCACTGTTCCTTCTGTGTTGCATTAAAGAAATAGTGCAGGAACTACATCAGCTTTTGTCCGTCGTCACACGTAGCAATATATCATGCAGTGTCAGAAACCACATAGGCAGCTTACTTGGAAGAGAAATTCCAATTTTTTATTTGTGTTTTAAACTTTATGCATAATTAAATAGTTACGATGTAAACAGAGTCGTTCAGAGCGGTTGGATGTGAAATGCTCTGTTGTACAGAAAGTCAGAAGTCTGCACAGTGGAGCCAGACATCTAAAGCCTTTAAGCTCCCTCACAGAAAATTATTACATAAAATGGTTATAAATATGCTGTCTGATACTTAAGACCTTGTTTTACAATAGTCTTGTGATCCTTTGTAAGTTTTTGGCCTAAAGCATATGGTGGAGAGATATGTGCAGGGTGCTGCATGACAAAACCGTCCCCAAAGAATACCATTACCAGTATTACAGCACTATGTAAATCTCCATAGTGAATAAAATGGCTATATTCTTGTTGTAGACATTGTGACCTCTGGTTCCCGTCACCCCCCCACTGTTAAGAAATCAGAGTCAGCAGGTTTCTCCATAATGAGTCATTTAAAGGCACAGAAGGTAATGCTAATCAAGCACTGGAAAGAAAATTCACAACCCTTGCTCCGTAAATGGGACAGGGGCTCGGGTCAAGCTGCACAAGACTCTTCCGGCCAGTTAACAACATGGGGGCGGTCATGCAAGTGCACAGGGCAGGAGGAAAGGAAAGGGCCACCAGCTGAACTCATGCTGGTCTGAAGAAGGGCAGCTGTAGGCTGGAGGTTAGGGAACAAGCCTTGGCCTCGCCTAAATATGACTATATGAATAAGAAGACAGACTGAGAAAGTAGTTCCTAGATCTGGCGAGGGTGAAGAGCTGTGCTTACATCAGTGAGCTGTTTCAAAGATGCAGTTGACGCCCTGTTCCCCTTGCACTTGTTCAGATTGTCCCATCCCACCATAAATCCTGCTTCAATTACACTCTGCCAACTGAAGGTTTTGGTAGGGTTGCAGAAGACTCCTGGCACCTCAGTCGTTTGGTGTCCAGTGTCTTTTTATTGCTTTGACTTTCTGATAAAATCAACCGTATACAATATGACCTGGACACTGTGAACAACCAATAGGTAGGCTGTCTTTAACACCCCACAGCAAGCAGCAAAGCAGACACAGAACTATTTCTGGTGGGTAGATGAGACATGGGGTCTCGTCTTTTTCGTTTCAGCAAACTGTAAAGTGTTTCGGTCTCCATGTAATCTCAACTCTCGAGAAGGCCAGCGATTGATTGGCCGTTATTTGGCCTTCTGCTTCGGTCTGCGCTTAACCCAACAGAGTGTAAGGCACTGAGGAAAAATACCTGCTTTTAGGCCATTCCTGACGAGGAAAAGAGCAACAGCAAATATGACATCACATGTCACTCCAGCTGTGAGGCCTCCATTACCGATAAAGCGGTGGGGGGGATGAGCACTTACTCTTATCCTTTCTGCCTCCCTCGCTTCCCTGCTTAATCTTTAATAAGGGGGAGGAGGACATCAAGACCCGGTGTTGAAGATGACATTTTCTTATTTTTAGAATCCATTACAAGTCCGCTGGCTGTGAAGGGACAGCTGCTGGTTAGACACTTGTCTTTCAGCACAATGGGAGGAATCTCTTGATTGTTGCCTGACACGACAAAGCTTCAGCACTCTCTTATCACTATTTTGTTATGTAAGCTATCACATTTCACCTCAGGGAAGCGGCTGAAGACGATTCCTTTTGAATCATGCAAATGTACAAAACCTTTTCCTTCCTCCAACTGCAGTCAATGAATCATGTTTGCTTCTTTTAGTTTGCAATGGAGTCGCCTGGTTAACCACTAATGACCACCATCACCACTAGTTTGCATTGTGAATACTGCAATTGCTTTTTGAGTAAATTCCACAGGTTTATTTACTTCAATGTTTGTTTTTCATGTTGCACAGTTCAGTCATTAGATCATTAGGATGTATACCAAAGCCATTCAGAGTGGTCTGACGCGAATGAGCTGTCCTAGAGAACCTTACTGAGTAGGAACAGTATTGTAGACAGAAACCAGTTGCCAGAGGAGCTTCTAATAGTTACCTCACCTAATACTGTTACAGCGACCACACAAATAGAATGAATATGAATGTGACGCTAGACGCCTGAAACATATTTTTTACAATGTTTATGAGACTTTATTTAAAAAAATTCTGTATATTATTGTGTATTAAGTCTAACCTATTGGAAAAACACATTTAAATGCACCATAATTGTGGTACATCTGTGTTTTGTATGTTTGTTGGTTTATGTTGTTTTTCAATATGTTTAACACAATAAAATAAAACAGTACTTATGAATTAAATGTGCATGAGAATACAGACTCTTTCTGTTGAGGATGTGTATGTATTTTCATTTAGACAAACCGCAAAACATGGAATTTAACCGCACTTTCCCACATGGCTGCAGACAGATAGACCCAAATGCAATTTTCCACACATGAAATAAAACAGTTACTGCACTGCACCACCTCTTCTCAATCTATGAGTCCCGTCACTTAACCCTAGGTATTTATAGCCCCATCATCTTTGTGCAATGCTATCTGTAGGAGCCTGAAGTTACTACCACCCTTAACACGCAAGTGTGGGCTAATGTTTTTGGACGGTACCATTCTTTTGGACTGTTTAACCTTTCATTTTAAGTAGTAAATAAATTGGCTATGTATGGCCATAGAACCTCCTGACTCCTGAGCACCACTGTAAAGCAACTGAAGTGTCTAAACAATGCAAAAAAATGCACCTCAAAGATTAACACAAAAACTTCAAATAGCCTCAAATGGACTTCAATTTGCTTAACCCCCCAATGATGCTCATACCCATACATACGCTTGAATGACTTACATTAGCCTCATAGCTGTAGAGTAAAACTAAGATTCTGGCTAGAACAAACACTAAACATGTCATGGCTGACCAACTGCTTTTGTAGTAAGAGCCAAACGGTGTAAATTTGCCTTTTAGGAAAACGACTCCTTTAAAGGGTCCCTTTATGAAAGCTCTGCTGTGCTCACATGCAAGGCGCATGCCTCTGAATTAAAGGCCTTAACATATAGCGCAACAAAATCTCATGAATGATCTTTTGTGAGATCGCATGACAGAGCAGAGGGAAACCGAACACTGTGTCTACCCTTCAGTCCACGGCTAGGGGTCAACAGAGTGAGAACAACTGGATTCATCCAGGACTGACCGTGACCGCATAACACACGACGCCCCCCCAAACCCCCTTACTCTTGGAATGAGAGACATCTCTATCTCCGAGACCTAGGAGCTGAAGCAGCCCTCGAACGAACTAAAACGGTCAGGAAACTCAAAGCCCTTCCGAAGCAAACCTGTCACTGATGGGAAATGGATTGCGGTTCGGACTGGGATTGAGTGGCATCGGGGTGCATCAATCATTTGTTGTTGTCTAAAAGTGCACAGCAGCTGGATTGCTATTTGACCCTGATTTCTTCAACAGAGGCCGTCGGTATTCGAAATGCAACATGCACTTTTCCCATCCGTTTCAACATGAAACGTTTCCTCTTTCTTCTTCTGATCAGCGGAGGGAAACGGACACTGCTTCCTGCAAAGGCTTTTCTCAAGGCACTGTAAACTCCAACGGAGCATGAAACATAACTCACGAGAAGAGAGTAGCAGTATGTTGGACGAAAGTGTCTAGCAGGATTGGGCGAGGCTTTTTCATTTTTTTTACTTTTATTAAAAAAAAATCATGATCTAGTTTTTATCTGTAGGAAAAGTTCTTTTCCAAGTGGCTCCTTATGAAACTTCTTGAAAGAAGGCCAACTGTGCATAAAGCTGACATCAAGGCAAAACAGGACTACCACCTAAATTTATTCATGATCGTTTCATTATTCCGTATGGGTTATATGGGTTATTTGTATTCACTCCTTTTCTAAAATGAGCCATACAGTAGGCTAAACATAAGGAATAGCAGGGGTCTCAAGCTGGGGATGCCCAAAGTGTGGCCTATGGGACAAGGTTGGATCCATGAGAACATTTGATTGGGCCCAGTTTGACTGCGTGAACCTAACATATGTGAACATATCTGCATGCTTTATTTTTATACTACACTTTCTCATTTTCACTTTTATTTTATATATTAAATAATTTATTAATAAAGTGTTTTATTGAAGTAGCAAAATGTAGCCAAACTTTATAACATGCATTAAAATGTATTTTTTGTTAAACCCACCACAAACATTCATATTGGCCTCTCAAGACTGTACAAACTTTCTATCCAATTAAAAGAGCTTATGGTTTACAGTTACCAGTTTTCTGTGCTCATATAGTGGAAAATTCATGAGAATTCATCAAACAGCTTCACTTACAATAAAGTCAAAAACCAGAAAAGGTGTGAATACTGAAATCACACAATTATGATATCTACAAAATACAATGCTAGCTGCCTGTTAGCAACTTTAGCATCACACTTTAAACCATAACTTAAATTCCACTGTATGTTTCAGCTACAACATTTACATTTTAGACAAGTGAGTTTGACATAAATATTACAAATTCCATATTCCATATGACTGAGGTGACACCTCTCCTTACAAGCCTATCCACACAGGTACAGGAAATTGCCTTTATCATGGCTTATGATATTTTATACTTATTAAAAGTATTTTATTATAAGTATTTTATTATAAGTATTTGGCATAAGATACTTCATACTTATTATAGTATAGTAGTATATATACTAGTATACTAATATATATTAGCATATTGTATAATAGTATTTTATAAATTATTTTCCTATTCTTTTCCAAATTATGATTATTTGCCTCAAGCTCTGATGAAGTGGAGAAACAGGATCTATGTCTAGTCTAGTTTCTGAGGGAATCAAAGAGGAAGAAGAGAGGAAAAAAAGTTTGGCTTATTTTGGCCAGCTGTAGTGGAAGATAGTCTGGCCATCACCCTACACCTCTCTTCCTCAGAGCTTTACTAGCTCCAGGCCCAGATTAGCCTCTGAGATTACAGTCCCAGGGCCGAGACCCATGAGGTGTGCCGGAGGAGAGACAGGCTTGAGGATTCCCTCCAGCCAGGGATCAGTCAAGAACACCACCAAACGGCAATTGTGGCTTTTGAAGATGAGACGACAGGCCTTGGTGTGGAATTCCAGCCGTGGTGTGGGTTAATGACAGGCGTTTGGGGAGGTGCATATGGAACAGGTTAACACACTCTGATCGGCCAGCGCCAGACTGCTCCCCACCACTCGGCCCTGGTGTTATCACTTTCAGGGGAGTGATGAATGTGCTGAGAGAAAAAAAATGACATCTACGACTCGGCGCGACCAGTGTGGGTGGGGAAGTGGGGGGGTTGGGGTGGGTGGGAGATATGTCTTTAGCCTCAGCAGAGCCAGATTTATTCTGCTTTACTAGATGTAAGTAAAGAAAACATTTTTTTACATTTTGTATGATTTATTTAAATCATGTCATCTAAAATGTAAAATTTTAATGACATTTAAATGCCATCACTCTGCAAAGATAACCAGAGTGTGTATATATATATATATATATATCTATATACATATCTTAATTACCTTAATGTGTCATTTGAACATCACTGTGTAAACATCTCAATTAAAAATAAGTAATTGTTTGGAAAAAAGTCTGGTTCCATTGACTTGCAGTTAAAATAAGTTTTTCCCTCTACTGTCCTGTCTCCATTTTTGATATAGTATATTTGGACATTGATAATATGCATTTACATCATGCAAATTAGCAACTATTACTTGCTAAGTACTCCAGAGTTTTTTTTTTTCCATCATCTAAAATAATTGTAAGAGAAACAATAAAACTAAAGGTACCACTTTAGAAAAAAACCCTACCTCTTTAAAGAGCTTATGAATGGTTTAAAAAGAGGTTACTAATGGTTATTAATGAGGTCATAAACACCTTAAAATCATTAATAAGCATTCATAACATATAAATAAGACAGTGATCTGTTGTTAGTCTAACAGTGATCACGTATTTTTACACTGTTAAAGCTCAGATTTTAATGTTTGATGATCATACATGGCCTTTTCCATCAGTGTGCATGAACCCTTTTAATGAATGTGTTATAACTGTTTATAAATACTTTGTAAAGTGCTTGTGACCTAACTAATAAGCAATAATAACCTATTTTGAACCATTTATTAATCTTTTATAAACGTAGTCTTATTCTAAATTGGTATTAAACTAAAAATACACCAATAATACAAATAACACAACATAAATAAGCACTCGACCTGCAAGCGGCAACGCTTGACACATTGAACAAGACATCAACCAAACCGCCCACATGCACATATTAAACACTAACGAGCTGGCGAGAACAGATGACTTTTCAGTTGAGATTTAAAAGCTGATACGGAAAGGGGCTGCCCTGACGCTAAGAGAGGGGGAAAAACAGAGCGAGAGAGAGAGAGAGAGAGAGAAACAGGTGGACAAGCTGAAATCTCCATCACAGCTAAGGTAACAAGGAATAAAATTGGAAGACTGCTCTCCTGGGTCTCTGTGGGTAGGCGGATGGCTCCCATAGCTCTAGTGATCCTAATGCTCGGTTAGCGCTGAGGAATCTTTAGGGCCACAAATGCTGATCTGTGTAGACTTGACTCTTCACCTCAGATAATTGGCGAGTCTGCCCTCACTGAGAGCTAGCGGTGTCAATTTCTGACCTGATTCAAAGCCGTTACAATTCTTTATGGAATTCAACACCTCAAAAAATATCACATATTTACACAGCAGTGGAATACATACAGTCAAACAATATTCATCAAAACTGGAACTGCCTACTAACTGTGCTATACGATAAGGCACAAGGCTAAAAAGGTGCAGTGAAATAAGCCTGTTCACAAGCCATTCAAATGTTTTGCAAATGTTGGAAAGCTCAGGCAGAAATAAATGCAAATGAATGTATGTTTCCATAGAAGTATGCAAAGAACCTTTAGATGATGTGAGCGACCATGATTCTGTATTTTGTGTAGAATATTTGCCATCCTTTTGTGGCTGTGTAGCTTAGAGGTAGGGTGAGCAGTACCCCACCTAATGACGGCTGAAATCTCTGTGCTACCCTGGGAGTGCAAACTCATCAGACAAACAACTTTGTGCTGAGTCATTTTTCAAAAGAGCTGAGTGAGTTAAGCACTACGAAATGTTGAAAGCAGCCTTTGAAATGCTATGCACCATGATCAGATCATCTGTAGGGTTAACTGTTGTCTGTGGCCGGCCACCTATGCCAACTGATAGAAGAATTGTCGCTGCGTTATACAAGCTGGCCACTTGTGAAGTATAGTATAGTGAGAGAACTGTTAAGCTCAGGTTAAAGGTTCACCATGTGATGCTGTAAGCATTAAATCAAATTTAAAAAGAACTCCACCATTTGCATAATGCTAATGTTAATGCTAACGCTAGCAGTGCACCCTTACTTGTTTACATTGAAGTGAAGGCAGTCAAGGGTTTAAATACAGCACTAAATGAACTGCTGTCAGCTACAAACCTCTGCATGGAAACTGTTTATTAAAATAATAATATGTTTTTGAGAATTAATACAGAACCTCCAAACATAATCTAACAATATTTGGTATTTTCAAATACTACTGATATGAAACTGTTTAATCAAAAACTCCCCTTTTTCATCCTAGCCTTCTTTTTCCAATTTCATTTTTTTTAAATGCATTTTTTTTTAATTAGCAAAAAGCTACACTACAGTTATTATATTATCACATGAATACATTTGTTACAGCTGATGGCAGTTATATGCCACAGTTACCAGCATTTACAGTCATATTCACATTGAAACAAACAGAAAACAAATTGGGTAAAAAAATTAAAGGTCAATAAAAGAAAACAGGAAATGCATTTGCGTAGCTATGTCGTGGATCTTAAGAAAACAACACAAGCTCTACTTTCAAATTGATGCTTTATCAACTTTAGAGGGCAGCAATGTTTGTTTGTTTGAGCTTGAGCTGTTGTTGGTTTTAGTTGTGAGCTACTACTTATTGACTTCTCTTTTCTATGGCCAAGATTGATGCCATTGGCACCATATAGAAAACACATATTACCATGTTCTCCTTCAGAATGTGCTGAATCTCAGGTCATTAAAGAGTTACTATGAGCAAAAGCTAACATTGCTGCACATTTAAGTGACATAAGGCTGGCAACCTCACCAATACACCTCACGCCACACAGCAAGCTTTGTATAATGGGGTAGTTAAGCTGCTTTGGCAGAAGTAGCCTACAGTCTGAGTAGCTGGTGTTATTATATAATAGTATTTCTTTTTAATAGTAGACTTAGACTCCGGCAGATGCCCAAGCTTTAGAAAATGAAACAGACTTTATAATCAGCCGCATGTCCAGTCTCCTCCCATGCTTTGTGAGATCCTCTTTAAAGTGCATATGCATAGAGGTAGAGAACTGTATTTTCTCCAGTCACAGGGAGTATTATTAATGCCAGTTTTTATTATGGAATATGATTTTCCTTTTATAGTAGAATGATTTTTACTGTATTTGTGCATGAAGAACTTTGCTCTGCCCTATGTGTTCATTGTCACTCTCTCTTTGTCTTGCTCTCTCCCCTAAAGACAGTCGGAGTCAAGCTTAAATTCCACCGCTAAACATTCTCCTCTTCCTAAATCAGACACAGCGTTGAGGGCCGGCAGCGGGAGGGCAGTTAGGGGCTTGGCTATAAAAGGCCTACACAGGTCACATGTGGATAAAGTCTGTCTCCAAACGGCTGCAGAAGGGGCTACAATGTAAGTGCTCTCTAATCCAGGTGAGCAACAGGGCTGAGAAGAAAGTGTGAGGGGTCGAGTTACATACAGGGCTGCATATCTGAAAGTGAAAATAATTCCACTGCATACTTATAATACTTATCATATTATTCATATATCATTATAATAATTTTTTTTAATAAGAACAGGCATTTAAAATAAAATTGCGTTTACGTAACCCAAAAGACGTATGGGTCATATGGGTTTACCAACAGTGGCAAGAATCCAAGTCTACAAGAAATTCTCGGAATTGCGCCAGGGATGTCACCTTCATCCTGAAACTCCAGTCCATGCTAAATCAAACTGTAGAGTTCTGTGCTTGTGGAGGTATTACAGCCTATGAGGTATGTTTCAGTCACAGGTGGCTCATAAGTCAGCTTAGCATTTTTGGTTGACTACCAAAACAGTCGCTACTTTTTGTCAATAGAGGTTACAGCAAAAGTTCAAGTCCCAAGTTTCCACCTCTGACTTTAAACCAATTCAGTAGGACTACTCTTACAACCTTGTCCCAATGTATTACACCGTGTACCTTCTAGTAAACAGTGGCTTTTCAGTGAAAGTCATTTAGTGAGATGAATTCACTGAAAGGTGTTAATATTTTATTGCCATTAAATCTATTTGAGTAGAATGTATAACGACCTTGAGCTTTTATATGTCCTTCTTTGAGCCAAACAAAGAAACAAACTAATACAGACATCTCAAGCTTCTTAGACATAATACTATAGACAGAAGCTAAAGCTTACAATGTGTACATTAAAACTTCCCTCATTTATTTATTTATTTTTTGCATTCTTTGGATCAACAGAATACTTTTAATAATCTAAATACCCACATAAAACTAGAACATCTAAGGTTCTGGGGTTTTGAGGTTTGAACTTACTATTAGCTAGAAGGCTCGTCTGCATATTGTTGGCTAGCATCGTGATAATGGACCATATATTATATGGCACTAGTTTGGTGCACATGTGTAAGCGTGTGTGTGTGTGAAATAATGGAAAGCTTGTAGAATGTATTTGATCCAGCAGAGCAGCACAGCTGCGAGTGGGAAACTCACACTGAGCTGTAAACGAATAACAGATGAGTCTCTTTGATGTTTTACTTTCAGCGGTTTACAAAACCATTAATATGTAAAAGGGTAATTACTATGTTTGCACTTACTGCACAGATTAATAATTAAAGTACACAACTTTAAAGCAACAGTGCCATCGTTGTCATAACAAAACCTTCATAATGTTAAATTTACATGATGGGGAAAAAATGTTCCTAGCTTTCAAGTTCGTTAATGTACCAAGACTTTATTCCAAGCCATTTTGGAGTTTTTCTATTGGTCTATTTATCAAGTACCATTCAATTAAGGACAGCTGGTGCTTTAAAAAGATGATACAAAAAATGATATATCATATCTGAATTGTTTGCAGAATCTCAAAACCCTGTATTCAGCAGAAAAGGCAGAATTAGACACAGACACCATTATTTACCAGCATCTGCAAATACATGTTATCGAGAAGCCTATAACTGACTGGTTGAGCAAATCCATGGCCCATAAATATCCTTCTGTCAGTGATGGCAGAACATGTGCCATTGTAAATCACGTTCACGTTCTTTCAACACTCTTCCGCTGATGCTCAAATCTTCATCACTGCACGATTCTGCCTTGCTGCAGTCAATAAATAAATAAATAAGGCAGATTTTTATTAGCATATTCATAAAAAAAACCCTCAAAGCTTGCAATGCGTAGGCTAAATGAACAGATGAAACACATTAGAACATTTATAGGACTTCATATCAGCCAAAGCCGCAGATAAAAAAACATCATTTGCTCTTTCAAACTGGCATTCGAAATCAAATAAAGTGCTACATCAAAAGACGATGGCAACAATGAGTCATGTATCACTATGACACAGCATTCTGGTGTGTAGCAGAAGTGTTTAAATACAGAGTGCACTCACTGGGCTCACGTTCTTTAAAATTGGAGAATTGCAACACAGTTTGTCCAAAGTGAAAATAATAAATTGGACGGTTGGATGTTTTGGGCAAAAATTCAGATGTTGGCTGATTCTGAGCACGCAGCCCCTGTATGCATATGCCCTGTATCTGCTTCTATATGGACGACTGATTTTATTCTGAGCTGATTTGAATGTAAATAGGAATTCCACCAATTTCCATTCCCAATTCCTCCATCTCTGTGTTATTAAATGCTTAGGCTTTGGCCTAAAACTAAAAGCCCAGGAACCTTAGGAGGTCTTTAATTATTGTTATTATTATTGCCAATTCTTATTCTTGCAGGCAAATAGTAAATATGTACCGTGTATGATTAATGTTGCAATGTCGAATAAATGACCAATATATTTATACTAAGAGTCTTGAGTCACACTTCTGTAAAGATCGATCCCAAGGCTGATACTTTCTTGCTGCGGCCACACAAAGGATCCCACAAAGTCAGATAAACTTAGAAAACTAGGAGCTCAACCCGGCAAAGCCGATTGTTAGCAAGCTACATCATCTGTCAATAGCTTCCTGAGGCCCTTGTTATTAGTTTAACCATGGACCAACACTTTTCGTTTGTCCATTTCTTCATTTGTCCATCTGTCTTTCCATATGTCTGTCTGTCTGTATATCTGTTTCTTCACTCTGTACTTTTTTATGTCAATCTACACATCTGCTCATCCATGACTTCCAATACAATCAAGTTGCTCATGAGCCACTCCCACACAGTTCTCAGATCAGTGTTTTTGAATCTGAGTATTATCAAATTTATATCTTATAATTTTTGTTCAGCCCTTGCTGATGTTTAAAATAGATCTAAAGTTTAGTGCCACATAATCACTTGTAATATTTTACTCACCCATTTATGATGGAGAGGTACATACAGGTGTTTGGAAAAATAATTCCCAAAGAAAGTTAAAAAAAAAAAAAATTTCATTATATATAAAATCTCAGATGACATGCACAGGTTCACTGGTAATTTCAAAAAGTGGCTATACTTCAGAACCCTGTTTCCAATCATCACGACTGTAAAGAAATCTGGGAAGGAGACCACACACATTGTTTTATCTGACAGCATGGACTTACAGAGATCACATGTAGGTTTTGATTCACCACAACAAGATAGTCTATCTTTTTAAAAATGAATAAAATAATAACATTAAGCTGAAAACTCTGTGTCACCCAGAAACTCTAAACCGAGATGGCTACAAGACTGAATAACATTATTGTCCAATGTACATTTATAGATGGAGCATGGAAAGGTTACAGACAAAACACATTGCAATCTAACCACAACATCTCCAGTACCCGTGCATTCACAGCACGTCTACATCTGCTTTGGAACTGTCTGCTTCCAGTCACTGGCACATAATGTATGTAATGCCTAAAGAGCCAGTACAGTCTACATATGTCTGAGAGCTTGCTGCTATCAGTAGGCTTTGATCAGATGCTGCAGCCAAGATGTCTGATGCCACGGGTGTTTATCTCGGCCTCCTCCACCCTTTCTTTTTGAATAATGGCTCTCCAAAAGAGGTGCGTGTCTTCTACTGCAAAACTGTTCTTGCTGGAGCTGTTAAGAAAACCACAGGTCTAATGCATGCTTACTGCTGATCCAGGCCTGGTGCATTTATTATCTAATAATAGCATAGTCATAAGAAAACTTTGCATCTTGGAAACACTAACAATAACAGTTTTTAGATGAAGGAAAATACAGCTGAACAAAAACAAGCATGCAAGGTTTGCCAAATGTAGTGGACAAGTAGCTCTTAAAAAGTGATAATAGTAAAAATAACAGTGGAGTGGTATGGTTTTCTTAAGACAATGCATTACTTCTTAATGATGTGCGTTCATATTTTACATACCATGAATGGGTTCCAGCTGGATCTCAGAGTATCAGAGGCAAATAACCTAATGTTGTATAAAATCCATACAGTTATATCCAAGTTTGAGCTCCTGTTCTGTAGTTTCTAAAGTGAAAATGAGTTAGCACTTTCTCTATGGGGAAAATATAATACATGGTTTATGATTTCTGCACATTATTCGCTGATCTTAACATACTGGGAAGCAATAAAACAGAAACCCTCTACGGAGCATGTCCTTTTTACAGGGGTGTCCAAGCCTTTGACTGCACATGTCCCTTTCTTGGTATGAATTATCTTACCCATTGTATTGTATAAACAAAGAGCAGCTTACAGATCTTATTGGAGCTGAGCCTTCCGTTAGGGCCAAGTATCTAAATGCTTAATCATCAAATAAGAAACTTAAAAAACACTTCTACAACACTGTTAGCTCTAATAGCATAACAGTGCTATATTAATACTGGTGCCAGGCAACATGATGACAAGAAGGGCCTGGGTTCAATTCCCAACCTAGGCGTCTGGTGTCCGTTCTATGTGGAGTTTTCTCCCCCTGTCTGCATCGGTTTCCACCCAGAGTTCAATGACATGCAATCAGGCAGGCTGTAGGTGCTAAATTGTCTGCTCTGCTCTGGACTGGCAGCTTGTTCAGGGTGTTTCCTGGAATAAGCAGTCTCAGAAAATGAATAAAATAATAAATAGCAATCCTGGTGCTTATGAACTACTAAAATGGTATGTAATAGACATTGCATTTGTGCTATCTGAAGCTTGTGACAGGAACTTATCTTTTACCTTGTATGTCATAGCCCTGCAGTAACTCTTTCGGTAAAAACCCCTGGTATAGAGGTATGGACTAAATAGTTTATCAGTCTGTGACGTATCTAGAATTCCGAGAAGCCATATTTCTCTCATAAAATGGGAGAGAAATGGGTCCCACCCTTAAGAAATCAAAACGTGCTGGACTGATTCCACAGTTCTTGCTTCTGCTAGTAGTTAATTTAATACCTGAAGCTTTTGTTCAGTTCCTGAAGGCCTAACCAATGAAATAACTTTGCTCTAGACAACATAACTGGGCATTATCATGGGTCAAGATTGTAGTCATTTTATTGACAATCAAAACAAAGAGCTTTCTGATTCTATTTATTTGTATTTTATAGGTGTATTTTTTAATTGTGTGAAGAACACTCTGTAGGCCTCTGTCTCAGAAGGTTCTTAAAGTTCCCCATTGTTCATACAGCAGTGCAGGCTATAGGGAGTGACTGCTAACAATAGAACAAAGCACTGTGAAGTGATAAACACTGTTTTTTTTTTTTCAGTCCACACAACCAATAACGTGACAACCGAGAGGATCCTTATTGGGAATCCCGTAGACAAGAAAGAACAAGCTTAAGTCTACAAACATTTCCAACCTAACCTACAGTAACATGCAATTCTATACAACAGCAGGTGGGCCGGTGTTAAAACAGATCAGAGACTCTGTATGTATGAAAATGTCATTCTCAGTGGAGAAAAGCATTCAGAGCCAAAGCTAAAATGTTTGCTTTTATTCCAAAACTGTTTTCATTTCTCGTTCTATATCACTGGCATGACAGGTGTCTTTGTGAAAGCACTGCAGCCTGACTGTCACTCGGGCTGTAGCTTTGGATCTCTGGGAGGAAGGCCTGTTCCCACTAAGCCCTTGTTTGAACATGCTGGGTCTGGAAAAGGATGATGGAGCGCTGTTTGTTTTGCTTCATGTCATGTTCCGAAGCTCGTGGGATTGTGGGCCATGCTTGGCGTTAGCCAATTAGAGCTATCATTAAATGCAGAGGCACCGTGGGAAATAACAGCAGTTTCTGTGCTGCGCTGATTTCTGCTCTTAAGCCTCTTCCATATGGAAGGTGTCTGGGAGAGCTAAGCGAGGTGATGCTTTTGTACTCGTTCACTGCTCGAGTTTCTTTTGTCACTCCGACAGCCGGGACCCAGCATTACCCAGGCCGTTACTAAAAAACCTGTGGGCCCTAATCTCAAGCTATGAATGTGATTTTACTCCCACCAGCGCAAACCACAAAGTTACTGTTACACAGGAGCAGGGTGAATAAATGTCTTTGCTATTCAAATAAGCATTTCAATTCATATATCATATATCCATTGCTTTTTAAAATATCTATTTTAATGCCATATTCTTTAGAAAGAAGAGCCTGCTCAATGTCTAGGTCTCAAATGCAAAATGAATATTTTACTGGCAAAGATATCATGACAATGTTATATAATTTGCATACATCCTTGAAGATATGTCATGTTTTGACTGGGCTCATTTTGAATGTGCTTCCAGTCATCCACTCAAGGAAGGGGGCCTAAAGCATGACCCACATTAAAACAGTTCTTCCACACATGGTGTGCAGATACAAATTGCCACCAAGTGGTGTCCAATTCCACAAAACCCAAACATCCATAGTGAAGGTCTGATTTTATAAAAACATACCTCATCATTAGCTCTAACGTCTGATTATCTCCCATATTCATAATGCATCTGATCCATGTTAACCATTTACAGATATGTCCTTCATAACCTCCAGCATGATATGTTCATTGTTACTCACTCCTTCTAACTCATTCACTCACTTTTCATCTAAACCACTTCCTTCTGTGTCATGAAGGGATGCTGGAGGAGCCTATCCCAGCGTTCAGTGGATGGAAGGCAGGACACACCCTGGATAGGCCGCCAGTCCCTTACAACGTAGGCACACAGACATAGACATGTACTCGCAAAATTCAGAATCTCCAATCCACCTTAATGAATGACTTAGGATTGTTGGAAGCTTCACACAAAAAGGATCCTGGATGCCCTAGCCGGGAATCAAACCCAGACCTTCTTGCTGAGAGGTGACAGTGCTACCCACCTCAATTAATTAAGGTTCATGTTAAATGAAGGCTTTCTGAACATCAAATTACGTTGTATGGCAGGATGTAAGCTACACCCCAGCGTGAGACCCGATGTAAGATGCTTATGTTATCACCTTATCTGGAGCTCTAGATTGTACACTAAGCCTAAACCCATTTAAAAAAGACAAGGTATATAATTAACATAGGATTGACTGCACTGTGGTATACCTAGACATGCCATATCCAAACACGAGATTAAGCGAACAAATCTCGTGTTCTAATATCTAATATAGAACCCCACCAACTCCTAATACCAAGTAAAGAGTGGCAATTAAAAGGAGAAGGGCAGGTTATGTTTAGCTCTTTGCTAGTTTGTGATCAGCCTTTATAAGGTCAGGAGCTTTGAGGTATTTCTTAAATAATATTTTCCTCCGGTTTGGACGTGCGAGTATAGCTCTCTTTGATGCTTATTTGTATTCAGAGCGTAATTGAGCACCAGTCTGATCATTATGGAGCCATAAATAAAGAGCTGTTGATCTCCCCTGCTTCCACAGATTACAGAGGAAAGAATGAGTAATGCCATAGGGGGAAAAACTGCTTACTTTCACTCAGTAAAGAGACAGAAAGCCTTCAGGCTGCGTCTCTGACAGACTCCAGTGAGCCAGAGCTCCAAGTGAAGCAGCGGGGGTCCGCTCACTCAGCTCCTGTTTCATCCCGAGCTTTGTCAAATCTGCACTTCTTTAAGTCTGCAGTCCTCTAAAGCCTCGAGTGATAGTTTAGAGGAAAAAAACATAACATATACACATTTTTTCTCCCTCAGTGTAGTCTGGTTGTTCAATACACGTCTAGGGTCTGAAGGTTTGCGCCCTGGAACTTTGAGGCTAGTGCTGCTAGCACAAGTAGCTTATACTGCAACAGTTACCACGCTGCAAACCTGGGGCTTGCTTTATAATCTTCCCATATAGGCTTGCCTATGTGATGTAACACACTGTGTGATCTGTTTTTTACAGTTGCGTGCAAAACTTTGGGCACCCCAGGTCAAATGATGGGCAAGAAATCCTCTGCATAAATGAAGCTGCACTCCATTTTCCCATGATCATGTGTCACATTTCATAACCCAATCTCACAGTCCTCGCACTATTCCAAAAGAATGTTGTCAATTAATCCGTTTGCATAAATACTTGTGCCCTCATTGCGATGGTATTGCCAATCAACCGAGCAGTTCTCTCTTTGTCCGAATACTCTGAAGCTTGGCTGTTTATTCCCTGGTCTGATAGTCTGTTTGGTTTGACCCTTGCCTGTTTATTGATTCCGATTCAGTTTGTATGTAGCCCCTGTTTGTATTTCCTGTTCTTGGTGTTGTTGTGTCACATTACAACCTCTTTAATAAACTGTGCCTTGCTTTTAGTTCAGCGCTCGTCACAATCTGTTTGTCCAACGTCACAGTTGCTCATTTTTGATGTGTAAAAAAGAGCAGAAATCCTCTGCATAGATGAAGCTGCACCTTTTTTATGCATGTCTAATTTGGAAATAAGTCATCATTAAAATACAGTCATCATTAAAAGAATGGCTGCATAAGTAGTTGGTAACTAGGTTTGACACTGTGAGACATGCCAATGATTCATGTTTCACGCTCGCCCATGCATGTAAGGTAAGCAAGGACGGGCCTTATCACTGTATCTGACTGACCCAACAGCCACAACTGCAGACGTCAAGCAAGCAGTGATGCCCTTCATGAGTCATCCTGTTAGTACCAGCACCATTGGCAGACGGATGCACAACCCACTGCAATGGTATCGAATCTGCCATGGAGTGACTGGTTTGTTGTTACGCATCACACGTCCACAAGGCCTGAGGGCACTACACCTCCACCTCTACTGCAAAATCTGCAGGAACTGGGTGAGAATGTTCAGGCTGTATGGGATGGAGTATTGGAGGACAGGTATTGTGGCCTGAGGCCATACTGACAGATGCTACTTCTTACATGTGATATGAGTGGGGGTGTTCAAGACAAATGTATGATGCACAGCTACAAATAGCTGTAGCAGGCTGAATTTTGCCCACTGGCTGATTTACTACCTTTGGGGCAGAAAAACTGTAAATTTGACTTTTCGTCAGAACACCACTGTGCACCCACTAAACTGTCAGGATACACAGTCTCCGGGTAAGACCTCTAAAGCCCCTGGGCCGGGATTCGGGATGTGTCTGTGTGAACTTACAGTGGTGATTTTATAGTTTATTGCTTTGTTTTCCCGAACCACACAGTTAAAGAGGAATCGTGCCATTTTGGCAGGCTGCGGCTGCTTGCTGGGCGGTGCGTCGTTGTAAATTTAACCTGTCATCTGTGCTTACAGCATCGTGGCAGCACATCAGTAATGGATTCCTACAGTTTATACTTCGTGCTTCCATGCGTGATCAGATATCAGATAACAATAGCAAAATCAGCCAAAAACAAGACAGCTTTTCTTGCAGGAGCCGGCCCCTCTAGCTGTGAACATGGCTTCTATTGTGCTCTGTTCCAGAGGCTACTTCCATTCCAAATGGACGTTTTAGGCACTAGGAACAAGACCCTGTGAGAGTCTCCAGAGGTTCCTCATCTCCTGCAGCCCTAAACGAAATCCGATCCACCTTTTTTGAGGGACGTTTCTGCAGAAGGACGACAGGGTGGCTCATTCACAAGACCCAAGAACCATCGCAGACAGAAAAAGGATGCTGCCTTGGAAAAAAACGACAAGCACATTTGTCTATTGTCAATATTTTGACAGATTTCTCGTCAAAGCGTAATTATTTGTCGAGCGCTCTGCCAAGGATTTAATTGATACATGCGTAATTACATGCTTTGTCACAGGGAGGTGTTTGAACAAAGCGTCTGTGGGTTTATTAATGGAGCGGCGAGATGGCTCTTTCATCAGCGGATCTCGTGATTGCTTCACAACCTCCTGTAATCCAGCACCGTAAGAAGATACAGCTGCATCCCTGAGCGGACATCTTTCACAAATCAATTCATTACACCAAAACCCTTGACGGCGAAAAAAAAACGTACGCCCTTTCATAAATCAATCCCCCCCCACTGCCACTACCACCAACCACTAACAGTTAAAAGGCACTGACCACAGTTATGGTTCTGACATCGTCTCACGCAGCGCTATCAGCTTACCCCTGCCAGAAAGATAAATAGGCGGATGAATTGATGGCAGACCTCGATCAAAACAGCTTATGAACAATAGGGCTGACCGCAAGTGCTGCAGCAGCCCTTTTTCCCCCCTCTCTAATGGTTTTATTTAGTTTCCTCCTCATTTTTCTGCAGGCAAACAGGCTTTGCTTATAGTCGTGGGACTCCTAAGTATTGGATGTCCACATAAAACACATCCCATGGTGTATTTTCGCTGCGTGCCACCACAGAACTCCTGGATAATACATCACACACTCGGCGGCCCACTCAGTGCGAGGGCGTGATCAATGAAGACAGAGCCGTCCGGAAAAGAGATGACACAACGCGTCGGGTGATGGTGGCCGAGCTGGAGTCTGGCCACAGAGAGGGAGGTGCTGAAGCTGATGAATGATGAGGAACGAGGCATTTTCTCAGAGCAGTCCAGATAGCCGAGGTTTATAAAGCATCTGAGGACAGGAAACTGCTCTTGGACTGTCGGAGAGCATGCTGATGTTATCTCGAAACTGAGAGTAGTCAGTAGCTGCGCACTGATGTTTTATGTAGCCAGGATTCATGTAAGCGTATTATCTTCCGGGCCTGGACTGATTAATGCTGTCTTTGTGTGCTGTTGGAGTTCCTCACCTAAAAGTTGCACATGAACCGTATATGCTCTAGACCTGCACAATATGCCGTGTTAATGCTCAGGAGAGTCAGAGATAAGCCCAGAGTTGTTGCATTTCCAGGGAAAATGGCCATTAAGTTAGTCCGTCTCCATGTGATACAGCTTGCGGTATTGGTGAATCCATACATGAAGATATTTCTTTATATTTATAATAACTTGTTAAAGACTGGCAAGGAATATTGTGACTTTTGTTTGGATTACATGAACACGTTAACTCATCACCTCACTCATTTGGAACTGAGATTGGACAGAATGCTCATAGTACACCATGAAAACCACTGCATTCCATTCCAGGGTTTGTTTGGCATATTGCTGTCTTTGGATATCAGTACAGCAAGGCGTATATCAGGATAGCAATTAAGAAAATGGAATTATGGAATAACAGAAGTTGGATTGGGGGGTGTGACATGTATTAAACCCCTCCTCCTTCAAATCTAATACCCTATAAATTCATATTCTTACCTAGATATGATAGATACTTCTGAATTTCCCTCTGGGATCAATAAATAATCTATCTATCTATCTATCTATCTATCTATCTATCTATCTATCTATCTATCTATCTATCTATGTATCTAATCTATCTAATCTATCTATCTAATCTATCTAATCTATCTATCTATCTATCTATCTATCTATCTATCTATCTATCTATCTATCTATCTATCTATCTATCTATCTATCTATCTACCTTTCTTGTCCAATGATAAGCTCTCACAATTTTACCACCTATGAAAACCCTACCAAAGCCAAAAGAGGTTCCAGCCTTCTAGCTACATGGAGAAGTGGTCCAGAACTACAGCCCAAGTTCTCAGAGTTTTATTCCATCCCTCAGTCAGCCTTCCCTAACACTACAACCACATGCTGAAAGCACAAGTCGAAACCTTTCTTACGTTTTGATCACGGTGGAAGGAAGGACATTTTTAAGGGTTGATGGTAGGAAAGTGTCTACACCCTATACCAGGTTGCACTGCATCAGTGTTCACTATAAGAAAAATTACAGGGAAATACTAAAACAGTTTAGGCTAGCTTAGCTAAACTAGACTGAACTAACCAGCTAGTAAGTTTTCCCATACATTTCCTATCCCCAACTTTCCAATAACACAAGTTTTGCTCATGTTAGGGTTAGGCTGAATGTCCCCCTCTGATCTTCTTCTGCAAGTGTGCACTGATTGATCTATGAACTCTTCTATTAATCGTTATCATTTTAATAGTTTTTTAAATCCAGTTGAACACAAAAGATGCATGGTGCTAAGGAGACCCCGGGGATATTAAAATCCGTGGCACCCAGTAAATTACATGTAGGTCAAAAACAACCAAATGTGTGTAATTATGTAGGCTTTTCAATTTGGAAGAGATTGGGCCTCGGCTCAGGTTTTATTGGCATGTATTCCTGAGGGGGGATTGTGACCGTCCTCATTAACTGTCATTGAATGCGAGCAAGGCGGAGCACCGCCCCAGCAGCAGAGAGATGAGCGGCTATTATCGCCGCTCAGCCCGGGCTGGCCGGGGAGCCGGTGTGGTAATTACAGCCGGGTTTATGAAAGAGGCAGAACGGAAAACGAGTGTGTGCGTGTGGATGGTGAAGGGGTGGGGGGGGGATTTGTAACACAGGTGGGCGTTTTATTGTGTCGTCTGTGTCAGCGTGGAGCCCGTCTGCAGGCCGCCGTTGCCGTGGGAACGGCGCCGAGCCGAGAGCGCCCGCTGAAGAGCAGGTTGAATCACAGGTGAGGGAGGAAAAGGAAAAGGGGGTTGTGGGAAGGAGGGGGGAGGACGACAGAGAGAAAGCTCTAGGAACGATCGATCCAAAGAGGGAGAGAGGGGCTAGCTGGCAACAATACGACAACTGCCAAGCCCTCAGGCATCAGGACTGATATATACCACATAGATAAACCTGGGAAAAACACAATATGCTACACAAAGGAACAGCACACGGAATACACAGCAGCTTTCGCAGGTGGTTCTGGATAAGAGCGACGATGTAGCATGAATGCTTTCTGAAATGAAAGGTTTGCGTTTTTTCCCCTGTATTGTTCACAAGTAAAGCACCATTCCAGCAAAACACATCATAATCCCGCATTTATTTTCCCTCTCGTTACATTAAAAATTGAACACACACAGTTAACGGAAAATTGGAAAAGCCAACCTTCTAATTATACGATATTGTAAAGAAACATAAGTCTACTGTTTAATCTCTCTGCGGCTGCAATATTTAACACTGAAGCTTTTAAAGGCAGCAGGAGGCCGCCTAACATAAATCAATCAAGATGAAGCATTTAGCACTTCAATGCTTACAAAGCACTTGCTGGAAAAGTGGTCTGGGCAAAGAGCAAAGCGGATAATAGAGTAAGCTCACCTCTGCAGACCGTGCCGTTCTCCACAGCTTCGTGGCCGGCTTTGCACATGCAGCGGCCGATGGGCACCATCCACTCGCCGTCTCCGTTGCAGTAGAGTTTAATGGGCACGTCCACTTCCTCTGCGTTGGGGACACACACTCCCCTTGCAGCGACCAAGGAAGTGCTCTCGGCACCTGAAAGAGTCTCCTGAAATATGGCTCCGTTCTGGATGGTGCGAGGACACTTCCGGTAGAAGACACGGACCGCGATAAGTGACATGCAGCCTCCGTAGTCCTGGAATGCCAGGTAGAAGCCGTTCCGGGACACTGGGCCGAAACTGCGGACTTCTGTGTTGATTTTCATCACCCGTCCGCCCAAGTCCACCTGCGAAAAGCTCTCGTCGGCCGCGATGGTGTCCACTTTGATCCAGGGGTTCTCCATCCATGGAGGGGACACTTTGGTGGCTGTGTCTGCATCCGATTCATAATAGTATAGGTTGAAGGTTTCCTTGCAGGAGCCCAGTATCCGTGGGATGCTGCTGCAGTCCCGCACCGAAAACTTCATCTCCACATGGATGCGCTGGGCCCCGCGCCGTGGGATGTACTTGGTGCGTACCCAGTTGTTCTGGTTGGCGTCGAAGATGTTACACACCTGGTAGGTGCGGATGGTGTTCATGTTCTCGTCATAGCCGCTCACCTCTTCCCACTGCAAGAGACAGGAGAAACAGGTTTAGCCTCGAGAATCTAGGTATTGCTGCTGCTGTGCTGTTTCAGTGTAGTTACTCCTATCGTCACAAAATAGCTGCAACCAGCAAGTGTCGGACAGCAGTGCAATTCAGAAGGAACAATAAATGGGGAATAAATAGACTGATATGGGTGATATTTACTGAGCTAGTGTAGTGTCTCTAAGTATTGCATCTTGGCATGGGGTTGCAGATGTTCCTAATGATGCCCTGTGATAATCCATCCCATGCAGCTTGAATATTCTCACACAGTTCACAAACCGCTCATCTCACCACCGAAAACGGTGCCTCTACACACAGATTTGTTGCTCGTCTCCACCAAGCAAAAAAAAGTGGGACTCGTTTGAAAATGACTCTTCTGAGTCTCTCCATGACAGTCTGGCACCACACCATTGCAGTCTTTCACAATGTTAATGTGATGACCCATGAAGGACAGCACTGCTATCGTGGCTGTTGGGTAAGTTAGCTACAGCGATAAGACCAATTCTTTTTTACTCCACATGCACAGACGAGCATGAAACCTGAACCATTTACATGTCTCATGATGTCAAATCTACCCACCAAGTGTCATTCCTGTCGGTTGATTCCTTCTGGGCGCAACTATTTGTGCAACTAGTATTTTAATAATGAATGTACATATAAAGAATTGTGTTTATGTTGATTTACACCGCACACTGTCAAACACAGACACTACACTGGCTGGCCACTTACAGCGAGAGTCTTCAGATCTGAACCTGGATTTTATAATCAGTGGTATGTAAGCTGATGCCAACTGATACTACTTTTGAGCTGCCAGTTATCACTGTATTTATGGGAAAATGTGTCATGTTATATTTGGCTACTCCAGAGTGCTACTACCGGAGTGCTTCAACATTAGGGCACTGTAAAGGGCACATTGTTAAGTTTGAATCTAAAAAGGCAGGATATAGCATTGCAGCCTTTCTAACAAGGCAATCTACTCTAGCTGAAGTTATGTAAATGTATTTCTCTGACAAATAATATGTTGGCTCAATTTTTCAGTGAGGTGATCTTGTTGTAGAAGACAACGAGTTCTCATCTGCATCCAGCACGACGTTTCTAGCTCTGTTAGCTTATTAGCTCATCTGACGAAGCAGCCTCCATTACACATTCAACACGAAAAGCTACTGATGTCTCTTGGTTGTTTAAAATGAATAAAACATGTTGTTCTATGTGCTGCAGTGAAAAGTAAGCCTAGCTTAAAAGTAAGCCTACAGCTCTTTTTCTTGCCATTGTTTTTTAGCTGTTCGTGGACTCCTGAGAATACTCTAACTTCAAAATGAGTCAGAATGCACAACCTCCATGATTATAAAGTTAAAACATGTGTTTTTTTCCTAAGGACAAGAGTACAATGTGTTTCTTTCTATATTAGACGACTCCTGTGCTCCGGAACTGTTGTTGCTCCTGCTGCTGCTTCCTCTTCAAAGTCCATGACGTCCATGACAGCGTGGGTAAGCCCATTCCCATTCGGCCTGAAGCTCACAAATTATTTCTAATACATAAAGACATGGCTCCAAACCGCAGGGCAATAGCGAACATCTTGCAACAAGCTCTCGCGTGTCCATCTAGGCTCTCCAGGGACGCTCGGAGAGTAGCCGAGCCATTTTGAGAAATTCTCCCTGCAGGCAGCGACTAGATTACAGGGCAGGAGAGGTATGAGGTGAGGAAGAGGGTAAAATCCTCTGGCTAGCTTGCCAAAAGACTCTGGCACTGTAAGTAAAAAGGGCTGGCACTGGTCAGAATTTGCTGGAGACCCCCACTTGGCCACACTGGGTGAACCTGGCTTGTGTTTATTTGTCTCTCCCTGTGTGAGGGGATGCATTATTAATGCAGCTTGCTCTGATCGGAAGAGCAGGTGATAAACTCCAGCATTTACACAGCCCCTTGCTTTTTCGCTGAGCTGGCTCGGGTCCGTTCTCTGGCACCAGAAAAGAGAACCAGCATTAGCATATGATCCTTTTATACACCACGGAATGACATGCAGGAAGGAACTGGTCTTGCTTTGGATAGGAAAGCAAACAATAGGCATGCTGTCCTGACATGGCCCTGATGGCAACTTGTTGATGTATGCTATATACATGTCTAAAATGTTTAGATGTGGTGTTTAGACCAAGGGACTACTGTCAAAATTGATCTTTCAGGGTTGGTAAAAGTGGTGCTGACTGAAGGGGACAACTGTGGAAATCAGCATTGGTGATTTGAAGACCATTATCAGGGTTAGTGAATCCATATGCTGTATGATTATATGTAGGACCACTAATCAGGTATGCTTGTATATATTATAAATACGGCCCCTGACTTTCCTAAACATTGAGCTTTCGTTGGAACATCATCGATCTTCATTACAACGAAGTAAAAATAGCCTGCAGAATTTGGCCCTTGTCAAGCCCTTGGTAATGGACTCGAGAGTGTTAGTGCTCAGTAAAGCCAACTTACAAAACTTCATCCCCTTGAACATTACAAACCTAGGATAATCGAATTATACGGATGGCCATTTGGGGCGAGTGAAACAGACTTCTTATTAAGTTTACAACTATATACTCCACAGAATAAGGGTGCATGCACCAAGGACTTCACTGCTTGGCCTAAAGTGACTCCAGATGCCTCCTCTGTGGTTTTCAAGCCAGTTGGCTGGGGATCAAGCTGAGGGCTCCGAGCATTAAACGGTCGAGATTCCAACCACCAAGTGAGTCAAAATCCTGACCTTGTCCAGCAGGGAAAGCCCTTTTTTTCGCCTTGCTTGCTTCCTCACATTGCGGCTCAGAAACGTCTTCGGTGCCTCCTGCCCCCTCTACCGCTCGCCCACCCCCTGTTCCTCTCACTCTTCACTTCACAGCTGACATAATTTCCCAAATTAGTCGCCGCTTAACAAGGATTTTGACAGAGTTTTGACGGCTTTCGGGGAGAAAGTCAAGCCTCATGTTCGAGACCCCCATTCTATCAAACACCCTCAGACTAATTAGAACAGCTTTCTTTCACTAGGCTTTTGTTCTTCACTCCCATGTCCCAGTTACTCTCCGCAGACAGAATAAAAATATTCTAAATACGTACAGGGTCACGAACAGCGGAACAATGTACCGTGTGACATTTAAGAGTTTGAGGGACAGCAAAATCTGGCAGCCATTGTTAGAGTAGAAGTGAAGATTTTCCTGGCGCTCAAAATGAGAAATTGCATCAAACAATCGCTTCAGTATTTGGATTGACTAAAGCTGAGACTCCACTCAGCAGCCAAGGCATAAAGAACTTACAGTCGGCTTCAGTCTGGGTCATACAAAACGGACAAATGTGTCCAGGGTCATGGACAGCCATTGACCTTGGCACCTCCCTTTAAGCCAGCCCATTCTTCTACAGGCTGTCTAGCGAGGAGGGGCTGAAGGCCAGTTAAACAGGAGAAGACAGAGTGTAACATCCCCTTGTTGGAGGCTGCAGCTTTGACTGATCAAATTAGAAGGAAATAAAAAAAAGCAAGGCAGTTGCTAAGTTGCTAATGAGGGCTGGAGAGTTAGCAAAGGCAAAGCTTGGTGGAGAAGGGGAGGAGGTGGAGTAGAGTGGGCCACGGAGACTCCAAACAAACGCATTTTGAAGGAGGGCCTCTCTTTGTCCTGCCACAGCTTTTCTGCCACTCTTTCATCAGGAGCAGTGAGGAGAACCAAATGGGGCATAATAAGGGCCCAGCGATCAAGCGCCAAGTGTGAAATTAAATGAAACGTCTTCATTTTCACAGCTTTTTCCCCTGGCCTGCGGTGGGAGTTCGGCTGAAGGTGGTCATGTGTTTGGGGACGTGAAAGTGGTGGGGGCAATTCAGCAGGGATAAAGATTTTGCAATCCGTCTGACCATTTAACAGCTAGCCCTTTCTGCCCTCAAGGTTTATTGTTGCTACCAGGGATTTGGCCAGTGTTAAGAACTGCAGTCCTGTGTTAAGACTTCAAAGTCTTTTGGTGGTCCTAAGATCATGATGAGGACAAGCATGTCTTGGACAAAGAACAGCATATGATTCTGGGCCAAAAACTGATGGAGATATTAACGTCTTGCTATTTAGCTCCCTATAGTAGGGGAGAGCGCACAGAACGTAACCACACGGGTACATGTAACACTCGTAGTTTATGTAGTTCAGTTTGAACACACATTTGGTCATCTTCTCCATTAGCAATGTCATCTGCGAATGTTCACAGCAGTCTGACAGATATTTCTCAAGGTTCCTCATGTAGACGGTTCTTATACAACAGTCACTTTTTCTCTGTCGTTTTTTTTAATACTGAATGTTCGGAAAGTCTTGTTTCTCAACCTTTTCTGCCTCAAGGCCGAACTAAAATCCATGTAAGCTCACAGATCCTGGCGTGATAAAATTCTCTGCACCTTATTCTACTACCTCATGTCCGAAACTGAGTGCTGTGTTGGTGCTGCACTGTCCTGTCTGTGTACAGTGTCTAATGTCTGTTTAATTTATCATATTTATTTTATTGTTTCTAGGTTTAATTTTAGTTTACACAGTTACGTCTTCACGGTTGCACTTTGCTCTCTGTTGTTCCATGCACCTTGTTCCTGGAGAAACCTATATTCCCTCCACTGTGTACTTGCACATGGATGATGAAATGACAATATTAATTTCCTCATCTGTGGTTGGCCAGTGTCTTAAACTGAAGATGTTTAATTAGCCTGTTACTATATATATATTTATATGTGTGTGTGTGTGTGTGTGTGTGTGTGTGTGTGTGTGTGTGTGTGTGTGTGTGTGTGTGTATGTGTGCGTGTGTGTATGTGTGCGTGTGTGTGTGTGTGCGTGTGTGTGTGTGTTATATGACATTGTCAGCCCATTACAAACCACTGCATTCCGCTAAGTGCAGGCCCACCGACAACTACAAGGTGCTTCATGTGGTCCTTGGCCCCCAGGTTAAGAAACCCTGCTACAAGTCAATGAATTTACATTACTCTTACTCCAACTGTTCTTGTGGTGGTTGTAATGTAGCACCAGTTTAAAGCATGTTATCAACTTACAATCAGAGATAGCCAGGCTAAATTTCAGCATCCTACTAGGGGTTCATCATAACTACATATACAGTAAATTCAAAATGGTGATTTTGTTTTTGCAGTCTTCATGCACACTTTTACCAAAAATGCACTGCAGATGTCGTGTTAATACAATATATCTGAAAAAATAATGGCAAATAAATAAATAAGCCAATGAATGGCTGTAAAACAGCAGCCTCCAAAGGAACATGTTTTAATAATTACTACTGAAGTAGCTTGACAACATACTCATGCTCAGGCACCCGTATGTGTAAAGTATGTGTAAAGTATAACATGTTTAGTCGCAAATAACAAGAACCTGTGCACAATGCTACACACTGAACAACTCAACTGGACTGTGTTTTTTTTTTTTCATTAATTTAACAAACGGTTGTAATGACTGTTAAAACAAGGGCATGAGTTGTTTACAGTTAGCCAGGTGCATACAGTAAAGTTGTAACTTTTGTGCTCATTTGCCCTTCGTATTGCTTATATATGCTAGATGCTGGAAACCAAGTATGAGCTTTCATTGGTAGCAGAGCTGTCCATGTGGATTGTATAAAAGTGTGTAATCGGATGAAGCACAATTCAATAAAATTATATTTTGCTAAATTTTACCAAATAAAAGTGAAAGATCTAAATGAAAAGTAAAAGATGACGTGTTTTAAAGAGCCTTCCCTTTAAGCAAGCCATCGATAAAAAACTTGCTTCTGAATTATACAGGCTTTGGTTTCTTTAAACTAATGACTCAGTCTGAAAGTAAAAAAAATAACAAAGGAAGAAAACTCAACTCCTGTGAAGTTCCGAGAAGCTTTGTTTTGTGAATCTGTGGGCACCTTTCTCTGGGGAAGAACATTGGAACCACAAACCGAGAAAGACCAAGTATGTGGAGGCCTACAGGAACACAAGAGCCCGGCTGTTCTCTTTAGAAAAGTGCTCAGGAGTGCGAGTCCAATATAAAGAAGCCTGTAAGAAGTGGGACGTCAGTTCTCGCGCCCTTTCTACAGTCCTATAGACTAGCAACCGAAACAGCAAGAGCACTGGCAAAAGTGGGGCGCCGTTGAGTCTGTGGTTCAAGCCTCGGCCTTCAAGGTCATACTTAAACATAAAGGGGGTCATCACACCATGCTAGGACTATCCAGTCGGCTCGGTTCACTGAATGGAAACAGCCTTGGGCCTATGGATGCTATGTCTTCCGTCTTTCAATTATGACCGAATTCTTAAGGGGTTTACTGTTCTTCTTCACTTCCCCCATTACTGTACTCTGGCAATTAGGACAGACAGCTAGCACTGCAAGCCAGAGCAAGTTCAATATCCTATTGCTGCTATAGTCATGCCTTATGAAAGTCCTGGCATGTATAATACATTGTCCATGTAATTAAACACACATGGTACCTAATGGCCTTGTATTTGGCGCAACCCTAACTCACCAGACGATGCAAATGACTGCTGGAGACAGCAGCTTTCATGGGTCTCTCGCTAGTTTCAGGGAAAGTGTCCTACTGATATACAGCAGAATGTTCTTGGGGAATTAAGTTTAGAATCAATAACTCCCTGGCCACCCAAGGAGAGAGAAAGTTCAACTGAGCTGTAATCTATAAGCTTCTCTGACAGACCCTCTTTCTCCTTGTGATCGGTACAACCTAGCGTAACGGAGCGCTCCTGGTGAATTATGGAGCAGGCTAGCTGCAGGGGAAAAAAGAGGCTGCCAGCGATCACTGTTTTTTCAATATTAATTGCTCCACCATAACACGGCGCTTGAGTTTTTATCTGGAGTTCAGCATCTTTGGCTAATAATCTGTCCCAACCTTATGAAGAGTACACGAGGCCAGCTATCATAACTTTCTCCCAGGACTGTCATTTCAAGTAGCACAGTAGTACAGCAAGTGCCGAAAAAGCGGAGCATTGCTGACGCCTCTTAACATGAATTATGTTCTCACATTATCTGGCTATTAAAATTTAGAAGGAGCGGGAAAGGCGAAAGGGTACGCCGAGACGGAATCCATTCACGTAAATAAATAATTCAGGCAAAAAAGCAAGAATGGAAGAAGTGGAAGGCCTGAGTTGCCCGATTTTCAGTTGTGGGATATCTGTCAGTAGGCCCGTCTGTTCCCGGGGGGGACGCGTGGGACAAATGACACCCAGACCATGTGTTGGATTACAGAGCGGTGTGGGGGTATGTCCCAATGCACTGCTGGGCTTCCAACCGCAAGGAGGGTGGAGAGAGTGAAAGAAAGTGAGAGTGAAAAAGAGAGAGAGAGTCCCACTAACTGAGCTGTCTTTAGCAGTCAACTCCAATTACCTCCATCCACTGGTAATGCACAACATGTGAAGTTAGACAAACAAGCTTCTTATTGGCTCTTTAACCCTTCTCTCGCGATCTCCATGTGGATCATGTTTACATATTCTTCTTAGAGCAAATCAAAACCATGGGACTAGATGCTGCCAAGCCAGATTTGATGCTCCGGTCTTTACGTTTCTCGATGACCACACAGACATCTGAGCCTTTGATGAGAAGGCCCTTAAATTGTAAAATACCGTTTTAAGGAGCGGCTCTAATTGACGTGGAAACAAAACGAACGGTCGTTCAGTTTCGAAATGACTTCCATGGAGTGCGCCCCCTGAGCCAAATGCCTTTTCAGAGAGGCTCCGAGGGGTACAGCACGTTATATATTGCAACCAGACGTGAGCTCTTTAGGACCATCTGGTTCTTTACTGCTCTTTGTAGCTCTTCTCACGCTGACCACTAATAGAGAAAGTGTGTTGTCAACTATATGAAGTCCAGTGCTGTATATAGTTACCGAGTCATGCGACCTCAAGCAGAGGATGCACTTCTGTCATCCAGTCTAGAGGGTTCTGCAGAAGACCCTATCGCAATTACATACGTGTCAATCTCAAGATTTCCGTGTCCTCATAACTGACTGCTCTAGTGGCACAGCCATTCATTTTTTAGGCCAAAAGCCTGAATGCTTTTCATTTAATTGAACATGAATCAGAATTTAAACCAAGGACGGAGTTTAATGTGTAAAATGATTAGTCATATTAGTCGTGAGTGTGTGAAGTCCTACACTGCTGTTCTGAATCAGATAAAAAGGAGGCCCATGTGTGCGACTGGTCCTGGACTGTAAACAGAAGGTATGTGTGTCCTTCGAGTACACTACTTACATAACCGAGTTGGTAATGATTTTATTTCCAGCATTTATCAGGAAGTGTGCATTCCACAGCCATAAATTAGGAATAAACCGCGTTACGCAATGCACCCACGTCCGAAAATGGCTTTCCTTCATGAGGTATTACTGAAATTGGAGCATTACAGGCTTCGATTAAAGAAAACGCTTGCGGTGTGATTTTTGATGTTCCCATATCAGAAGCGTCCATTCAAACAGCACAGCCTAAGGACACGGGAAAGGAAGCACAAAGTGTTTGCTGACGGAAGTCTGTGGGAGCTGAGGGAAGATTGAGTAGAAGCGTTTGCCCAACATTTCTGAAAAAGGTGCATCTTCAATAGAAGCTGGCTACGGTTTTCAGAGCCTCTGTTATTTATTTATTTTTTCAAATTTCTTTCTACAGTACATTCAGTTATGATGAAGAATATCATATATCTGAATGTTCGTTATGTGGCATGGTTTGAATGTTCGAGTGGCATGGTATGAACAAAACATTAACTCTGTATTATATTATATAATTATATATTGCTAAATTATTCAGAATACAATACACTTTGCAAAATACCTGCATGAACACGAATAACAGCTGTGATTTGATTTGGCCTGTTGTGGACTAATTGGATGTAGACCACCTCATGGTTCAGTAACTCTTGGGCCATATTTGGGGGATGCTTTGCCAGGCACAATTCTGAGAACAATTTCCTGTAGACTGGGATTTTAGCCACTGCTGGTAGACCCATATGACTGTATGCTTCCATACAGGTGCAAATTCAGCTACTTCCTTTACATTATGGCCTTCGGCACACCCAGATACAATCACTCCTATTTGCCAAGAATCTGCTTTGAACCCATTTCCCACACATAGAACGAGACACGGGACTGCAATGTACCACTTCTTCTCAATCTCAATCCCATTGCACACCTTGTAGGTATTGAAGGCCCAGTCCTTTTTGTACAAGGCCATTCGCAGGAGCCTAAAGTTGCTACCACCTTAAACAGGAAAGGTGACTATTTTGTTTCAGGAGAGCTTATTAGAGCATTGATGAATCAATGCAACATGGTAACAGACTGACCTAAACTTTAGCAGTAGACTGACTGTTGTTGTATTTATTGGCTTCAAATATTCACCTAATAAAAACACTCATCTGCAGCTGTGAGTTTTCAGGTTCCCTACAGCAACAAGGCTCATTTGTGTAAAGCAACTCACAGAGACATCCGTGTTGGAAAAGCCATAGCCATAAAATGATCAAAAGACATATGACTACATTGGTAAAGACACCTTCTGTACAAAACCCTAGTGCAAATGTATGCCAGGTTTTAAAGTGACGAAACCTGACGCAAGACTTGCAGAACATGTTATCGGCTGCACATGTAACATCTCCACTCACAATTTGCATGGTCTTCCCGCAAACGCATGAGGAAGCACATTTTACGTTTTATCATGTACATAAGTCTTAATTTATATGACTTATTATTAGACTGGTGCACCAACGAGCATAACAAACAGGCAGAATGTGCACGACCTGCAGCTGAAACAGTCTTTAGAACCCTAGGACTGTTGCTGTAGATGCAAGTTCATGCTCAGTGTCCTCCAGTAAAAATGTTAGATACAATCTGCTCACTGTAAATTTGCCTTTACCAAAATCACTAGGCTGCAGAGAATCTGCTTTCAGCACATACCCCTCGAACACTGGGCGAACATGCCTTGTGGGACCTTCAGTGTGATTTAATGTCTCATGAGCACAACAGTCAATATCCAGATGATGGGATGAAACAATGAATGTCACATCTAGAGCTTTCCAACCTCCGGAGGTTTTTATATAAAGGAATCGTTAAAGTCAAACGTATACACTTTCTCATTACCCCAAAGAAAGCCAGTCAGCTCTCTTACCACATATAACAAGATGCCGAGTCTATATTAGGAGTGTTACAGGCTCTATTTCGTCTGCTCCAACAAAACAAATCTCAGAAAACTGGAATATTGTGAAGGTTATTAAGAAATTTGCTTGTATAGTTTTGGAGCCACTGAAGCCACAAGGCTAATACAGCTTGGGTTTTTGGGTTGGACCAATGAAACACTTTTTCCAGTTTTGTTTTATTTGCTGAATTCAATTGGGAGTTCAATAAGTATCTGTGTAAAAAGTTATGACATATTTCATATTTGGGTTCTATTTATTCCAGTATGTTTGATTTTTAAAGGGACTTTACTACTCTACTTCACAAAATCATTCAAATGTGTCATTTAACAGGGGCATTCAAACTTGTGCACATTCTGTGCCCATATGTTATATGGCCCCGAACACTTCCTGACTGATCGACTACATTTGGTATGAAGGTAAGCTGCAGAATGTTTTAGCCAAACTGCTTCTTTAACAAGGCTATAGAGTGTCACGAAAGCCATCCAGTGACGGCGCAGCATTGTGACTGATATTGATCTTGTAGCTCGGCCCCTGGGGCTCAGCAAGGCTGTAAGACAATAACTTAAGGCTGCTCCGTCCCAAAGGCTTCTATCCCACCTGTTCCGCACTACTGCAGACGGTGGCTTTTCCCAAAACAACTCAATACGTGTTGTGTTGAAGCCTGCTATTCTTGTACAATAACAGAATCTGATTACTGAGAAGAGAATGACGCATGGAGCTTTGTTTCTGGATATATGTAATATTATACAGAAACTGCTGTGGCCTTAAAAGCTCGGCCTTTAACTTGGACGCAGAACCAGCATTCTTAGCAGTGAACTCATCTCTCTGTGGGATAAAAGAACCATTTCATGCTTATTTGCTTTGACTAAGGTGCGAGAGGCACAAAGAAGCGTACTGCACTGTGACTTTGTGTTTATCCTAGCCAGGCGACGGCTTTGAACTCGTGCTGTCATTTGTTCGAATTAAACTGACTCGTGTCAGTATTTCGCTCGGCCGTATTTTTGCACAGATGAAAAAGAGGTGATGCAAAGCGTGTGCAATTCCGGGTGGGCTGCACGTTTTGGGACGACGAGAAGAAAGTGAATATCATTCTGTTTCAGATTGGATCCAGAAGCATGGGGCCTGATAGGCTTTCCTCTTTGTTCTCTCGTATTGATTGCACCATCAGTAAGGAAGAGGCTGCGTGCCCTCAGGTTCGACGTGATGATGGCGAGCAAAATTATATCTGAAAAACTTTTGAAGTTGCACGACTGGCCCCATTGAAAGCTTTCCGTTCTTTTTTCTTTTTTTTCTCCTCCCCTTTCTTTTTCTTCTCTCTTTTTGCTCTCCGCGTCTTTTTTCTCTGACTGCATGCAGACACACGGCATGGTTTAATTTAAACCAGCTCCCCAAAAAACAGACCACAGAAGCATAAATAATTGAATAAAATAGGGAGTGGTTTTTCCGAAATACACCAGCAAATTACTGAACGACATGTTTTTTCTGTTTTCAGGATGCGGGGAGTCTAGAATTCGGCATGGAGGTGGAGCACTGAGGAATCTGGAACTTTGTTTTCTCTCGGACCGGCGAGTGCTGAGCTGGTATGCAGGCTTTGGCCTGGACGGAGCCCACTTGTTTGGCGGAGTTTTCGGAAACCCTCTGTATCCGATGTGGCGCAAAGGCCAGAGAAAAACAGGAATATTTTCATGCCTTTTATAAAAGTAGAACCAGTGATGTCAGTTCGTGACTGTAGCACGATATAAGAAAACCATAATACATCCACATCAAGGACATTTGCAAACTGTTCTTATTAAGAGCAACAAAAAATTTGATCAGGCTACAGAAATAGGTGAAAGGCTTCTAGCCTCATTACTGCTATAGTAGGGACTCAAACTCCAGTTGGCAACATGGATGGCAGAAGTCATATGCTAATGAAGTAGTTTTTCTCCTAACTGTAATCCGACACCTTTTATATCTGGCCAATACCTTCAAGGGAACGCTTTCCCTCATTAATACCATAGTAAGGGAAATGACAGTTAAGGAACCTTATGCAATGCCTGAAAGGAAATAGCCAATGGAATGTCATCGTTAAAGGAATTTGTAAGGGTTTATGACGCTCCTTAGTTCATACCCTCAGGGGTTTTGTGCAACACACTTAATTTTAAGGGTAAAATTCAAGAGAATTTTGTGCTTTTGGAAATAATACAGCCCCATAGTGCACAATCCAGAAATGCTGAACCAGTTACACCAATCCAGTTAAACAGCTAAATTATGCTAGGCTGCTAAGAACTGCATAACACTAGTAAAGCCTCCATATTGTTTTACCATGGAGTTAACTGCCATATAAATAACTGTGATTAACAATGTAACAGTGTAAGGAAACTATTACAGTACGAGCCTACAATAACCAAAAAATGCTGAATGGCCGTTTTGCATCCAAGCTGGGAATACTTAGCAGTTTCCCACTGATGACTGGGGCAATATGAAGAGGGGAACCCTCAGGGCCTCTGCCGGCCTAATGATTTTTTGGGAGCTAGAAATACATGTCTGTAATTAGTAGTTAATGTTTATTTAAAAGATTCATGCCTGAAGTTAAACGCTGCAAGGATTACAGTACAACTCTTGTTTCACTGTTATGTTTTGGATGGAAAGTCTAACAGAATACTGGCCAGGCAGAGCTGCTTAAATTGGTTAGGATTTCAAGAGCTGGTAAGAAGGTTTAATGCATTAGAGTAAACCTCTGCGTAATTGCGAAGTGACAGAGGAATCCACCAATCGTGTCTTGATTTCCAGTAGTCTCCTGGAGGCCTTCTGGAGGCCTAAATATGTCATTGAATACTTAATTAATCAGTTATTAGAAATGGAAACCTAGATCGTAGTGGTGTTTAACTGAATGCCGTGATACATATAACGTTTCATGAAAATGTCCTAAACCATTGTGATATGGTCTACCCATCTACACGCACAAACTGCCTAAGAACCATTCTGCTTTTAACCACACAACAGATAGGAGTGGTCTCAATCAGCACAGCTTTCTTCAGAACGGGCGCATCCGCTCAAACACATCACCAACAGGTGCTAAACATCAGTGTATGGCATATGTGTGCCTGAGCATTTCTTATGGACTGCCAGTATATTCTTTTGTTCAGCCATAATTACATTATGGCAGCCCAACCCCATTCCTGGAGATCTACCAGCCTGCAGAGTTTAGTTCCAGCAAGCCTGGCTCTAATGTTCTGATACTGAAGACCATGATTAACTGGCTCAAGTGTTTTTTTGATCAAAGCTGGATCTGAAGTCTGAAGGGCCATAGCTCTCCAGGAACAGGGCTGGGCAGCCATGTAACAACGGGTTGGCAAATGAACACACTTGTCACAAAAGCATGGCACTTACACTGTTGTCACTGGACCCCGATACAGGAAACACTGTCCAGCCCAGTTCAGCTGTCGCTGTGGTGGAGTCCATTAAAGTTTCTGTGGAGCCAAGAGAAAATGTTAGGTTACCACTGAGTCAGGATCATGTTACAGACAACATACAAACACTGCGGGTGCCAGCCACTGTAATTCAAAAGTTTAAAAACACATGAAAGTCAACAACCACAACATTTCACATCACTCTTAAAGGGGTTTTATAACCCATGAATATAAACCCCTTTAAAGCATGCATGGCCGAGAATGAAGGAACCCCAGGAACTATGTATGAAATATAGAAGCTAATCTTTCTCAGCCTTCAAAGTAGGAATACTAAAATGTAATAGGATATGAGGTATGAATATTTCATCATACTCTCCAGAATAATATCTTTCTTCCCTCAGTCGTTTATGGTCCTTTCGGATACAGGAGAACAGACCGCTGTGTAAAATATTATCAACGAATCTGACAAGTGCCAGCACTAAATCAGCTTTGTTATTTCGACTGTCCGGAGCAGTAAAAACGAAAAAGAGCGGTTAAGTCTGAAAATGAGTCTGCAGAAATGTAGGCAACAGGAAATAGTGGGTTCCACTTTCCGACCGTGCGACTCAGCCAAGATCTTTCTGAGACAAGAGCCTACTATAGGGCTGAAACCCTGGGGAGGTTACATGGGGGTACAGGATGTGGGTTAGGAGTTCTACAACACTGAGATAACCACCAGAGACACTTCCAATAAAGATGTACTCCCAGATTGACGTGGGGAATTGCAATCAGCCCTGGTTTTTGCTCTCAATATGCCTTTGCAGACTTTTAAGGTTATTTGAAACGACAATACTTTGGGTTACAATATATGAGTTCAAGATCAAATTGATGTGAGTGCCGTAGGGATGGCACGATACCACTTCTTCCTTTAGCGATACTGATATTACAAAGCTTAAAAGGAGGTAGTTTTGATCAGAGTACATCACTTCAGATAAGCATCTATAGGTGTCTAATCACTCTACTACCCCAAACATCATCACCCAATGAGAATGTCCTCTGTTTTAGCTTAGATTTGTTAAAGGACTGAATCCATGGCTCAATACCTACAGTCGGGTTTCATTTCTTAGAGCCACAGTGTGCTCAATACTATTCACACTACACAACAAGCGGCCCTCATCTGTTGGGAAAAGTGCTTTTTATCAGTTACTGATTTTGTTTGTAATAGACTGCACGCTGTGAACGTTTCTAGTGGTCTGCATTTTCAGAAATAACTACAGATCATAGAACTACTTTGCTCAGTTAAAGCTGATATATCTAATGCCCAACCCAAACTCCAGAACATTTGGGCCCATTATCTCCCCAAACAACCGCAGAAGGTGTTGTGGTTTTTGGCAGGTCAGTGTCTTGGCAGGTGTGGGGTGTGTATCCTCTGATCTACTCACAGGCCAGTCATGTTGATCTGAAACAACCTTCAGTATTTGCGGTGAAGCTTATTATGTATATATAACTATAATAATAACTTAATAATCATGTGACCTTTTTATGGCAACATATTTTAATAAAAAGGTTTGAATTGAACCTGGACCTTTACCGTTGGTCCATTTATTACAATATTTTAACCCAGGGTCAAAGGTAACTGGAGTTATTAAATAATGTAAAAATGCATAAAATGACTAAAGAGATATACAAGGTATTTATGCAACAGCCGTGATTGGTTGCAAGAAAATACCCACCTGCTGACCAATCCACTGTTCACAACCGTTAGCCTATATATTTTTGGAGACTTCTACATAGTTGACTGTGTAATGAATTATGTATGTTATAAGAATGTAAATCTTAATGGACCAGCAACACAAGTGCCAGTGACGCTTATCAGAATTCAGCATGCGCACTCTGACCTCTAAAGCACAGATCCCATTCAAAGGAATCCAGGAATAGTCAGCGAATGAACATTTTCATTAAATATCCATCAGCAGCTGAAAAAGAGGTATATCCTACCACTGGTGCGAGAGACAAGCTGCCTTTTGTGTGGGTTCGCACAGTGGCGGGACTTAGGCCTTTGCATGGCATTCACAGAAGAATGGAATGATAATCCATGTGGAAGAGAACAGACCATTGGGTTCAGTGGAAATCAGTCAAGGCCTGATAACCTGAGTGGACTTCCTCCAGCATCCTCAAGCAGCTCAGATCAGCTCAGCAGGCCCTGCTAGACCTTTACCCTACTGGCTTTGTGTTAAGGCTGCTTGGTCAGAGAAACAAAGCATCCGCAGTGCTGGAAGGGAGGTTACTCTATCTGCTCCGGATTAGCTGGTGTAAAAGTACACCTCCGGTAATTGGGGTCAAAGGGAATACATTTGGTTGCTTGTCATGGCATGCGTCCTCAGGGGTAAGCAGGTGGGAGAGCTACATTCAGAATGTTTGTCGGTCAAAAGGGGTGTAACGAAATGTGAATTTCATAATACGTGGGTGCTGTTGTGTGCAAAACCCCCAGTCAAATGACAGGTTTTGTCAGATTTCATATTGAAAAATTAAGTTAACACATTCGCCTGTTTCCAGTTCAAGATATGGAACTCCATGCATTACCCACTTCTGTGCTCTTCCTGCTGCATTCAACTTAACCTGGAAGTGAGATTTAAGAGTATTGGCCAAAACAATATGATACAATATGATTTAAAGCCCAAGCTCCTTTCTCTCGGCTTAGGACCAGCTGTTTCTACCAGTAGTTAACCTGTTTTGGTTTCAAATGGGGGTGTATTTTGCACATGCTTCTAGTGGCATGCTGCTCCCCTCTCCGTAAGTCACAGAAAGTAGACTCGGAATCGGTTGGACCCATGTTTAGATGAAGTGAGAAGAGCTATGACATAGTGAGAACACTGGCTCTCTTTAAACTCCTGCTTTTTGTGGGTAACATCCAATTATGTGGCACCTCCACAGCAGAGGTGTACAAAGCACAAAAAACAGAAAACAAGAAATTACAAAAACATTTCGAGCCAACATTCAGGATAGCATGTTTTGTTCCAACTGCCAGAACAACATCACAGCGCCTGGTGAAATATGCACCTAAAAACAAGGGATTTTCTAGGGAAAATAAAATAACACAAAGTGTAAATTGTTTAAGTGTTTGTGATTATCTTATTTAGGAATATTATAGATAAAAAAATATGATGGTTCTTCTGATATTGAAATATATTTAAATAATCTCTTTTTAGTTTATTTTAATTTGAATCCATTAAACATCAGCTTCCATTACCTCATAAATCCCATATTACAGCAGAATGAATATTAACATCTGTAATGTAATATTCTTAGTCATGTTCATTATGAAAAACTAGCATGATTAATCCATAATACTCACTGCTGCCTTAATTAATTTCCAATGCTAATTACATCAAACCTAAGATGAAGGACTTCACAATGACTTAGGGATGATGATAAAACTGAAGGAAATCATATTATTATATATATATTTTTGCCATAGTTTTGATTTCTGCCCACACACTTTTGGTGGTAAAGTGCCTTATGAGACGTTTGAGAAATTTGAGTTTTGAGACTTTTGATCTTGAGAGAATGTACAAACTAGCTTCTGCCACTGAAAACCTTTAACCATTCATAGTGTTATTATTTTAAATGGCCTGTGGAGTTGCCTGCAGCTAAGACAGACCTTAGTCCTGCCGAAACCTAAAAACCCTTTGCCAGAAACATTCTTTCCGGTTTCGGTGAGGAACGCAGTAATTCGGCATACTGGCCAGCCTAACATTTTACTTGATTTTCCAAGGGAAACCATAACTTTCAATTAACCGTCTCCAGATGTAGCCCGATTATTTTTAGTGGTAGGCTGCATCTCAGTAACACTCCAGTCTATGTAGGTATAATAGCACATTTCACGTTCCATTCACTTATCACATAGCTCAGATCTTCGCTTATAATTAGAGCAGTGCAACAGCGCTGGTGTTGCCATTGATATCACAACGCAATGCGGAGTCAGGCCTTCAACTGCTGAGTGAGATGATAATTATATGTCACAATGATAACAGTAATTAAGAGTGAAGTATAGTGAGTATCATAATGCCCTTGGCTGGTGGTTGCAAGCATGTGGTGAATAGTGAGCACAGTGTGTGCACCCCCCGTGACGTTCAAGCATTACCCACTTTTGTGCTTTTGCTGCTTCATTCAACCGAACTTGTCCATGAAAGCCTGTGATGATAGCAGGAAGCTAGCCCAGGGTAATAACTTGTATGTGCGTATTTACTTTCTCAAAATGATAAACTCTATGGCCAGAATTTATGATTTAGGAATATTAGCTGATCTAAAGTTCATGAGGGATCATTTATTACTGTTGACAATGTGGGCAGACTTGTTGCTATCTCCACAAAAGCTGAGCTGTAAGAACACTTGTGGGAACACTTTTAGAACGCTTTTTCAACTTTCCCAGTATGAATTTTTTGTCAGGTTGATTTCCTAGATTGTAAATTCTGATTTATGAGTTGCTCGAATGTAGCATCATTTCTTTAGGGAGGGTGGGGAAATAACATTCAAAGCAAAAATGCAGCTTCCAGGAACCAAAAATTACAGTTCTAGACACACAATCTACATGCCATTGATGTCTGCATCCGACTACTTAAAGACCAACTCCAGTTCAGCCGGAATTCTTTCAAGCAATGCTTCAGATTCTTGCTGTGAATGTACATGTGTGTCTAACTCTTGCGTGGACTGAAAGAGTAGCAGAAGTGGAAACGTCAGGGGTCAGAAGTATTCCACATACTTACCTGTGAGTGACAAGTGCAATCATGAAGGCAGCATAATAACACTTTGCAGCTGTCAGCTTTTTCACAATGTAATACTCGTCACCACACATTTGAGCTGATTTGATACATCATGTTATTGGAATTGGATGATGATGGCTGTATATCCTTCAAGCAAATGTGAAAGTGAATGGAAAACCAGGTATTAAGTCTGTTAAGTTTGTTGGGTTAGGTTAAAGATACAATAAGAAACTATACAAATTAACATTATGTTGGCTTAACATGGTAAATAAATAAAACCTTTCGTTTCCAACCTTTCTAATGAACCCTCGGTTTTACTAAAGCCAGGTACTGTATTAGGTTTAAGGGCACTGCATTTTGGGTATTGTAGTGAATTCAGCTTTTTGTACCTTGGCAGCTGTAGTCACGATGTAAAAATGCTCTCTATTTCCCCCTGTTTCACTGTAAATCTCTTTTTTTTATTCAGTAAGTATACTATCTACAATTAAGTACAAGTACTCTAGTCCAGCTCAACCTGGAGATTCTGGAAAGCAGCATCAGGTTTGATATCACTTTGTATAATAAGGCTTTATTAAAGTAAAACTGACTATATATACACATATATACCAATATACACATTGGAGAATCAATAAATACCAGTGTATAGCTTCAAGTCATGGCAGAAAACTGCAAAACACAGTCACAGTTTAATGATTAATAGTAGTATTGATTATTAGTACTATTGGTGAGGCTGGTCTGGTGACAATGATGCATTCCAACCAAAGCCTCCAAGTCAGCCCGGGTCGTAGAGCAGCACAACAGCCATATCTCCACCTTCCCACAGCACAGTAGGATGCATTAGCTTTTCAACAGGGTTGTCTCCTGACCTGACGGGTGCTGCACTTCCTAAGGTAATCTGAATATTCAATGTTCTCAGAGAGCTTAAAAAGGCTTGCAAAGCTTAGAGGCCTGGGAACACTAAAAGTCAGGCCGGATTTTCAGGCAGGATGCAAATATTCTGAGTGCAACTGAAGCTCTGTGGAAAACCATGGCTCTGAAGGGCAGTAGGTAGGTTTACGGCCACGCTCAGCTGAGCTGTCAGGAAACATGCAGAGCTGCACAGACTTTAGAGAGCCACAGCAATTCAGATAAAGGTTAGAAAGACCAGCTGTTCATCACAAGGCCATGAACAAAGGAGCCTCTGGATGCTGGCCCACATTAATTGATAGGAAACAGGATCCTTTCAGACCAAAGGATTACTGTGGTGGAAACTGGTTGGTTGGCACCCATGCTGGAGCACCCAAAAAAAGACAAAAAAGAGGCACCTGTTAAAACTGCCCACTTTTAAAAATGGCCAGAGAAAGTTATTTGGGGAGCAGCATGGTGTGAAATCGCCTCACTGCTCATTAGCAGGAGCTCTATTTGTTTGGGGAGTGATTAGCAGTGGGCATGGAAACCAGAGAATGCCACACACATTCTGGTCACCAGCAGTACTGTCCATACTCCTCTGGTATTCCTTATTTGGGTTTATACTGATTTGTTCAAGTACTTATGTTCCCCTGAATTCAGAGGAACCATGCATTGAAATCTAATACCATAGTATAGAATAGTATATAACATGGGTATAGTTTATAATAGTGTATAATATGGATATTAATACAGGTAGCCTAGAGTTTAAAACATACAGTCAAACTACAGTCAAAAAGTCACTTTTTGTTGAGTATGAATGTGGGTCCCAGATGACTACTTATTAATAGAATCATATTCTATTCTTCTATGTGTACTATGTAGGGTGCTGGGAAGTGTTTTAGGTTTAGCAGCTGGAAGGTGCTGGTTTTTATTGTCTTATGTTGACTTGGCTGGCACCTTTACTAGGTTTGCAAGCTTATCTGATCCATGACGACTCAGACTTGAGATATTAATACAGTAAATGAATGAAACTTTTTGTTTATAAGCATCAGTTTTACTCATGCTGTGCTGTATTGGAGTCTGAGGGCACTGCATTATGGGTATTGTAGTAAATTTGTTCCACTACTTATATTCCACTGAATTCAGATGATTCATGCATGGAAATCGTATAGCATAGTATATAATAGTTTTTAATATGGATATAGTTTATAATAGTATATAATATGGATATTAATACAGGTACTTAGTAGTTACTGAATAATAAGCCTGGAGTGTAAAACATAGTCAAACTACAGTCAAATAGTCACTTTTTGTTGAGTAGATATATATTTTTTTATTACTAGGGATATCTGTATCACAACTGACAATAAGCCCAGAATTCCTGTATCATTTCCTCCCTTCTTTTGCAGACCCTGAAATCTGGGTATAGCCAGCAACATAGAACACACTGTTCCAAACAATGTTTCATGGTTCGGTGATGTGCATGTCTAGCTCTTGCCTGGAGAGTCAGATAAAGTCTCCCTAGAGACTGGATGGTTGGTTATGTAGGAGGATGGGTAGCAAGACAGGACAAACACGTCAGTCTGGAGGAATGAGTGGAGAAGATGTAGAGTGGCTGACTGACAGTTGCTTTCTGAAAAGTTTGGCCACTCTGCTGGCAATGGTCACCATTTTCCCACAGACTCCCCGCAGCAGCACCTGCAGCTCTCTGAATAAATGCACATCATTAAGTGGAAAGCACTTCACTCCTACCAGCAGCCAAGAAAATACTGATGCTTCTGTGGCCTTCGCTGAGATCAACAGTGAACTGGGAATGACTCAGTTTGCAATTATAATCGATTAGCCTTTAAATGCATGGGTGTTTCTCCAACTGTCTGCACACGCCTCACGTTCCTAGCAATAGCAGTAGCTACAACCACTGGCCACTTGATATCTACAACCACTGTTCAGTTTATCAGCTCCACTTATCATATAGGAGCACTTTGTAGTTCTACAAGTACAGACTATAGTACATCTGTTGCTCTGGATACTTTGCTATCCCCTTTCACACTGTACTTTAATGGTCAGGACCCCCACAGGACCACCACAGAGCAGGTATTACATGGGTAGTGGATCATTCTCACCAAAATGGCGGTGGTGTGTTAGTGTGTGTTGTGCTGGTGTGAGGGGACTGCTCACTGTCACTGCTGGACTGAGAATAGTCCACCAACCAAAACTGTCCACCCAAACAGTGACCTGTAGCCTCATGTGAGCACTGATGAGGGACCAGAGAATGACCAACACAAACTGTGCACAAACTGATGAGCTGTCATGTCTTACTTTACATCTACAGGGTGGACCAGCAAGGTAGGAGCATCCAATGGAGGGGACAGTGAGTGGACACAGTGTTTAAAACTCCGGCAGCACTGCTGTCTGATCCACTACGAACTACAAACTGTGTTTAAACCAGAGTAAATGAGTGCTTAATATACCAAAATTGCTGTCAGAATTCCAGTCCATGCCTGCAGAGGAGATCAACACACTCTCCTCTGTCGAAGAACAACACAACAGCTTGAAGCCAAATGTGGTCTAGGTTGTGTGTCTGGAACAAATCCTCTCACCCAGAGACGTTTCCACATCAAAAGTGCCGCGGCTCCTTTCCCTTGTTCAGTAAAAAAGGGCTTGCAGCGGCGAGCACAAATGAAAGCAGCTTCGCTAACCTAACCTCACGCTCACACCTGGATATCTCAAGCTGTTCAGTCTTCCTCGAATAATGTGCTGCATGCAGCAAGCCGTAAGTAGTTCGAAGCCAGAGGCACAGCTATTGTAACCATAAGATAAGTGACAGTTATCAGCGGCAGTAACAAAACCATCTCATAACCTGATATAGATTGCTAGAGCCTGGGCGGCGCTGGTCTAATGACACGTTTTATTGAAGTGAAGATAAGTGCACATTCTCTACAGACTTTAATAAACACTTACTTTGAAACTATTTATTTGCTGAACTCAAAGCTACACTATCAAGGACTAGCAGTAAAAAAAAAAAAAAGAAGAAGAAGGATTACTGAATCTAGATGGATAAAAACATGGTCAAATATGGTGAGCATATCGTCGCTGTCCAAAGAGAAACAAGTATCTCCAAAATGGCAACTTTACAGGAGAGGCCAAAAACCCCATTAACCTTTAATGGAAGTCAATGGAACCAGACATCTTTCCAAACAGTTTTGAGCCATTTCTATTGGTCCATTCATCGTGAGATTCTCACGCAATGTAAACAGCAGCTGGTGTAATCAAATGATGCATAAAAGTAAAAATGGACAAAAGTGGAGATACATGTTTTTCGTTGGACAGCGACGATATGGTGAGCATGTGGCACTGCCATTTACCATCTACAAATAAAGCTTGGACTTGGAGGTTTTTAACCGTCTTTATGTACGCTCGTCATCAAAACTTCCAGAGGGAAGGTTTAGAACACAAAGCTATTGGTAAGAATGATAAAAGTTACCAGGAACAATAAATGATGATAAATTTATACTGGTATGGGCCGCCATGTTTGCTAATGCAACATATATCAGAATGGAGTCGTAGGGGTTCCTAATGGTGTCCTGTGACAATCCAACACATGCAGCACATGTGTTGGATGTTGAACACATGCAATATTCTCACACAGTTCATGTGGGTGTTGTGGTAGGGGTGGAGGTGGAGTGACACCAGGCATTTTGGACGAGTGAAACGTGACAACAAGATAATCCAAATTTAGTTGTGAACAAACCAACTTAAGGCTACATTAACTTCATGCCAAATTTGGCAAATCAAAGTTCAAATCAGTTAAAATCAAAGTTAAAATCAAAGTTAACTGCACATTCAAGTTGGCAAATGCAACATCTATGTTATATTTCTGTAAAGTGTGATGGATTGGCGGCCTGTCCAGGGTGTTTCCTGCCTTCCGCCCAATGAGCACCGGGATAATCTACAAACCCCCTGTGACCCAGAAGGATAAGTCGCTTAAAAGATGAATGAATGAACGTTCATGTAGGTCCAAAAAATTGGAGAAATTCAAATGTGGACTCTAAACTACTTCTCTGTACTACTGCTGTGTTCATAAATATAAAAGGAGATGATTTATTATGATTTGAAATTGGTAAATAGTTACCGCTGTGTTTATAGTCTTGTGTTGCGGAAAGGAAAAACAAAAAACGCTTTTCTTTAGCATGTCAAAACAGACATTTCTATTGGTTAACATGTCACAATGACTGTTCTTTCATTTCCAGAGCAGAACGTCCATCATGATCCCTGTAACATTAGGAATCCTGTGGGAAACCCCCCTTTCAGGAAAGCTGTATCCCTAGTAGCAAAGAGTCATGTTTATGTGACAACGGCGTTACACGGTCATATGTCAAAGCGAAAGGCAGCGGTCGTGTGGTCGGAATGATGAGTGAGTGAGTAATATGCAACTGCCGGAGGAAAGGTGCCCCCGGCAGTCCGGGACATCTTTCAGCACAATGAGGGTCAATTAGGTGGAGCGCACATGACCGCCACATTACAGAATGGCTTTGTATGGTAATTGAGTCCGTATGCCTGAGCATACGGCCGCGGGAACGAGGTGGCACAGAACCAAACCCTGACAGCATGACTTTAGGGGCTGCTCGAAAAGTCAAACACCAAATCAGCCTCAAAACCTGACAGCAGAACTGGGCGAAAAATCTGTATCATGTTTTTCAAAGGTAGTGTGTTAACATAATATTGAATTTCATTCTAAAACTTTAAATTTCTTTCATGATACACGTTATTGGATGCCTTCTAACAAAAGGCATCATTTTGGAATTAAACTATTAATTTTTCTAATTAATAGTAATGTTTTTGATTTCAATTAAAATGTTTTTATGCGTTATGTATATTCAATTAAGCTTTATTGGCATGACTGTATTAAATAAAATCTGTATATTAAGTACAATATGTATACCTTGCTAATGCTCAAGCCATATCTAAAAACTATACTGCAGAAAAAACCTTTTTGAATCCACAAAAGCAAGACATTTACATACATCTGCTCTTTTGCCTACAGCAGTTTAGCTTCTCCTATTTACACTGAGTTATGTTCAGCCTAGACAGTACAGTAGGCATAGTAATAAAAAAATAATAATAAATAAAAAGCAGCCTGTTAAATCTTTGGATAAAAAGACATACAAATTAACAATCAATGAGCAAAGATTGTGTACAAAAAACTAATATGCAGTAAATATGCAATAAAATATAGAATATGGGCTTTTTCATGGGTTTGTATCCGAACCGGTGAAGACGCATGCTGTCATAGTGTTATATAAGCTGTAGTCCTAAGCACAACATATGATTGGCTGGAAAGTGTTCTTCCCACATTGTTGCATGTGACAACAGCATGTTCTTTCACCACACCTAGATCCGTTCCCTAACTATCAGTTTCCCTTTCTCGAGGTAATTTTACTATAGTGCCTTTTCGTAATCAATATATTTCTGAACATTGATCAGGAAAAGGCTGTGCGACCCACCACAGAGCTTTATAAGAAAAGGATTCAGCTCAGTCCCAGTTTGACCTACTTACTGCTAATAAGGCTTAACACAGTATATTAAAATCAAAAAGTCTTTTTAACGTACATGGGTACAATGCTAGTCTCCTTGCTAATCAGCTTTACACAAATTCTTAATCAGTCTGCTCACAACCTGTTTCCTAGGAATACACAACATATTTTTTGTAGCTAATGATTGTAAACTTCATAAACCTGTAGATACTTTACGGAATGTTTAACGAATAGCTCTCTCTCCTACGCTGACTTTAAAGCTTTAAACTTCCTTATATTAAAATAAAGATAAGGTCCCTAAAGACTGTAAAGGCTGTAGGAGTTTTTGAATCACTGCTTATGTTTTTCTTTTGGCTGTCTCAGTTGGTCTAAAGCCATTAACTAGCTTGCAGGGAGTATGCCGAGCACATACACTAAATATCTGGACACCACGTCGCCAAGACTGCAGTGGACTGTCAGCCTCTCTGGGGTGTTTCCTGCCTTGCTGTAATAATATGTCATTATGCAGATCCTTTACTCTACTCCTGACCTTGCAGCACTGACCTTACCTTCGGCTACAAAATCTAGCATGCTTTTTCTTATTTTGACACTGACCATTTCTGATACAGAACTTTTCTCATTATTGCTCATCACATATCTCATAGTAGTGTCCCTCAGTATGGCGCCAGGCCTCCATAATTGGTAACGCAACACACACCCATCCCAGCATGGAGTTATAGAGGTTCCTAATGAGGTCCTGCGATAAGCCATTCCATACAGCTTGAACACACAGAGGTGTCTGTTGTCCCCAACAAGACAAAAGGGGGAGTCACTACTGAAGATGATCCACTACCTTCTTAAAGGACTCCACGCCAGTCTTGCACAACACCATTGCAGTCTTTGGCGACATTGACGTGGTGTTATGGAAAGTCATCATAATCGTCTGTGTGCATGTAGTCCTGCATTGTGCAGCCATCTGGCAATGATGCTGGCACTACCAGGATGACGCATGGAGGGCATCACTGCTTGCTGAATGTCTGCAATCGTGACGCTTGGGTCAGTCAGGTACAGCAATAAGGCCCATCCTAGTTTACGTCACATGCACTACAGAGCATGAAACTTATTAAACAAGTTTAATTCCTGTCAGCTGAATTATTCTGAGTGCAACTATTTTTTGGCGAGACTGTATGATTGTGCATATTGTAAGGTAGCTGCCAAATGTCCAGTAAAAGCGTATGTGCATTGAGAACTCTCCGGAAATGCTGCTAAACCTAAACCATCACATGGCTGTGTGAAACCAACAGTGGTATGGTGGCAGCACATACCACTCAGCACCTGACAGCATTACTTTTGAGGACAGCCTGGAAAAGTCAAAACACCAAATCAGCAGGCGCTACATATCACATGCTACAGCCAGGCACTCTCACTCTGCCAGAGAGATTTATGAAGACTCTGGGGTTAGCGCTAGGCACTAAAAGCCAAGTTTCGGGGGGGGCCTGATGATGATGATGATGATGATGTAGGACTGTGTCGAGTGATGTGGCAGAGCAGAGTGAAGGGGAAATGGTTCTCGGGGGTGGGGGTGGTGGGCGGCTGGGACTCGAGCAATAGAGCTTCAGTGTGTATTTCGGAGGAAGAGGAAGCGGGCCAGTTGATTTTGGCAGTGCGGGATGCCCCGTGAAATACGCTACCACACACTCCTGTCTGCTGACAGCATGATGTAGCTGTGTATTCCCAGGGTCCGCTCGCAGCCGGACTGCAGCAAGGCTCCCTCCTTACAGGGGCCGACTAGAACATCATTCAAAACAGCTAAACCTGTCAGAGATGAAAAAGGGCCGAAGTAAAATAGGAGAGAAAGAAAAATACTGAGTGGAGAGGAAGAAAGAGTGTGCACACACTTTCTTTTAGCTTTCTCTCCATCATTGACAGGCTCTTACTGAGTAGGTCTGCATGTTTATTTACACACACAAGCTTGTATTTCTATCTTTGTGGGGTTCTTCCATTGACTCCTGTATTGATGTAGTTAAACTATGTAGCACCTGCACATTGCTGAGGGGCTGCCACATGTGGATGTCATGTGAACTTTGCTGGAATGAAGACCTCTTTCATTTAAGTGGTCATATCTGTAAAAGTCTGTCATATTTTACATAATTAAAATGAGCCCATTGTGATGCGAGCGATAACCGCACGATCATTTACATACCAATGTGTGGTCTCATCTGTATGGGGTATTTTCACTGATTTATGCATTTCCGTGTTCAAACTAAAAGACCTGCATCTAGCCTAGTCTAACATTGCAATTATGACTTCCAAATACCAATGATTCACCAATTATTGATAAAGGCCATTAAATTGATAAGTGGAAATTACTGAGTTCATTTTCTATCCATTTTGTATGAAGCAGTGCTCTACTATCTACAATACACTGTGTGTCAAGCTGACCTACAGACACACATAACAAGCATTATATTCTGCGGTTAATCACAGTTTACTGTTTAGTCATGGTAGGGTCTTTTCACCAGTACATGAGAATTTAATGCACTGAAAGGTTTACAGCAAATCCAATGCAATTTTAAAACACCAGGAATGCAGAAAGAATGTGTGCTGGTATAATATCTAAATGCAAGTTAGATATTTGCAGTTAGATCGCAGTTTGCAGTTTAATAATCAATAAATTATTTTTTTTTAATATCATTTGTTATAAAAAAAAAAAATTATTGATAATGTTTTATCACCTAATTGTTCACTACCTTATGATCATTAGTAGAAAAGGAAATATTTTATCACTTGACGATTAAAAAAGTGCAGTCCTTTTTAGCAGAGAAAAAAAACGTTGTTTCTGTAATTGCTTGATCACAAAACAAATGAAAAAAGTCAGACTCCATCGCGTTCGAACGGAATGTAATAGCGAATGTAAATGTAACTAATTGTGTGAGTATGTAATACCAGTGGTGGACATTAATGAAGTAAATGTAATTGGTTACTGTACTTAAGTAGTTTTGCTATATATCTCAAATTTACTGCAGTGTTTCCATATTGATTGGCTTTTTACATTAACTCCACTAAATTTCAGTGTTCAGTGTATCTTACTTTTTACTCCTCTACATTCTACAGGGGTTGGACAATGAAACTGAAACACCTGGTTATAGACCACAATCATTTATTAGTATGGTGTAGGGCCTCCTTTTGCGGCCAATACAGCGTCAGTTCATCTTGGGAATGACATATACTGCGTCCTGCACAGTGTTCAGAGGGATTTTAAGCCATTCTTCTTGCAGGATAGTGGCCAGGTCACTACGTGATGCTGGTGGAGGTTCGTCCTTCTTGCTGGTATGCTGACATTAACCTGGATACCGTGGCTCTTGATACATCACAAAGACTTGCTGTCTTGGTCACAGATGTGCCAGCAAGACGTGCACCAACAATGTGTCCTCTTTTGAACTCTGGTATGTCACCCATGAATGTTGTTGTAGCATTGCAGTATTTTGAGCAGAACTGTGCTCTTACCTGCTAACTGAACCTTCACACTCTGCTCTTACTGGTGCAATGTGCAATTAATGAAGATTGGCCACCAGGCTGGTCCAATTTAGCCATGAGACCACCCACACTAAAATGACAGGTGTTTCAGTTTCATTGTCCAACCCCTGTACATACTTCTCTACGGCCAAATATGTTCTTCTTTTTTCCTTTTGTATGCATAAAAACTCAACATGTCCAAAATCCAAATAACAAGGCCAAAGAAGTGTGGAGCGAGCCCACCAATCAGGTTACAGTGGTTATTAAGTTTTGAGCTTGTATGACCTGCTGGGCAGAGCTTGGTTCTACCGAATGGAAATGTTTACCTTGAGTGTTCTTATGAAAAGACATCAGTGTTAGACTAATAATGAACTTTTATAAAAAGACTGATGGACTGAGAGTCACACTAGTGTCTTTAACCTAAATGAGTTGATTAAGAGTCTTGTTTCAGAAATGATAATACGACATTAGATCCATAATAAGACATGCTATTTTTACTCTCCATACTTAAGTACATTTAAAGGTAAATACTTTAACACTTTTACTCAAGTGGAGGTCTAACGGGAGGAACATGATTTGTGTACTTTGTCCACCAATGTATAATATAACATAAACATAATCAGGATTTAAATATTACACAATGACATTTCTACAATCAGCAAATCTGGTAAACTCAAAGCGTTAACTTCAGTGATGCAAAAATCATTTTATTACTTTTGTAGCTTTTTTCTTTTTAGCAATCACATCCTGAAACATCTCGTCCTCAAAAGGAGCTAAAACACACTCTCTCACACACCGCACACAATCTCTTGACAACTGACACATCCTTGGCTGCTCTGTAATTTATGTTTGTCTCAAGGCCAGTCCCCCCTCATTTGGGCCCAACGCCTCTCTAACAGCACTTTTAATGCTGCTATGTTTTTTTTTAACTGAAAAGCTTAATTATTTATTCTGAATAAGCCTCACAAGGGGACTCCAAAATGGTAATTGCAGGCCTAGTTCCCCTTCATCCCCCTCCCATCACCTCCCGCCATGTAAAAATCCCGCTTCAGATGATTGGCTGCGTCTGACAGCACAACAGAGCGTGGACGGAGCCCAGGCACACGCTGACAGACGGATTGCTTTTCCAACAGATTACTATTCCAAAGCACATAGTAACTTATTCTCTAAATCCTTGGCCCTCACATCATGTTGGATTACAACATCCTATTGGCCTTGCCAATCATTTAGAACTGCGGTATTCTTTCCATGCGCCGGGAATGTTATTACTATTAACAGCAGTTCATGGCAGTCATTAACCTGCAAAGGTGCTACGAATGTGGATGTGCTTTGGTTTCGAGAGAAGGCTGAAGTAAATCAAGGACCACAAATTTTATTCTGAATAGCATGCAGAAAAGACATCAGTTTGATGGACGACATAAATTTACAAGTCATGTATAAGATGAAGCACGTTTTTAAGGCCTGGCAGAAAGCTAGCAGTGTTTGGTTATATACGTCCTCATGTTATGTATGTTATTGAGCCTACACATATTAGGAAATTGGTCATTTTGCTGCCTGTTAATGCCCAGTCTGGGAGCAGCACAGCATCAGTAGCAGAGAAGCATGCCTTAGGGCAGATGAAGAGTTAGGCGCCTAGTCCAGGGATACAGCCAGGCATTCCCAGTAAGACTAGAAAGTTACTGCCTCACCTCGCCTATCATTATGTTACTAGGCCTCTAGCCTCCCATGATTCATGTTCACTGTTAGACAAAATATGGTCTTTGTAAGATAATTAGATTTTGAAGGCTCAAACAGCCCAGTGGATAGTGATGTCGCTTCACTGTTATAAGGGTCTGGGTTTGATTCCTGGCGGCATCTGGGGTCCTTTCTGTGTAGAGTTTGCATGTTCTCCCCGTGTCTGTGTGGGTTTCCTCCCACAGTCCAAAGACATGCTGTCAGGTAACCTAGAGATCCTAAATTTAGTGTGTGAGTGAATGTGGTTGCTTGTATGTCTGCCCTGCGATGGACTGGCAGCCTGTCCAAGGTGTTTCCTGCTCTACGTTGGGATAGGCTCCAGCGCCTCCCCGACACAGCTCATGAGAGGATGAATAAGTTAATGAAAGTTCAGACAGATTTGTATTAGGCTTGGGCAAATTCACACTGGGAACCCAATGACATGGTTCGGATTGGGCACAGACATAAAACTTGGAGCTGTGGGCTGGGTATATCTCATACAACACATTTTCAGACTGCATTCTAGTTTAGGCCAAATTCTCCAGGCTGAATAAAGCTTAGATTTACATGAAATTCAGTATCTACCAAGATTCCCAAAGCGTAAGCCCAAAGCACCAACCATCTTCCTAGCCAACAGCAGAGGATCTATCGTGTTTACTTTGATGGCAGAGCTGTTTCATTTAGCACACTGTCATCCATGTCATTGCTGTAATGTAGGAACTCAAAAATATCATCATAGGACACGCAAACAGATTATTACCGGTGGCCCAGAATCTTCCCATGTGTGTATTCATTACATCCCCATTAGAGACCACTGCATTATCCCAGACTTAAATCAGACCTAAAAATACCTGCAGGGAACTGACAGAACACAAAAGCATGAAAAGCTCTTTAAATGGAGTTGACAGGTTTCGAGAGCATCGCAGTGCACCAACTCGGTGAAAAAATAGAAGAAAAATTATTTTAAATTTCAAGCATCCCACGCCTTGCCCACAAGCCAGAGACGGGGCAGGGATGATCATAAATGTTTACATTGCGCTCGCACGAACATAGGAGGCTGCCGATTTGTCACGGCTGTGTGGTCTGGAGGTTTGCATGAAAGTGAATTTGTCTGTCTTGGCCCAGGGTATGAGCTGTGTTCTTGCCTGGGGCTTTCAGGAACTAGCGGCATGAGAGTCATGGGAACTGCTAACTGCCAGCCAGGGTTCCCTGAACATTTTGGGTGGGAATCACAAAGCAACTGGAATCCTTCACTATAATACTACTATTATATAGACCTTTGCTTTTGTGTGGGGCACATAGGAAACTGATGCTCAAAATGGAGCTACAGCAAAAATACACCTGCAGGAAACAAAGTGGTATGTGCCAGCAAACGCAACAATACCTTACTCACCAGTTTCTGAGATTCTTCAAAAAAAATGGTGGTGCTGTAAAACTTACAATCCAGCTACTGTATTTTGCTACATTTAGCATACCCTATCAAATAGATCAAGATATCCTCTGACCCCACACACCCCCAGCCATCCCCTGTTCCAATCCAGCTGTTTGACTGATTTAGCTGTTTACCTGAACACTGAGCTGCTATTCTCATTTCCTGCACTGTACAATTTTATATATTACTATTACTGCACTGTACAATATTACTAATTACTACATCTGCTGTTTACAACCACCTACATACTGCACAGCTGGCTACCTCAACATACTGTACTCAATATGTATACTACCAATATTAACTCTAAGCTGTATTTCCCTCTCCTGCATATGCTAACTGGTGTTTGCCCCTCAGTAACATTCTGACATACAGTTACTGCTCTTGCACATCTGTTCTACTGCTTGCACGTATCATTATATCATACGATAAACGTATAGTGCGGTTTTTACCCATTTTTCAGCAATACAAATGAATGAAATAAGATAAACATAGTGCACATTTATCTCATTAGCTAAAACAGATGGAGTCGGTTTCCCTTTGGGAATCAAATCTGCAGTTGAAAAAAGCTTATAAATCACATAATGAATATTATTAAAATTGTTCCCTAACATAATTATCGCTATAATATCCTATTGTGATGCCTCTGGTTATTCTCACCCCTAGAGGATAGCCAATCAGAATACAGCGAAAATCCTGATAGCTGTGGGCATCTTAACAAGGTCTGCGCTTTCCTGGCCAAGGGTATAAAGTACATCATGGAACCTGGAAAACTGAAGGCTTCGTTACCCAGGCTAAAATTCTAGACTGACCTACTGATGTAGTAATATCAAGTTTCTCCACAAGATCAGGATGAAGATGATGAAGATGGTTGTGCACGCTTGCTATGTATTGTTTCTGCCACACCTAAAGTGGCCAAGACTTTCAATTTAAAGGCGCCTTTAATCTTTCTAATCTAACTTTCGTTCACCCTGCTCTCACTGCAATATTATTATCATCTAACCACCTCAAGAACTTATGAAATAGTGATAACCTGGTTGAGAAATCCATTTAAACGGCCTGTACATTTAATAAAAACATGGATATCTGGCACCAGCACATCAATAACACCTCCCAAGAAGAACTACCACAATATATGTTGCCATATTGATTTTTGTCTTCACCTCCTCTCCAAATCACGATGTCTATTAAAACTAAGGTGACTAAGGACCCGAGCCCTAGTCGGCAGTGTGGTCTTAACGGATCCCGGAGTGCGATCGTGTGAGCCATGATATAGTTCACGTCACGAGCTGTGAAGAGCTTACAGAAGAGGGTCTTTCTGGGGGAGTATGAGAAAGCTAATGTATTCCAGTTGGAGTGATTAATGCTCCCTATCTCTACGTCTCTCCCTCTCTTTTGTCATCCAGCCGTGTGCACTCCAAATAACCCCAACCGAAGCACATGGAGATACCACATCTATCCAAAGCCTTTTTTCTCCCTCTTCTGGGGAATTTCGCCAGTGCCAGGCAAAACAGGCCCCCATCTACCGTCATTCAAAACCCTCCACTAAAAAGCCTCCCCACTCAGCCCGCTTCTACAAGCCACGTCATTACATTAACCAATCAATGGCACTCAGTCATTAACCTGCCAAAACAATGAGGTTTACTGCCCATTTTAAGGGCCTCTAAAACAAACCGTAAAAGTTCGTAATGGCAACTCGAATCCTGTGCTGGACTTCTATCTGTGGAGCCCCAGTGATGTGGAAATCCCGGTAACCTCCACAAGTCCTCCATATCATCCAGGCAGAACCCACAGATGGGCCTCTCGTGAGATGTCAGAAACAAATGCTGTTCTACAACACCCTGTCATGTTCCAGAGCTAAATATTCATGAAGCGAAATGGTGGGGGGGTGTGAAACTCCGGCTTCCGCTCCCCTGATATCCTGCTGAATATTTAAATGTGGTCAGAAGGGACCGTGTCCTTTCCTGGACTTTCTGGGTTAAGAAGGTCTGTAAAAGAACACTTGTTCTCCTGCAGGACAAGAACTGCAGCATTAGATATCCTGGTTTAAACCACATCCCGAAAGAAAATGGAATGTAAAAACCAGCATTGGTTTGGCTTCGTTTTGTAGGTGGTAACAGGGGACAGGGCGGTTCCCAATTTATATAGCATTAATGACTTATATAATATGCAATAACTCTGAAAACAGATGCACTAATATTGGACCTGTGGGCAAATGCCAGTATTCGAGACCCTGTTTACACGCATTCGGTTTATGTTTCTTAAGTATAAGGAAAAAAGCTAGTGTAAACACATCAAAGACTCATTAAAACTGATCCAACTCAGATTCAAACCACTTCAGGAGGTTGTCCAAGATGCAAGATGCTGTGTCACAGGAGAAAAATGTGTATCATCAATGTGTCATCAAAATGGCAACTTTACAGGGCAGACCAAAAACCTAATTTATTTTAAATTGTATATCACTGGATCCAGACTTTTTCAAGCCAGTTTGGACCTTTTCTGCTGGTCCATTCATCAGGAATGTTTCCTTCAGTGTAAATGGAAGCTGCTGTCCTCAAATAATGCATAAAAGTCAAAATCGACAAAAATAAAGACGTCTGGCGATAAACCGTGTTTTTTCTGTGGACAGCGACGATTTAAGACACATGTTATAGCAGTGTTGACACATCTGTCTCTTTAAGATGCCTTTGACTACCAGAACCCCTCACAGTACAACTCCTGTGACTCCTTCCCATGCGGTACGTCACTGGGCACGTGAGCAAACCTTGAAGTGGAATTTTTAATGTGGTTTAGAGTGGTTTGACGTGGAACGGAGCATTCTAGAGAACTATTCTCAGCAATGGTTAATGGAACCAGACGTCTGAATCATACAAAGCATCTAAAAGCTCCCTCAGATTTATTAATAACATCAAATGGTTTTAAAAGATAAGCCATGTTTAGATCATTTTACAACTATGGTGACACTATAAAACTTATTTTTATGGATTTTTCCACTATTCCCAACAGTGCATGTGCAAGCATGGAAATCTCAGTGTGGGATCACTGAAGGTTTTGGATTGTAATTAAAATGGTTAGTGAACCGTTAGTGAACCATTTCATGTCAGAGCTCTTTGAATGATTTTGTGATGAATGAATTATGAGGATATTTTAGGAAACTGATTGAACTCCCCAGTCATTTTAAGGGTTAAGGTGAACCGGTAAAGACAGTCACAACCCTGGTTATAATCCTAAACCTGAGAATAAACGGAACTTCTTAGCTCAAATAGACGTAAGTACATGGATCACCTGTGGATCAACAAGGCAGCATCCCAGTACAGTGGGTGCTTATAGGCAAAGACCATTAAACGATAAGGACTCTTATATCAAGCCCAGCCTGTAGTAAACGATAATGAAGGTATCGCTATTTCTGGACACTGGAGCACTTCAGCACACATTCAATTTGTCTGTAATTTCCTACCAAGCGGCGGGACCACTAAAACGGCTAGAGAATAATGCTAACCTGCAGTGATCTGTTGCTTACGCTCATTATAATGAATGGAAATGGGTCCAAAGTTGACGCTCATTTAAGCAAAGGCACGCTGGTGTCTGTGTCATCGGGCACTAATGACAGTATAAACCCCTGCCATTTGGGACGAGGCCTGTGGCACTTTTAACACCTCAGTGATTAGTTTCCATTTAGGGAGAAAAAGGGAAAAGGGCAACATTTAAAAGTGGGCTCTTTTGTTGGCCAACTCCTGCAGCCGGTGGTGGAGGAACAGCAGCCTGGGGGCAGCTACAGACGGAGAAGAGGAGGGGGGCTATGAGCTTGCGAACTAACACAATGAACGCACACAACAAATACGCCATTGCCTTTGACCTTCAGAGGTTTTCCTTTTTTTTCCTCCCCCAGCCGAGACGGAGAGAAGTCTCCGCTGAATTTTAAAGACCAGGGTGCAGCCTAATAAAGCAAAACTCGCAATTTCTTTCCACTATGTTTTGGAAAATGCTGTAGCCTTGGGGGTTTATAGCTTCGTTAATTAACATCAATTCACCGTTTTTTATTATTTATTTATTTATTTTGTTTCCCGTTTCCATCGCTGTGATAAAAGCAGCAAAAATTAATCAATCAAAAACATTTGGCTCCAAAAAGCATCGTAATTAGATTTGCAGGGCGCTGCAAAAAGAAAAGGAAAACACCATTCAGCAATTTTGGAACGGAATTTAATTTCTAGGTCAAGAGCCGCCCGATTGAAAAGCTGGGAAAAAAACAACGGCCTCAGCTCTGTGGAGTTAACAGACGAGTGTGACAAACCTGGAAAAGGGAATGTTTGATGAGAGATAAATAAATAAATCATTTCACCCCCCCCCAACCCACACACATGCACGGGAAGCGTGTGTCTGAACTGAGTGCTGTTGTTATCAGAATTACATGTAATCAAAGAGCCTCTATTCAACGCTGAGATGACCTTCCAGCTACCACACACAATTTGGGGCTTATTTGAAAGTGCTATTTCAGTTCCCAGATCTGTCAATATAAAGTGCTCCTGCCATTTCTCCAAGCTTATGCGTGGCCACGTGCACAGATATATCCTTAAGAGAAATGTGGGGGCGGGGGTGGAGGGGGGTTACAGGGGGGTTGCATGAATTAAAATGACAGCTTGCATATGTAGCTGGCAGGAGGGAGTTCTGAGAGGTATATAGGAACATATGTACACAGTGAAACTGGAAATGATAGTAAGCGTTACGTTGGGAAGGCACCAATATGGGACTTGCGGGCCATTGAAGATATTGATGTTTTTCATCTATGCTGATGAATAAACAATAGACTGGCAGTTAAACTAGGATAGTTATTTCTATAGGGTTACAATATGCATACAATTCAGCATCACCTACACTAAACCAAACTAAACTCAAACTCTGGAAGATTTAGTTGCATCAAATTTTGCACTTTTAAAGACAATGAGCAAAGTATTACCAAAGATAACCTACTTAGAGATAACCAAAGTAACCTACGTGCATGGAAATAATTTCGAATGCATTTTTATTATCTCATTAAAAATTTTAAATAACAAAATAAGAATTTTATTAATAAATAAATGGGATGTTTTTTTAAGTTAAAACTTTGAAAAAAACTTTAGAAAACATTTGTCTAGTAGAGGTGAAGGGATTCTGAAACCAAGACCAAAACTATACAAATGCCCCCAACCTCAACCTGCTGCCAATGCTTCTGGTGAAGCGTGTTGAGCTCTCATTTCATTTATGTATGTGGGGTCTATCATGTTCTTTAGTGCTCTTCCATATTGTTGGTGCAAAAACACCTACAATGTGCTATGAACCAAACTGTGGCTCACGTATCAGGCACTGAACCAACCCGTGGATTTGAAGAAACCTACCATCCCTACTGTCCACAGAAGACCAAATAATAATAAGAGGCTATTCGTATTGGGTGTTTTTTGCTCTTGAGCTGTTATGGAATGGCTGAAGTCTCTGCTGAACCTTTCATTTTGTGCTTTGGATTTATTTATGTGTGCTCTGACTGGATTGTGTCAATCAGTTAATCCAAAGTGATTTGTTTAGCAGCGCTGCTGAGCGTTGTCATTTTTGTACCAGCACTGTGGATTCTAAACAGATGAGATACAAGTTTCAAGTAGAGAGATGGACTCAGAGTCCTTTGTTCGTTTGTTTTTAAACATTCTGCTTACATCATCAACTTTCCCTTTTCTTAACAAGCCGTGTGGTTTACTCACATAAGATAAACTGCGATACAGGACGGCTAAAGAAGTCACCATGTTCATGTATGTCATGTATGTATATCGGAATCAGTACCATGGTCCGCTAGGATGACCCCAGGCTAAAGGTTCTGGTCGTTACTAGAATAAATATCCCATCAGATTTGGACTGGGCAAAATGATAATCCATCATGACAAATTACTTTACCATAATGTCACAATATGATTATCGGAATATTGATAGTTCTTAAACGACACTTCTTACCTGGGAGCACGATTAAAAAGAAAATCTAATTAGTGTTTTTTTGTGGGTCTTATTGCAGAGCCATATGTGAAATACTGAATACAAGAAAATCGTGTAAATAGATTTTGTTGTACTTTAAGCAAATCATGGGAATATGGTATAGGATATATTGTGCATGTAGTGAAAACTGTTAATATTTTATTCCATTATTGACCATACTGCCCACTTTTACATCAAACATTTAAACCCCTAAAGTCTATGGTGATTATATCATTATCGTTCTATGGAAATATCATATTTTTCATTTAACATTATCATTAACAATATTATAACATGCAAGCGATTGGCCCCCTGAGCCAAAGGAAGGTGTCCCATATGTTCCGCAGCCCATGCAATATGGGCAGGGCATAACCCTGGCCTGCTCATCGAACAGCGATTATAAACCCCATTCATAATGCCTCTGTAGGGGTTAGCCCAAAGTCATTTAACACCATACTGCTGGATCTAGTTGGTGGAACACTGGCAAGAAAACTTAGAATAATATTAGATCTGAAAGAGGAGTCTGTTAGACTTGGACGGATTGTAATTTGCACATTTTTGTGAACAGGCAGCGCAAATACTGTATGACCAGCGGCATCTGTTTTCATTCAGGATGAAGTTAACGTCACTGAACACTGAATAAACAATTCTGGCCAAATAAGCAAACACCATGTTAGCAAATATGAATCACGCTCCAGAGTCTTCCAAGATTGCTAACTCACGCTAGTTTTAACACCGATCCCAATTAAGCCGGGCTAATAGGCACAGTTAGTTTCATCACATCTCTGCAAAGGCGTGAGAAAGCATTTAAAAGCGTAACATTCGCATCAGACTTTTAGACCCGATAAAGAAAAACTGAGACAGCCACCTGGCGGGCTGGTTCACACCCTCAAATTAGCCCCACGAGTAATCCGTAACCATTTCCCCAAGTGTAAATTATGCAATCTGCATGGGTAACTCTGCTGCCGCCACTCAATATGTTCATAATACCGTGGCCTCATTACTGAGCGAGTGCGCCCAGCCTGCCTGCTTTATTATCTATGTGAATCCTATAGCTTGACTGTAATTATGAAGCAAAGCCTTGTGACCAGTGATTCACTGTCCCAATCCCCAGGCTTGATGAAGCATCATGATCTTCATTTGACCTAGCATGTCTGGTGGGAGTTATAAAGGCAGATCTATTGATTCCAGTACAGAGCATTGGTGGAATGCTAGTAGAGGCGCTGAATATGAGAACGAAGGGGTCAAACATAACGAGCTGATCCACTGCCAGTCGATGCTGCCAGTTTGCCAAGAATCACAGTGTTGAAATCTTGCCTGTATGGTCCTTAACCTTCAGCATTTGATCAATAGCAATCTTTCCCGTGCTGTCCACCCGGTTTGACGACCTCCATGATTTATTGGGAGAAACTGAAGATCAACTTGCCACTGGAGAAAAGAAAACAATTTTCCCCATTCCTGGCAGTTAATACTCACTACCATTAAGAAAGCCTCATTTTTCCCTACATTTAGCCCATTTTATCTCATTAAAGTGAACTGTTATTATTCAGTTATCAATCTTCGGGTTTAGGGATGTCCTAACCAGATCCAAAGGCACAGAATCAGAGGCAATCCAGGCATGTTTTAGAAGGCTGAGAATCGGCTGTGTTAGGCCCGATCCACTTCCGAGCCTTTGCTTCTTGTGCTTTTCTGCTTTGACATGTTGGAATTAGCCAACATGCAATACTGAAATACTCAGATTGGGGTGTGGTGGGTGCCAAAAAACTGGATCAGGACATTCCTTCAGGCTATATTAAGACCCCCAGCCCAAATAAGATTGTTTGGCATATCAAGTTAGATTTTTGATAGTCTGGACACCAAAGAAAAACACATGCAACCAGATTCTTGCAACTCAAATGCAAACTTTTGGAGGTGGCTTGAAATGCAATACCAATTAGAGTTTTACAGATGCATCTCCGTCTGGATGCTTCAATTAGATTAGTCTTTTATGTCACTCGCAGTGCAATAAACAATTCCAACGTCAAATCCTGAGCAACGGGAGTGCTGGGATTCAAGAGGAGTGCCAAAGTTCCGGACTGCCCATTAGAACAACAAGATGATGTACCTCCATCTCTAAGTAGTTACTGACTCCTACCACCTTAAGCCATGCAGATGGGTTGGGGATATGTGGACACACAGCAGTGTGGACAGTCATCTCAAAAGATCTGACCTGAGAATCAACTTTGATTTGCCTGCAGTCTGAACACTGCAGTGGTAATGTCAGAGAGCAACTGAAGTGTGGTCCAACATACCACCTCTCAGAGTTTAAGGGGTCCACAAAAATTCTAATTCAAGTGAAACTTTAAAAACTTCAAAGGTATGAAACTCAAAATGTATCCACCAAATTTGAGCATGACAAAAAGAAAACCTGAAGGCTTCAGCAGGGAGAAAAGTAGCTTGGAGCAGAAACAGTGCTGTAGATAAAAATCAAAGGCAAGGAGGATTACTCTTAGGAGCTGACAGAGGTGCTGCCTGAAGGCTTATATCCAGCCCTGTGCCGACTGACGTTTCTGTCTCTTTACTGCTTTTTACTGGCAGACCGCATCAGGTGCGGTTTCTCATGTGCCTTGACCCGAAGAAAGAAGCAGTGCTATTCCTCACACCCGTGACCACTTACCAGAGTCGTCCACACCTAGGGTCTGCGCATTAAAATGCCAAGAATGGGGAGAACAAGAGGGGAAAGGAGTAGTATCTCAGACCAGATTCCAGCCCCATGAGCTAGCCTCCTCTTAGCTGCATGAGTTATGACTCGTCATGGCCTTCTGGGAACTATAAACAAGCGTCTCCGAGTCAAGCCTCTAGAGCAGGTTTCCTGCACTGCTGGGCCCATTTACTGGCCTAGCCTTCCGCCCCACACACAGACAGGACCGGTGGCCAAACCCAAACACCCTTCTGGACTTCAACAGACAAAGTATCACAATCACACTCTAGGTCATTAGGGTGACCTGTTATACCACTTTAGCCCCATTGTTACTGATACAGTGGCATTACAAACTAAGCATTGTGCTGGGATACTTGAGTCCTTTCGGAAAGACTTTGGGTCCGTTGAGAGTTCTTAAATGTCCCGCACAAATGATATGTTTGCGAGATGAGGGTGAGGAAAGAGGCACAAGAGGAATAAGGTGATGGATTTTGGAGATGGATCTACTTGCAGCTGCTCTGTGAGGAACACCACAAAGCACTGAAAATGAATCAGGTGCTCTGGAAAGTCTTAAACGGTGAGTCTCAGGATGCAAAATCCCTCATCCTGAATTAGTCACAGCTGAGGAGCGCTTACACCCACGTGTAACCTCAACTCCCCACAAACTCCGCCGCAAACCTTCACACAAGGATCCTCCAAGACAAACCAGGTCGTGCTTGCGTTTCTGTAATTACCCCGATCGTGCAAGGTAAGAAAAAGAAGGGTACAAATGAAGTGAGCGCAAGTTTGATCTCCAGGAGCCAGACATCAAGGGATCCCATCAGCGGTAAAAATGATGAGCGCCATTGCTTATCTGATGGCATGAATCAAAACTAAACCTTCAGCAAGGCACAGCTTCAACAGACGCCTCCATAATTCAGCGTCTGCAGGACGCAGCTGTGGAGACTGCAGTAAGCCTGCTCTTTTCTGATAGAGGGGCCACTTAAGTGCACTTAGTCTCGGGAATCCATTCGCCCTTCAACCAGCTCAAGTCTCTCAACGCCTCTGCGGGATGAAGATGATGGAGCCCTTCGGGGCCGGACTCACTCTCAGGAAGCCTGAATAAGACTGAAGTCACACTACGGCTCGGAGTCCCAAGAGGGCCACTTCAGCTACCAGACGTGTAATGCTGTGTCCGAATGGAAAAACCTTGAGAGCAACATCGTCTCCGTCTAAAACAATAGTTTGTTAAAGTTCACAGACTTTTTCACTTAAGCAAATGGTAGCTGATCAGCCAAGACAAGCTGTTTAGTTTTGCGCTGGAACTAATCAGTAATGGAAGCTTATAGCCCACCAGTTAGCACTGTGCCAAGTGCATGCCTTAATCATTACACACTTACCTCAAACCATCCTGAGCAGAGCCTTGCAGAGCAAAACTGGCCCATGAGGTGGCTACGCAGTGACAGCCCCTTGCTACCATAACATCCCTGGTTCTTGAACTGGTTCTATTTAGGCTTCTTTGAAATTTGGTCCTACTGAGGGGACCAGCCTGCATGTGCTCTAGCGTAGAAGAGTTTCATCAGTAGATCACTGGGTATCACCATTGCTGCCTTCTCCCAACATGCCCATGGATGTCATCATGGTTTGTGCTGAGGAGCCTTATCTTTATTATTATTATTATTATTTTTGGAGGAAAGGGCCAAGCGGATCAAAATTAGGTGCCCAACAGGACCGAAAGGCTTTCCACATTTTGGACACGGGCTATGGAAAATGAAAAGGGCTATGAAAGAACATGAATAGTTTTACTAAGGATGCACCAAATTGTGTCCAGAATATCGTCGCTGTCCAAAGAAAAACAGGTATCTCCAAAATGCCAACTTTACAGGAGAGGCCAAAAACCACATTTAATTTGAATGGAAGTCAATGGAACCGGATGTTTTTCCAAGCAGTTTGGGGCCGTTTCTGTTGGTCCATTCTTCATGAAATTTCCTTACAGTGTAAACAGCAGTTCATGTAATCAAATGAGGCATTAAAGTAAAAATCAACAAAAACTGAGATACATGTTTTTCATTGGACAGCGACGATATGCAAGAAAAATGTGCTTCTGTGTTCAGTCCAAATAGAGAAACAAGTCAAACATTTTCACTGGAAAAAAAAACTCAGATTTTGTTAAACTACAATAAGTGACATCGATAATAACAATGGTAATAAAATTAAAAACAGCTATGTAAAACACTGTATGGGATGACCAACCATGTCTATGTTCTTATTAATAATGTTTTGTTTTCTAGCCCACAGCATCCTGAAATTTAATGCCAGCTATGATTTTCATTTCCCTGCATTCCTAATTATTTGACTATATACAGTCCAACTTACTTTCATAATATTTTACAATGACGCCAAAATTTTTTAGTATTTTAATAACATCATATAGCTTGTTTTGTTTTGGTGCTTGGCCCTCCACAACAATGCAATTTGGAGCCTCCCAGGACAAAAAGTTTACGCACCCACAACTAAAACATATATACAAGCCATCATTCACTGAACTTAAAGAGTTTACTTCAGTAGGAACATACATCCTAACACCTTAAATTATTTTTATGTCCTTTAATGTTAAAATGACAAACATCTGGAATGATTAATAGGTTTTGGAAGCCACAGGCAATTGTGTTATATGTTTATCATAATTTTAAAAGGGGTAAATAATATTTTGGAATTTTACCAATTTATATCTCTAAAGATAAAGAGCAAAACGGCCGAGGAGGGGGAAAAAAACCTTGGCAAATTGAACCTTACTCAAGTATAAGTACTTGTTATACAACACCACTGCCCTCATATTCATCAGCATATGCTTTATTTTATGTCCTTACACCTACACCCACTTTTGCAAATGAATAATAGAGCGTAATAAAAGTGTCAGGAGCGTCTGGTGATTAAAAAGGGCTGAAAGTCATCCAAGGAGACAGAACTAACATTGTTTTGGCAAAGCAACACAATTAAGCAAGGCAGTTTATCAGAGACAAGGAGAAGACTATAGAGGGGTTATCTGGGCTCACAGGCCAGACTAGCTGAGGAGGCGAATATCGTCTTCATGTTGAATAGTGTTCTGGGGTACTGGAGCATGCTCTCTGAATCGAAGCATGTGTTTGTTGCACAAATTGAAACAAATAAGTCTTCTTGTTCGCAGTTCCACACAATTTAACTTTGAGAATTTTCAAAGTCATTTAGAGAAATAATGCTTGGTTTCCTCAACTGGCGCCTCCACTTTGCTTTATCCGAAAGCATGAAATGAATGTTGATTCTGTCACAGCCAAAAACTTCCCCTTTTTTTCCGAATGAAAAAGGAAGGAAGATAACAGCTACAATCGTTAAGTGCTTTATTTTTCAAACAACTGCATACATCTTGCAGAAATTCCACCGTGTTACCTTCAAGTTTTATAATGAGGCCGAACATGGACCTCTAACAAATGCAAAAGCTCAGGAATGCAGCGCATTCAGCCACAGGACCAGTGGACTCGACTGAAAACTGTTTCTAAGATGAATACAAGTAGTAAAGTTGAGGACTTTTTTATATAATAACTATAATTTCAAAATCTACTCTAAAACTTTTCGAGAACTCAGGCCTGTTGGGAAAGCATTCCTGGTGGCTACTCACAAAGCTGCCTCAATGAATGCAAAAAGTATTTGAAGCCATGTCAAGATACCAGGCAGTCACTTTGAAGAATCTAAAATATTCAAATCTATTTAAAACTTTTTGGTCAGGGAAAAGTGAACACATAAAACCATATCTGAAGTACCTGTACTTTCTATTAACCAGAGTTGCAGGATAAACAATAGTATTTGCAATAATATCTATAGTCAGAAGAAACAGGCAATTTAGCACGAGTTATGCATAATTACATTTACGCCATTATCCAGAGTGACTTGCAAGGTTAATGATTACAGGTAGGCCAACGTAGTGTTAGGAGTCTTGCCCAAGGACTCTTATTGGTGTAGCACAGCATAGTCACCCAGACTGGGATTCGAACCCCAGTCTCCCACATGCAGAGGTGGCACTCTGAGAAGTGGTGTTACCCACTGAGCTACCCCAACCACTTTGACAATTGTGTTGGGAAGTTGTTCCATAAAACAATAATGAAAACTGAAAACAATGAATAAAACAGTTCAGAATTAATATTTTAACAGGATTAAACATCAGGATTATGCTAATCCTGTGCATCTGAATAAATAATATGGTGCATGCAATCTGTAAGTAAACCTTAATAGAATATTCTATAATGGGAAATCTGTATTGAGAATTAAGTTATTTAAAAAAACTGTCCAGTTTATTTAATTCATTCAGTGTCCACTGAGGTTAAGGAAAATGACTTGTTTTCTTAATTGTCTAAATGTTTTGACTTCCTACTTCAGCGTAATGACTTATGTGGAGCATAATGACTTGTCGAACTATGTCGAAACAAAGACTAAAATTTATGTAAAAAAGACTTTTTACTTCTTGGTAGAATTTAAGTAGCTTGTTATATTGACCTAGAATCTCAAAATCTCCAGGAAGTAACTTGAAATAAAGTATTTTCAAGAAATAACTGATTTTTTCTAGATACTAAATCAATATTATGAAGAAGTATGCGCGTCTCTGGGTCAATATTTTGGGAAACTGCTGCCAAGAAGGACAAAAAAGCCAATTATTTCTGCTCCACTGGCAACCTTAGCCACAGAATAAAAACTGCATGAAAATTAGCCGAATGTACGTGTACTGACTGATTACGCGGGCTGAAACCACAAAACCATGTGTGAGCCAGTAATTACTGTGAGACTCGGCTCTGTGAGATTTTTTGTTCCAAAGCCACCATTCCTGCACCTGAGGTACAGGCCCAGCAGTGGAGCCCATTGTTCCAGCCTGTGTGTCACAAGGCATTCCCATACATTCCCATACAACCACTCTAAGAAAATGCCTCTGAGGGAAGAAGACAATGCCACACAAGTGGAAGAACATTCTGGAGGTTTCTAAAGGCCGCAAAGGCTGGGTTCCGCAGGCTTTTAAAACACCGCAGACCTTTCTGAAGGAAGCCTTCAATGGCAACATTCAGAGAGAGAGACAAGAGAGTGAAAAAAAGAGGAAATGCAGAGGACAGGGTGTGTGTGTGTGTGTGTTTGTGTGTGTGTGTGTGTGTGTGTGTGTGTGTGTGTGTGTCCGTGCATTGAAAGGGTGTAAAGGGGAAAGAGTTGCTTCAGAGCTTGGCCATTCGCACGCTTTCACTGATTACACTGTTCACTCTGTTAATAGCCTGACATCAACAGGTGGCTTAAATGAGCTAAAATGTTTTTGCCCCTCGATGCGCAAACGCTTAATTGCACACGTGCATGTACGCATGTGAGTATGTGCGCACACTCATACAGATGGAAGAACGCCAGTATTTCAGTCACACACGTTTAGTTGCAAACAAGCCAGGTAGAGGCGATTTATGCCGCAAACTGACTGTAATGAAACAGTAATGAGGAATTTAGACAGAAAGAAATAGAATAGAAAAAATAAAAACAGAGATATTAACCAAAGCATAAAGTCAGGTATGACTGAGTAATTGTGCTCGTATTACGCCCAGGTGCACACGGTCGGCTGGAGAAAGCTGCGGGAGTGAGAGACAGAAAGAACAAACAGAGAGATGGATAGGCCAGTTCACAGCCTGGGAAAAGCCACAAAGAAAGCGAAAGGTTTCGGGACATACACCGCATTTATACGTCTAATGGGCCAGCATGTAATACAAGCTTAGGTACACATCATCTCACACATCATAACACATTCCCAATAGCTGCACCTCGGCTTATACCAGACGTGTAACGCTACGCCAGAAATATACTAAATTCAATTTAACCAATTTTTCCAGACAACCTGCCTGACATATTTGGTATCCGAAATATGCAGGTTTAGTTTTGCACTGGACCTACGAGGCTAATGTACCTAACAAGTCAGGGAAGCTTATAGCTCACTGATTACCCTAATGCAAACGTATCCACAGTGCTGTGCCAAAGTAAGAGATCATGATTTGTTCAATTTACTCATGTTTCAGCATCAGTACCACAGCGTCCTTTCTTTTTCAGGAGTCTTACTTTCACTCTTCTCAAAGAATTCTGCAGGGACATTTTCCACACCTCCGTAGTTCAGTCCTAGCAGCTGTTTGGCTGTTGAGGTCTGGACTTTGGTGATTTGTCAATCTTTCTTTCATTTGGAAATGTTCTTCTTTTTTTTTTTTGAGTTCCTGACAGCTACACATCCTTTCAGACTACAGCATTGAGTTGTGTTTTCACAGTGGAAGGATGGACAGAAACACCTGTGGATATTATCAGGTGTGAAGTAAGAGTGGAGCTTGATGTTCCCCTCTCTCTTAAAGATGAAAGCTTTAAGTACTGTTTATTTGATGGGAACAATCTTGATGGTCTACCATGTCTTGCACGGTTGTTAGGAGTTCCATTTCCTCTTATCCCTTAACAGTCTTGTGAATTCAAGTTTTGGAGACTCCCTGAAAAATGTACTTACTTATGCGGTTCCTTACTCAGTTTAGCACAGTGGCATCTATAAAAACCCAGACAGTAGTACATAAAAGGACTAGCAGCCACCTGGAAGCCTGAAATTTTGACTGTACGTTTTTATAGTTCACCAAACTATTCTCTTAAACGCCCAGTGAGGTACCGACTACGGCTACGGCTGACAGCAAACACTCACCACTGTTTTATAAAGCATCCGAATAAAAAGCAGGGACTGAAGGGAACATGGGGGAATCACGCCCAGGTGCACACGGTCAGCTAAAGAAAGGACAATCAGAGAGAGAGAAAGAGAGCTAGAGAGAGATAGGGACAGAGAGGCCGATTCACGCCGGACCGAACAGTGGCCTGGGAAAAGCTGTGGAGAAAGTGTGGATTGGCATGCAAATCAGGCCGCATGTGGACGCTCTGAGCATGCCCGGCCTTTTGGAGGCTGCAGGCCGTAATTTGCCAGCGTTCACCTCCCATTAATATCAGAGCCGATTAATGAGGGGCTGGGGGGGTGCGACGGACCAGGTGTCGAATCGGCCACAGAACGGGAACAAAGAGGGCAAGGGCAGTGATCCGCAAAGAATGCATGGTGGGGGGGGAGAAGAGGGGGAGAAAGGGCTCTCAAACAGGATGTTAATGGCCCTCAAAAGTTTTGGATTGTATAACCAATCTTTGTCGGTGCATTAAACATGCATATGCATCTGTGTGCTGAACTTTTTGTGAGTTTTTATTGTTTTCCTTTTTTTTCAACAGTGAGAGAACATAGGCAGCAGAGGAAGACGCCCTTATGATACATTTCAAAAACTGGTCCTCCGTGTACGATGTAAATCTGCGTGAATATGTTTCATCTGTTGCTGTTGTTTTTTATTACTGTTATTTTTTTCAACAATAAGAAAAGCTTTATGTTAATTAGGTGACTTCAGTAGGGTCAAGTGAAATTGCTCAAATTCCAGGACATTGTTGGTCATGTGACTCTATTCTCTGTACACAAGGTCCTCAGCTATCCACGAACAAGAAAGCAGCAACATTTCACTGTGACAGTTCATACTAGCTTCACAGGAGACAGAAAAAGGTCTACATTTTAATGGGAGATTATGTTCTATTGGTCCATTCACTGGGCACAATGTTGAAATGGAAAGCTGGAGTTTTGGGATGGTGTGAACCAAAATGAAAACAGAAAGTGCACGTTGCTATGACTGCAACAATGTTTAACCTATTACATTCAACCTAAAGGGGATTTTTTTCAAAATTTCTCACATACAGTATAGTAGACTATGACTATACTCCAGACATTGTGACCTCTGGTACCACCAGTGTAAAGAGTTCACAGGCTTCTTTACAATGCACTGCTTCACAATCACTATGAATGACTCTTTTATGTCTTGATATAACACGTGCATAGATGCAGAAGGTAAAACATGGACTGTGCAATCGTCCTTTGTCTTTTTTCTAAACCCACTCAAGCTCTAACCTCAACTTTAGCCTAAAACCTAATCCGATCCCAAACCCCAAAGCAGTACAGGGTGTCATCACGATAACGTATGACCAAAACTGACCTCTCTTTGCAGACCCCCATTAAATCATCACTGATATTTTTAGTTTATACCATTTGTCCACCGTAACTCTGTTAGTCTGTTATGGGATTAGCTAGAACGCTGTTTCTGAGCTGCTATGTGTAAGGGGTTGGGAGAGCTGAGATAAAACAGACACCACACCTGCAGCTTTCTTCACATCAAACAATCATGTCCATCAGACACAATAAACAAACAGCTTCATAAATCATGCATATCTCCATTAAAATATATTCAATCAACAACACTGAAGCAAAATTCATTGTACTGTATGAAAACTGACTGACCTCCACAGCAGGCAGAAAGTCTACTGTGAAAATAAGAGCTAGATGTCCAGCAGGCATCAGGCTGCTACTGCTAACAGTACTACTGCTTACTGCACAAAGCGCTTACAAGTGCTTCACAGTATTACGATGCATTCAAATACCCCAGAGCACCCGCACAGCTGAATGCAAAATGAGGGTAAAGCAGGGAATAAAAAACAGCGGCCCTTTATTTGGATCTGATCTTCATCATTGTCTTACTGTCTTTGTGACCATCTTTACAGCACTCCATTCCACAATTTACAGTCTGTGCTGCGGCAGCAAGTAGCTGCACCACAGTCCATAAAGCGGGCTGTAAATTCTAAATAACAATACAAACTGCTGCATAAAACTGGAAATGGGTCTGCCTGGCTTACGTGCGCTAATTTGATATCCTCTGTGAGGAGCATCGCCTGGTCCATCACATTCCTTACGTGACAGGGTGTATATGAACGGAATACAGAATGAGGACACTGGCGCCAACTTCAGGAGGAAAAAACGAGACAGGATAAAAAAAGTGCCGGATTAAAAGCGATGCTCCAGTGAACCCTGGACACATTTATTTCTGCACTGACTGACGACGTATAATTGTTATTATAAGGCATAACATAAATTACCACACACTATATAGACTATTTGAGTAAGGCAGAAAGTCTACACACCCAGGTTTCAACAGATATTAAAGTGGAATAATTCACTATATAACTTAGTCACTCAGTCAGTCATTCCGAGTGCTTCGATGTAAACTGGTAATTGTAGAAATACATTAGATTTCACCATAGTGGTGTTGATAGGACAAGGGTTGGGATGATAACGACACGAGTATAACTATTTTATTTACTAATACAGATGTCAAATATCAAAACAAGCAGTGAACCTACATGTGTCACATATTTATATAGTACACTGATTATGTAAAGTAGAAGTAAAGTCATGCAAGTTTTTGGATTAGCTAGAACATTTGTGGTTCTCTGTGTTGAGCTGCAAATAAGCACTTAGAAAAAGGGGAAGGTCAACAAACCTCCCTAATTCACAACTCTCCACAAAGTTGGCACTGCTGTGAACAGTTCTGCTTTATAACACAAGCAGCCAGAATATTTTCAATGGGTGGGCACGTTAGACTCAGTGATTGCAATATGGCACCACTCTACTTGGATAAAACTGGAACTCCCTTTTGTATTTGCTACCATTAGATCAAAATAATTAGTTAACTGTTTTTCTATTAACTAGTTCAGCTCAGCTTGGTTTTATACGCTCCTGTGAAAAACATCGTCTGTTTGGCTCTTTGCATCCTTTTTACTATAGGATGCTGTGGCTAAATCAGTGATTAAATCATGTATGGATCATATATAACAAAAAAGCATTACTATATCTATACTATATGTGGACATTTATTTTCCCTTACCACATAAGTGTGCTTCCTTAATGTGTCATTTGTTAGCTGCTTTAAGCAAACTTAACAAGGCTCCTAAGTGTATTTATTGAAGACTGCAGACTACATAACTGGGGTGGCCAGAAGGGTGCCTATACGTCAAGGTACGACGACACTAGTCACCCCTTGACACTAGCCATGCCTCTGGTTTCAGACCAAAATATCTCAAACTATCATAATACAACAGCTCAGACACCAGAATACGATCTGTGAGGTAGCTTCTGGAGGCATTATCAGGTTCCCATTGCCATTACTTACATGACTGGTGGGTTTCTTTACAATCATGCAGACTTTAAATATTTATATATTCAATACCTAGCTAAAATCAGTAGTTGCAACAATCATAACTTAATAATTTGATCAAATATGAGATGATTTAAATATGTAGTTTACCACAGCACCATTTGGTGTGGTACAAACCTCTGTTTCTTGTTAGCTTATTTAGTCCCACAGCTCCAGTGTGAAACACAAATCAGTGTAAAGTGGACTTTGCTGATGCTTTAAACAGATATGGCATAATTAATGCATCATCATTAGCATGGTCATTTAGCAAAGTGCCCTTTCAAAAGCTACACAGCAGCTCATGATCGGCTGAGGTCAACCAAAGCCCAGGCTAAGTCAACATAAACCTTTACTGGTTGATTTCCCCAGAGAGCGGGGTCATCTGTCACCAAGACCTGTCCCAGCTCCATCTCATTTCACCCTGACTGAACCAACTACCACCTGCTAATCGCACTACTCGGGGCTACAAAAGAGCTTAGCTTATGCCTGGAAGCTTAAATATCATCTGAAATGGCCAACGTAAACGGCCCCTTTGTTCCTCACTTCCTTTATAGGAGATATGCGAAAATCATTAAACTTCCAAAAAGCACTAAAGCATTTCCACTCGCCAGTTTAGATCCATAATATAAATAACACTGAATGAGGCACAATTCCACATAGCCAATCAGAACAGAGGTCATTAACATGTATTAGCCCACACTAACAGGCACACTAACAAAATCAATCTGCTGAATTAAATAGAGACTGTGGCTTAAAACACTGGTCATGTAAAAACACAATATGGCGATTCCAGGTACCACACACACATATGAGAGCTCTGGGAGCAGATACAATACACAGAAACCAACTGCCTTTTTCGAAAAGCTAACTTCACAAGCTTCTCAGCCGCCACTGGATTGATCAGGTCTCCATTGCGTGTGTAACAGAGAATGCCGGGTTTACAGAGCATTTTTCCGCCACACCACGCTAGCCCTTCTCCCAAGCGGCCGGCGCGGGTGCCCGACCCGCACTGAATATCCACTGACAACCGCGAGCATTGAGATGAAGGCTAAGAGGTTAATTGAGTCTCGGCGCTGTGCCTTCCTCTGTGTAATTTACTGTGATTAATGCAGTGAGGTTACTGTCAGACTCACTCACAAATTGTCCAAAGCGTCGAGTAATTAAGCACATCTGTTAAAATGTGTCTGGCGCTGGTATAAAAGCATGCTAACTGCGCAAGAAGCTCCAGCTAGACTTTCTTTGAATATTTATGTCTAAAAAAAACTCTGTAAAGGACTCATGGCCTCGTTCACTAAGCGTTCGCGTATTCCGGCTGATGGTGGAGATGAATGAGAAGTCATCACAGCTCGCTATACAGAGCTTAAAGGCAAAACAGCTTTTAATTGAGCTATAATCACTTGCAGCAACATCCGAGCTATCAAAATATAATCCGGAGAAACGACTGCATTAAAGGGATAGTTATACGGACAAAAAAAATATCCCTGAATGTAGCTGAGGTTTGTGTTGGACTCAGGCTACGCCTCAGCCATTCATGGCCCTCTGTGAAAGTTTTGAAATAGCACTTGGCTAAGTGACCATGCTAATGCAATAAATATCCAATATCTGTTTACTAAATCAACAGTGCAAAAAAAATCATCTCTACGGTCATCTTACTTCACATGCTGTCAATCAGCCAAGACATGTTTGGTGTTTGCTTCATCACTTTTGCCATGGAGCTGCATGGCTAATGTAGCTAGCAAGCTTGTTGGCACTTATTAGCACTTATGAGCATGGGCTCAACTTGCATATCCATATTCTTATCTATGCAATATATTTGTGTTTATTTTGTGTTAGCGGTTGCTCAGTTCAGTTGACTAGCCCGATTATCAGACTTTATTGGTTGGTGATGACGCTTTAAGATTGATGCTGACTAGCCTCTGATCATGTGATTGCAACACTATCAACATGGAGGTCCAGAGAAGAAAGCAGCCTGGTGGTTTCAGTGTCAGTTTGTGTTCTCTGGAGGCTAGCAATGAGATCCAGGGCATGTTGGAAAGGGCTCATCGTGCTGTACTTTGGATTCTGGCTTTGTCATGGATTTTTAAAGAGACTAGTCAACTTCTTGACTGCATACGTCATGATGATGTTTTTAGCTTGATGTTGACTAGCCTCTGATCATGTGATTGAGACACTACCAACATAGCCATCTCAGAGAAAACAGCAGGTGAGGAGCCTGGTGATCTCAGGGTCATTTTTCTGGTTTTCTGAAATTCAGTAATGTGAGAGGGTTTGTTAGAAGGAAGCACATTGTGTTCTATTGGCCTTTGGATTTAGGCTTTGACATGGATTTCTAAAGAGATGAACTTCTTGACCTTACTGGTCACTGATGACACTTTAAGCTTGATGTTGACTAGTTGTGAGAAGACAAAATGTGAGGAGTCTGGTGATTTCAGGATCCATTTTTAGGGTTCTTTGAAGGCAATGCGATACAGGGCCTACTGAGCACATTATGCTCTACTAACCTTTGGATTGTGGCATGTTTATGGTTTGTTGCAAAGAATCTTCTCTCTACTGGTTTTATTTATGATGTCATCGTCATTAGTCGATGTCAACTCAACTTTCCTCATAAGCCTCGCAGATGTGCAACCCCTATTTTGTGTAGATAATAGTTTCCATTATCCAATTAACATTTAATGTGTTTCATTCATCAATGTGTGATCAATTAGGCATACGCTTCTGCACAATGCTAACTGATGAGGCTATAAGTTAGTAATAGCCTCCCAGCTCCAGTGCCACACTAACGAAGCACACTTTACACACCAAATACATCTTGGGTGCTTGACTATCTTCAGTGTAAGAAAGAAACTGTGCATGTTTTCTTTCACGCTGAGAAGCGAGTCTACATAAAAAGCCAAACTCTAGTTGCAGAATTTGGTTTTAGGCACCAGCGTTGGAGCTGGATGAGAGCTAAAACTGTGAGATCAAAAGAGAAGCTTCATTATGGATGATGTTAGCTTGATAGAGCCTCTCGGTTTTTTATCAAGGAGCAGAACGTTAGCCTGAAGTGCCAGCGATGGCAGGAGAGGGAGACGGTCAGACAGGCAGCTACGCTAAGAGGATTCACAGTAACCTCGTCATTACCTCAGACTCGGAAACCTACAGCTGAAACTTTCCAGTGGAACTTTTCTGGCAGCTTCTAGTTCTGTGCAGTGAATGTCTGTCTCAAAGGCCCAGAGATCATAGCACAGTCAATCACAAAAACAAGAGCCTTGTCGGTTAACAATGTGATTTCCAGAGAGCAAATGTTTCAGATTTCATGTCAGGCTCTGTCTATCAGTGTCGACGTTTAAAACAATATTTATTTCCGTGGGCCTGTCAGAAAAAAACGCTGTACATGCATTAAACAGCAAAACAAAATCCAAATATGACTGCTACAAGGACAGGTACGACTTTCCTCTCTCTCTCTCTCCGGTTCTCTGTGTCTCTCGCTCCAGCCCAGGCTTAGTTTCATGTCTACCTGGCGCATATACCCATGTGCTTATCCTTCTGCAGCGAGGAACAAGAATAGAAGAAGGAAAAAATGTTTTATATGGCTGAGTGGCTTACAGGCTCGTGCAGCTGTCTTTAATTTAGAAGCCGAGGGGACAAAATGGAAAATTCTGTCCCACGTTTTTTTTGCGTGTATTCTTTATGAAACGGATGGCTGTATTCCCCTGGCAACAAACTCCCCGGGCTTATCAGTGGGGAGTGTGTGTGCACGCATCAATTTTCCAGTGTATTCTCCATGCAAGGGTGTGGGCCTGCATAAGATGTGTGCATTTGCCAGCTAGTCGTTACGACCTGGTGTGCAGATTCGTGTAACTATGTATGTGTGTGCGTGCATGTTCACCGACACGGACATTTGCACACCGTCATCACCACCATCATCATCATCATCATCATCATTGCCCCCCCATCTCTCTCTTTCTCTCTCAGTTCAGTTCATCAGTGCTTTATTTCCTTGAATGCTGAAGTTAATAATCAAAAGCAGCACAGAGAAATTAGTCATCAACATTCTTTTCTTGTTCTCTCTCCCTCTCTCTCTCTCTCTCTCTCTCTCTCTCTCTCTTTCCCTCTCCCTCTCCCTCTCCCTCTCTATTTTATATATATATATATATTTCTCTACCTTTGTGGCCCTCCCCTTTCAGTCTTTCCTCTTTTCACCTTCTTCCCCACTGCCTCTTTCTTTTTTCTCTTTTTCCATTTTTATTTCACTTTTCATCTCTTTCCTCTTTTTCTTTAATTCCTTTTCATTTCTCATTTTTTCTCCTCTCTTACTTCCCCCCTTCTTTACTCTCTGCTTATGTCTGTCTCTCTCTTCAGTGTTCTCTCCTTTTTTCCTCTTTTCCTTAACCACTCTCTCTTTCTACCTCGCTTGCTCCTTCTCTTTTTCTTCCCGTCCTCCCGTTCTCTTTTTTTCTAATTTCTCTCTCCCTCTTTGGCTTGCTTTCACTTTCTCTATTCTGCTCATTTTTTTCTTTCTCTGTCTATTTCTTTATCTTTTCTTCCCCTTTCTCTCCTGCTTCCTTTCTTTTTTGTCCCTCCCCCTCTCTTCTTCTCTCATTTTTGTCTTTCTCTCCTTCTTCTCCTTCTACTCTCTCTCACTCTCAGTATTTATAAACTAGGGAAATGTGTTCTAATATAGGATTACACTGCTGATTCCAATTTATTTTTCATCTTAAACTTTTTTCGCAGGGGGAGGGGGCTTCTTGCTAGCTTTTTGGCAGTTAGACGCAGGTGGTCCTTTGCCAGAGAAATGAAATCTGGGAAAACAAACAGAAACCCAGCGATTCTGTCCTCATCTTAGTCCCGTGTGCAGCCGAGGCTGGAGAAAGACTCAGCTGGAAGAGAGGTGGGACAGCAGTGGGTGATGCTTAAACCAGCTTAACTCCAAGTGCCGACGGAGAGCCTGTGGGAACTTTGAGAGGTGTATGTTATTTACACTGGTTAACCAGATTAGACATTCAGTGTGGGGTAGGAAGGCCACGGCTAGCTTTAACTGCATGCCATCCGTTTCAGATTAACTCTTGCTTAGACAAAGAATGGGGCTCCTCTTACCTCAAAGAAGCAGAGA